>JZKD02S1501622.1:1237998-1273439 GCA_000966675.3 Picea glauca | reverse complement strand
AGTTGGCATATGAAAGACTAATAAGATTCACCAAGGTTTCTACATTTCAAAATCAATTTCAATACTTAAAATCATCCCTGTCAGGAAGCCCCACCCTTCTGTGTACCAAAAAATAATTCATGATGGCAGCTTCAGTACAGTCCTCAAGAGTTCACAAATTGGTTAAATACTCAAAAGAGTCATGTTCTATGTTTTGATGGTGCTTCTAAAGGGAACCCAGGGGAGGCAAGTGCAGGAGGGGTTCTGTTCGACCCTAGAGGACAAAGGATGATTACTTATTCATGGAATCTAGGAACTACCACAAACAATTCAACGGAGGCTTATGCACTTCTCAAAGGGACCCAAATACCAAAGGAACATCAAATTAACAAGCTGATCATAATAGGGGACTCCAAGACGATCATCAGGTACTTCGTTAAAAGCACAAACCCAAAGAACTAAACGCTCAAGAGAATCATTGATAGAACCAGGGACGCAATCTAGAGCATGTGCCCCTGCTTCTACCATGTCCGTTGAGTCAACAATTGGAGAGTAGATGAACAAGCTAAGAAAGCCATAGGTAAAGGCACAGGGCACTTGTAAATTTAAGGTAGGTCCATGTTCCTAGCCCCCCTTAACCATTCCAATGCCCCAGCTCATACACGTCGGCATCCCACCCGCCAACCAAGCACACATGACTCTCCAACACAACAACTGGTTAGGATGAACTCCCGACAAATCCGAGAGATTAGTGCACTTCACCAAATCCAGGAATGTGAGAAGTAGTATGACGCAGCATGAAAACCAGGATTTTTAGCACAGCAAAGGGTTCATCCCCCATTGGATCCAGCACATGAGGTCACTTACACCTCGCTCCTCGTCCCCTCCCCTTATCCTTTCATTAATGGAAATTGCGCTAACGAATTGGAAAATGATTGAGGTAAGGCTCCAAAGCATGCAGAAGATGGCATGGAAGCACAACTCATCCCAGGGGAGTTATCTAGCACATTCAAGAATGGATGTCACATGGGAAATTCAGGGAGGTCAAAGCCTGATTCAATGTTTAGACACCCACAGGAAGGCAAGCGACTCAAAAATAAATACAGAAGATAGGAAGAGCCCCATAATTTCAAGCCAGGGTGCAGAACATAGAAATCATCGGACATGCACAGTCAAGGTGAATGCCACAAATAAAGAGCGTGATGAGAGTATAGGTTGGCCAAAAGGACATAACAGGAATAGCTAGAACGGAGGAATTACACAGGAAAATAGAAAAAGGACACAATTGGTATTAAATTATTTGAGCAATATCTCAGGCAGAATAGAAGGGGTCTTAAAAAGCTCAATCAAAGCCCAACAACACTCGCAAGGCCTTCGTCCAGGCAGTATCAGTGGAAGCGCAGGAGAAGTTTACACCAAAATTATCAAACAATTCACGTCAGCCAATGGAATTTCCAGCATGGATCAGCACCGAGGACAGGATGACTGAGAAGAGGAAATGGTGGACGAAAATTTCCTCACCACCCAACATTTGGCCATGCGCCTGGATTCACATAGTACCACCCTAAATTTTACATTGGAAACCCTATCTCAACACGGAGCCCTGATCAAATAGCTCCAAGACGAGGTTGATTTCTTGAGAAGGCAAGAGGAAAGACTCAAGGAATCGCATGGAACCAGAGCCCAGGATGCAGCAGGACAAACCCGAAGTGAAGAATGCGAGAGTAGAGACATCCTAATCATCCCAGATCTGAACGTTGCTCTAGACATGCCTCTAGAAGAAGCACCAGATCAAGCTCCATAGGAAAATAAGAAGTAAGATTCTTCAACAATCCCAAATTTTTGTAACAATGGCTATGCCAAATTGTAGTTTGTAAGAAATAGCTAGACTAGTTAGTGTTTATTAAATAGTAGCAACAATTTTTGGGAGCAGGCCCAAGTAGTAAGCTTTCAGATTTACTAGTTGTTGGGTCATTGATCCAACACCCCCTTTTTTGTAAATTAGCGACTTCGGTCGTGCCTTTTTATATATAAAACATATTTTGGTTTCAGTAAAAAAAAAAATGAATAAATTCAAGTTCACCTTATAATTTGTTTTCTAGATGAGTGAGACAACAAAACATTACTCTAGAAATAAAAGGCCCATGTATTTTAAACTTATCATCTATATATATATATATATATATATAGAGAGAGAGAGAGAGAGAGAGGAGCTGGAAAAATGGATTTTTTATTTATTTATGTAGCCCAAACAACCAACACCTAGAGGAAAATAGGCAATCATGTCATTTTTTTTTAATTTAAAAGAACAAGAAATAACATACTCTTCCAACACCTAGAGGAAAATAGGCAATCATGTCATTTTTTTATTTATTTAAAAGAACAAGAAATAACATGCACTAGTTTTTATTACATAATTTCATAACTATGAAAAACTTCCCTAGCCTTTACATGTTTCAAAAGGAAATCTTAGCATTAGGACCTATTTTTCTCTCTCTACCATAGTTAGGGCCCTAGGCTCATCTAGTTTGTTCAAAACCACCTAATGTCACCTTGAATACCACTTTGGGGGTCAAAAACCCCAAATAGAGGGCATGTGTCATGGTTGGAGGCCTTGTTCATGGTGCTTAAGGCCCAAAAGTTCCATTTTCCTATGTAAGGTCATTTTTTTTTTTTTAACCATGCTTTAGGCCCCTAGACCCATCACTACTACCTAAAACCAATTAGTGACAACCATATCCCACTTAGAGGCCAAATATCACATAGAAATGTCTTATGTGGTGTTTCAATGCATCTTTCATCATAATTGAGCACAAAAAACTTTGTTAAATTTTGAAGGACCTTGTTATACATCTTTGACCATTATTGAGATGGAAAGACTCATTATTATCAGTAAAAACATCATATTGTCCCTTGGTAAACCACTCATAATCAAAAAACTCCCAAGAGATGTAATGTTTTTTGGATTGTAGGTGTTTTTCATGGTGATTGAGATCAAGAAGCGTCAATTAGGAAAAAGGTCATTGTTGTCGTCCTATTACCTTGGCTAGACTTATAGATCCATTCATGGTGCATAAATAACCTAATCATGGTGCAAAATTAAACTAATTGTGGTAGTTCAAGGATTTGTCCATGATGATTGAGCTTGAGAAGAAAGGTTCAGGGAAAATTTATCTTGTTTCCATCCCCTAACTATGGTCAGGAACTCAATACCTCATAACGAAACCTATATTCAACTTAGATGTAAAAAAAACCTTGGAGAGGGCTCGTGTCATTTTACCTACGTGTTGTTCATGGCCCTTGAACTCAAGAAGGTTTAATTAGGGATTAAGGTCATTATTTCCCCCTAGACCATGTTTATTCCTTAACAAACATTTCCACTGCACAAACCTACTCATAGTTATTGTATCCCACTTGGAGGCCAAAGACCCCTTAGAAATTTCATGCATGTTGGTTCAAGTATTGTTCAAGGATCTTCCTATCAAGAAGATTTAATAAGATCCAAAGACACTTGGTTTTAGTCTTTGATGATAGTCAAGGTCTTAAAAACCATATGTTCTCCTATGTGGTGGTCTAAGGATGTGTTAATGGTTCTTGGAACAAACACATTATGTTTAGGACCCAAGGTTGTTGTTTTCCTCCGCTAACCAATGTCAAGGGCCCAATGATGTTGTTTCCCTACTATGACTATATTCAAGGACTCAAGACCCAACTACAGTGCATGAAACATCTTAATGACACTCATATCCAACTCCTAGGGAAAAGAGCCCTTAATGAGGACTCATGTCACTATGTCTAGGTTTCGTTCATAGCACTTGAGCTAAAAAAGGTTAAATTAGGGCTTAAGGAACATGTTTATTCCTTGACTGTGTTTAGGAATCCAAACCCCATTTATAGTATTCAAAACCTACTCATGGCACTCGTATCTCACTTGAAGGCCTAAAAAGAACCCATACAAAGGACTAATCTGTTGGTTAAAGGACTCATTCAAGTCTCTTGAGCCCGAGAAGATTCAACAATATCCCAAGGCACTTGTTTTCCTTCCTTGACCATGTTCAAGGCCTTGCAATCCATCCTTGATGAAAAAAAAATCCTAATGGCATCCATATCCAACTTTGATGGAAAAGACCTCCTAACAAGGGTTTTTGTTATGATTTTTGGATGTTGTTCATGGTGATTGACCTTTAGAATCAATGTTTAGGGACTAAGGCCAAATTTTGAGTTGGCACCTATGGGACTATAGGTTCTTAGTTTGAGTTGGCACCTGTGTCTGAGTTTATATGATGTTAGAGAGACCTTAGCCTGGTTAGAAAACCTTTACCTAAGTGGATTTTTAGCCCCAATTCGGGGGTGAGCCATTGCTGAGAGTTTATGAGTGGTGTGATCTAAGGCTGGGAGGAACATGGAAGGTCTTCAAGCAGTTGGTTTTCTTTTTACTAAAGATAAGTGTCTATTGTGTGTTAATTTATGTGTTATGTTAATATTTATTCATTTATTCTTATAGGTTTTCTTGTATTTGTATATAGTTGTTATCATTTTGCATTAATATATGCACTTGCATAGAAATAGAACTAATTAAAATGTATTAGAGTTCAAAATTTCATGTGGCATTTCCCAACAAGAGTCTGGGGATGCTACACGGATAATCAAGATACTTTTTCTCACGTCGACTCCCCTTCCACTAGCCTAGAAGCTCCACAATCAGAGCCTTCAGCTCCTTTTAACTCCTACTCAAGAGATTCTATGTTAGGTCTTGTTTTTGAAATGTGGAGTGAGATACCAGACTTGAAATTCAGCTTTGAGCAGCTCAATCAATGAATTTTCTGGCTCATGGAGCTGCAAGCTGGCACAACTCTTGAACGACTGGTTCCGAGGATGATTGCTAACGACACCACTATGTTATGCTCCCCTCTTTCTCTCCCAACAAGAAATTCTACTTAGCAAGGATAGGTTCTACATCATGAATAATTGTGTTCTTATCTTAGTATACAATTTTGGTCTTAGCTTATTTCCTATAGCTCCTGATAGACTATCAATTTAGTTGAAATATTTAGATAGTATAAAAACTCTAAGACTGAACTATTTTTTTACCTCTCAAGATGATGATAAGCTTGAATATTAGCTGTGGCAGGTTGATTGATTTCCTTTTATGGCGACCTTGTGAGCAACATATGATTTGTATGTATATGACATTTTATAGTAGGTAATTCAACTAAAAGCATCCAAAGAAAACTGGAGCCCACTATTCTAAATCACATTTCTTATTTATCATGGAATACAATTCATGCATGCGTGTTCTATGTATGTTGTCACTTCAATGTAAATATCATAGAAATTTCTATTATGTTCATTATTTTTATTTTTTTTGCTTTATTTTTCTTCTATTATATTAAATGATTTTTTTAAATAATATCATTCTTTTCTACTATTTTTTGTGTTTTACTAAATTTAAAAAAAACTATTTAATTGTCGGAAGAACCACAATGTTTTTGATAGCTTGTCAATAAAGTAAAGGAAAATGCTCAGTGTTTTTTGACAAGCTATCAAAAAAACTGTGGTTCTTCCGACAATTTCTAAACAGATCTCTCACCACAGAAACCTAAATGATCAAAATATTTAATGTTTTTATTCTTCTTCTATTTTGTTAAATGATTTTTTTTGTGTTTTGTTTAATTAAAAAAAAACTTGTTTACTATTTTTACTTTTTCTTTTATCTTGTTAAATGACATTTTCTTCTATCTGGTTAAGTGATTTGTTTTCTTTACATTATTATTTTTTAATCTTATCTAATCTTATCTATTTTTTAATCCTATCTATTCTTCTATCTGGTTAAGTGATTTGTCAGAGTTTTGTGATTTTTTTTTCTTTATTTTTATTTATTTTATTTTATAACGAGAGATGGACGACGACTTTCTTGGTTGCTTCCAGCTGCGGGTTCATCTCACACAGTTTGAAGGGTCACTGTTGATATTCTTAACAGTTTTATTAAATGTATATATTCTTAACAATTTTATTAAATGTACTGAGCATTTTCCTTTACTTTATTGACGGCTTCCTAATCTAAAAAGATCGACGCTACAAAATAATGGGAAAATTATTAGCGATGGAACATTAGGGTTTACGATCGAAATGGAGACTTTATCTTTGATAATCACAGAGATGTCAAACATGTTGGGTGACATGAGTAACATGTCAAAGTTGAGAGTATTCTCAACTTTCAGATCTGCATAAACTTAAGAGTTTGAGGAAATTATAGATTATTGATTGTCCTATGTTAAGGAAGTTCCCAAAGAGTTTGGTGGTAGAAGGGCATTTCCTTCTTTCGAAATGTTTTTGCTTGTTTTTTTTTTTTTTAATCTTTGGATTGGAAGAGTTACCTGTGGTAGAAGAAGTGGAAATGCCTTTACTTTTTACTATAATGGTATGTCATTGGCTAAAAATTTATTTAAATTAAAAAAAAAACACTTCAAAAATAAAAAATTTATAACAATTTAATAGTAATAAAAAATTTAGAAAACCATAAGACAGACAATAAAATAAAAGTAGTGACAATGTCTGAGGTGGACACGGAAAGAGCTATAGAAGCTCTAACAAATTACATGGACTCCATAGAAGGTGAAGGTAGTGGGTATGTTCTTTAGGGAATGGAGATGCTGAATTTTTCCTTTTTCAATTTTAGCTTTAATTCAACGATAATGATATGAAATATTTTGAATGTGTATTTTTTTATTAGATTTCCAATAACAATGATATAAAATATTTTGATTGTATAATTTTTTTATTAGATTTTAAAGATTATTTAAGTGTAAATTTGGTATTTTTATAAGGTCTTCTATTTTTTTTTTTTTTTTGTCGGAATCTGGCTATGTAAATCTTGACAAAATCGTTGTTTTTTGTTGTTTAAATTTTATTTTTGATTGCATGAATGGCTTGGTTGTTTTTTGTTGTCTAAATTGTATTTCTTAATGCATAAATGGATTTATCCTACTAAAAATCCTTTCCTTACTCAAATCTGCAGATCCAACCATTCCTCACCGGATTTAGGAAAAATCAAATGGAAAAATGGTAGGAAAAGAGCCAAAAGGTAGAATGTTTAGACTAAGTTTTATTTTAATTATAGAATTTTTTCCTTTGAAAGTTATAATACTATTAAAGTTTTTTATTTACAATTTTTGAGTTTTGATGGAAATGAAATATCTTTATGTATAATGTTGTCATTTAGTCTAATAGTGGTATGATACTTTTCCTCTAAATTATAATGCATATGTTCACTTTAAGACATAGATTTAATACCTAAATGTCAATTTATTGAAACAAATTTGTATAGTTGTAGGTAACAATAGCTCTGGATTTTTTTTTTTTTTATGTAGCACAAACAACCAACTCATCCAACACCTAGATGAAAATAGGCAATCATGTCATTTTTTTAATTTAAAAGAACAAGAAATAACATGCACTAGTTTTTATTACATAAATTCATAACTATGAAAAACTTCCCTCACATTTACATGTTTCAAAAGGAAATCTTAGCATTAGGACCTATTTTTCTCTCTCGACAGTAGTTAGGGCCCTAGGCTCATCCATTTTGTGAAAAAAAACCTAATGTCACCTTGAATACAACTTGGGGGGTCACAAAACCCAAATATAGGGCATGTGTCATGGTTGGAGGCCTTGTTCATGGTGCTTAAGGCCCAAAAGTTTCATTTTCCTATGTAAGGTCATTTTTTTTTTAACCATGCTTTAGGCCCCTAGACCCATCACTACTAACCAAAACCAATTAATGACAACCATATCCCACTTAGAGGCCAAAGATCACATAGAAATGTCATATATGGTGTTTCAATGCATCTTTCATCATAATTGAGCACAAAAAACTTTGTTAAATTTTGAAGGACCTTGTTATACTTCTTTGACCATTATTGAGATGGAAAGACCCATTATTATCAGTAAAAACATCATATTGTCCCGTGGTAAACTACTCATAATCAAAAAATTCCCAAGAGATGTAATTTTTTGTGGATTGTAGGTGTTTTTCATGGTGATTGAAATCAAGAAGCGTCAATTAGGGAAAAGGTCAATGTTTTTGTCCTATTGCCTTGGTTAAACTTATTGATCCATTCATGGTGCATAACTAACTTCGTCATGGTGCAAAATTAAACTAATTGTGGTAGTTCAAGGATTTGTCCATGATGCTTGAGCTTGAGAAGAAAGGTTTACGGAAAAATTATCTTGTTTCCCTCCCCTAACTATGGTCAAGAACTCAATACCTCATAACGAAACCCATATTCAACTTAGATGTAAAAAAAAACATTGTAGAGGGCTCATGTCATTTTTCCTACGTGTTTTTCATGGTCCTTCAACTCAAGAAGGTTTAATTATGGATTAAGGTCATTATTTCCCCTTAGACCATGTTTATTCCTTAACACACATTTCCAGTGCACAAACCTACTCATAGTTATTGTATCCCACTTGGAGGCCAAAGACCCTTTACAAAGTTCATGCATGTTGGTTCGAGTATTGTTCAAGGATCTTCATTTCGAGAAGATTCAATAAGATCCAAAGACTCTTTGTTTTAGTCTTTGATCATGGTCAAGTTATTGAAAACCATTTTTTCTCTTATGTGGTGGTCTAAGGATGTGTTAATGGTGCTTGGGAAAGACACGTCATGTTTAGGTCCCAAGGTTGTTGTTTTCCTCCACTAACTAATGTCAAGGGCCCAATGATGTTGTGTCCCTACCATGACTATAGTCAAGGACTCAAGACCCAACTATAGTGCATGAAACATCTTAATGGGACCCATATCCAAATCTGAGGGAAAAGACCCCTTAATGAGGACTCATGTCACTATGTCTAGGTTTCGTTCATAGCACTTGAGATGAAAAAGGTTCAATTAGGGCTTAAGGACATTGTTTACTCCCTTGAATATGTTTAGGAATCCAAACCCCATTTCTAGTATTCAAAACCTACTCATGGCACTCGTATCTCACTTGAAGGCCTACAAACAACCCATACAGAGGACTGATGTGTTGGTTTAAGGACTCATTCAAGTCTCTTGAGCCTGACAAGATTCAACAATATCCCATGGCACTTGTTTTCCTTCCTTGACCATGTTCAAGGCCTTGAAATCCATCCTTGATGAAAAAAAGAGATCCTAATGGCATCCATATCCAACTTTGATGGAAAATACCTCCTAACAAGGGTTTGTGTTATGATTTTTGGATGTTGTTCATGGTGATTGAACTTTAGAAGAAATGTTTAGGGACTAAGGCCGAATTTTTTTCCTCCCCTTAGATATTAACACCCTTGTTCCCTCCCCCACGACCATGTTTACACCTCAAAGCCCCTTTCTAGTGCACAAAACCTACTCATGGCACCCATATCACGCTCAAATGCTAAGAACTCCAACCATGGCCCCAAGAATGATTCATGGTGTGGGTCCATGAAACATTCCTCTTTAGGTCGTGTGTTTTGGCCTAATCATGGTTCCCATATCCATCTAGCAAGCTAGAGAAAACATAAAAGGGTCTTATGTGGTCATTTGAAGATGCATTCAACACCGTAGCCTTAGAATCTTTTAGAGTAATAAGTGTCATTTATGGAAATTGAGTGAGACAAGTGTCATGTAGGGAATAATGCCCATTATTGTTCTCTTTTGACCTTGGTTGTACCTGCAAATGCATTCTTGGTGCACAACTAACCTAGTGATGGTTCTCATAACACCCTTGGAGGTGATTGCTAGCCAATATATGTCAGATATGGAGGTTTGAGGACTCATCCATGGTGCATGAGAAGAAATTTTTAGGGCCACAAGATCTTGTTTTCATCCCCCAATTATGTTCACATACCCAAGACCCATCCATGATGCCAAAAACCTCACAATGGCACCCATATTCAACTCAAATGTTACGGACTCCCTATAGAGGGTGTTTGTCATGCTTTCTAGGTGTTGTTCATTATGTTTGAGATTGGGAATGTTCAATTAGATATTAGGAAAATTGTTTCCATGTTGACCATGTTTATGATTAAACACACATCTCTAGTGCAAAAAACCTACGTGTATCCCACTAAAAGGCCAAAGACCCTATACAAAGTTCCTAGATGTTGGTTTGAGTACCTTTTCAAGGTTCTTGATCTAACGAAGATTCAATAATATCCTAATACACTTTTTTTAGTATTTGATGATGGTTAAGGCCCCATAAGCCATCCACAGTCCTGCATGGTGGTATGAATTTAAGAATTGATCAAGCTCTGATACCATGTAGAAATTGTTGCACACCTACAAGATCTAGAATCTAATTGAAAAGTGATACAATATCAATTAAGAAAAATAAAATACAAGAGAATAATAAATCAATCTCAATTCTCATTAACCTTTGAAAGAATAACAATCATCCAAGGATGAATGAAAAATCCATACAATACAATGCAATAGAATGTAATATATAAGAATTAGTCATGCAACTATGATAGGCTTAACTACATGCAAAGTGGAGTGAACTAGATCATGCATGCAAAGTGGAGTGAACTATATCATGCATGCAATGTAAAGTAAAGTAAATAATGCATGCAAAGTTGAGTGAACTAGCTCATGCATGTGAAGGAGAGTAAACTCGCCCATGCATGTGAAGTAGAGTGAACTAGCTCATGCATGCAAAGCAGAGTGATTTAGCACATGCATGCAAAGTAAAGTGAACTAGCTCATGCATGAAAAGTAGAGTAAACTAGCTTATGCAAGTTGTAACACATCTGACCCCCTAATTCACTCTCAGGTTGGTGGGATTTTCAAAAATTTCCTCTTCTCTTAAAGAATACGCTTGGATCTTCACGAAAATCCCCTCATCCGATGTCCTATCCCAACTAATTTTACTTCCTCAGATTGTTGAAAACACCCGAGAACCACAATCTCTTATCGACCCCAGATTCACAAACTGGAGCATCTCACACTCTCTCCCATCAGAGTAAACTATGTTTCTAAATAGATTCTACTCCGACGAGCCCTCTCCAATGGATCATGGTGGTAGATCCAATGGCCCTCAAAAGTAGGGATTGGTGACCTTGATTTCATCGGTGCTTTAGTTTACCCCGTCATTATTTCCCTCCTCATTTGGTAACATTTTATGGATAGGTGGGACTCATGAAAGATATACGACTATCGTTTCCCATCACCTTCTTCCCAATCAATGACTCATTCTCATTCTTAGAGTATTCACAATCGAAACCTTTTCAATTCAATATTTAGGACCACTCTGACGACACCTTCTCTAATGAATCCGATGGTCCTCACTCATTCCATCTAATGGTCTAAATAAAACCGAAGATACTCATGCTGCAATCAAGGTCTTAAGGTCAATCTCCTTAGATCAACCCATGCTAGATTCAATGGATGAGATCTCACGGAATGTCCTCTAAAAGATAGATGGTCCTCAAACTCCCAATTCATCAAACTTTTGTCTTAGTCCTTCTTCCAGACCTCTGACGACCCTTATTCTAATACACTAGTAACTAGATCCAATAGTCCACAACACATGTCCATGACCACTCTCCAATAGATCAATGATCCTTATTGACTCAAAGTCTCCCTCATTGGAGTCCTATTACAATCCCTGGCTTGGTCACTCTGATGGTAGTACCACCCAACCAATAGTACAGATATACTTTCTACATCAAATCAACCGTTGTGAATCATCCCAAATTAAAATGTCGATTTTATTCAAGGTAACAGTCTGAATCCAAACATAAACATTTTAGGGTTTTCTTCTAAGTCTTTTCTGATACTCTACTAGACTCTTAATAGCTCTAGTATTTTACTCTTGAACCAACTAAGCATTCTTACTTCATCTGGGCTAATGTTTTTCATATTTTGCAACCCTTCCACTTAAATCAGGTAAATTTTACATGTTTTAAGGTTCCTTAACTAGTACAGGGGATTTTCTCACACCAAGTCACTCTTGTCACCTTCCAAATGAATATTTTGTCCATATCTTGCAAAGTTTCCTCAATAGAATTGCAAGAATAACTAGGTAACATACTACCCATACATTTTTTACTTAGTTTCATGAGATATCGGATTAATGGTGGAAAAAAATGAGCATATTCCATTTTACTCAGGAACTTAATCATTTCTTACATGCATTCAAATTTCCCATTTTAATTAGAAATCCACATGTTCACATCATTAAACAAACATCAAATAAGTCAAGTTAAACACTTATTTGTTTAGGGAAATATCAATAGCCATCTGACTGAGAGAGGATGCATTTCCTCCCAACCTGAGGCTATGCTATAGAGTGCCTTCATGCACTGTCTTCCTATAGCTCACAACCCCTGTGCCAAGCCATGATACCGCAAGGGGATTGATTTAGTTGGTTATTACATTTAGTATGATCCCGAAAGGTTACTCTCCTTCCTCCACTAGCACTAGTAGAAGTTTCACTCTTCCCACTGGGCTCAGGAATTCCATAGGTTTTTCAAGTACCCTCCCAATTAGATTTCCTCTACACAAGGAGTTCCTTCTTTTCCATACAGTCCCTCAACGACCTCCCTTATTGAAGCTAGTTTATTTCTTGTAGGTACCAAGATGCAGTTCTTTGTGGATCCAGTGTGGATATAGGTCTTATATGTTCCAAGTTGATCATCAATCCTTTGGACAATCCTTCTATTTTCTTCAAGAAAAATTGTCCAATCTCTTTTATCTTTCATATATGCACCAATGAACAAATTTGTTCACTACACCATTTGTTTGTGAGTCTGCAAATCACTTTTTCTTCCTCGGGTTGTTCTCCTCATGTTTTATTCATGATCTATTCTTTGTGTATCTCATGTGTCTCCTCGTCTTCCTTCCTCTGTGCATCATCATGCTTCTTGCGTGTGTTTCCCTCACTATTTTTCCACGTTTGGTATCCTCTTCCACCAATCCCTTGGGATTCCCTTGGATTTTGTCAAACACGACCTCTAGTCAGGGATTTGAATTTTGAAGGGGAAATCCCGGGAATGTACCTTTGTCATATTTTTATGTTGACCTTTGCCTCTTCAAGATTTCAAGTATATTAGTAATATTAACTACCTCAACCACCAATTATGTTCCTTCATAACTACTCATGTGGCTCCATGCAACTTCAAGTATGCAAGCAGGTGTGTATTAATGGATTTCAGATGTAGGTTGGAATGTTGGACGAGCTTCCAAATTTCATCATAGAAACCTCTCCATTCCACCTCATCGATACACCTCACCATCCCACCTTACCAATCCCACTTGTGATATCATGGTGAATACTCAAGTCTTTTCTCTCTCAATCAGTTGTCTGATTTTTTCTAATAATAAAAACATTAATACATGATTCATAATCACAGTATATGAAGTGTTAGCATAATTATAGTCATGGGGTGAAACAAGGTGTTACATTTCCCTCCCCCTTAAATAAATATCATCCTTAGTGTTTAAAACACCACACACACACACACACACACACATATAACTATATAGAAAATAAAAATGGGTATTCCAATCACATGGCATACTCCAGTTCCCAAGTAGACTCATTTGCTCCAAAGTTATTCAATTGCACCTTGACCTGCACAATTACTCAGTTGTGGAGCATTATTTTTCTATTGTCCATGATGCATTGAGGTTATGGATAGAATTCTCCCTCTGGTTCCACATGTATCATATTCCAATCAATGACATTAGAATCATGAATGTATTTCTTTAATAAAGATACATGGAACACATTATGAGCTCAAAGAGTAAGTGGTAATGCAAGTCTGTGTTCTTTTGGTCCCACTCATTCCAGAAATTTGAAAGGTCCAAAGTAGTGACGTTCAAACTTAGCAAATGTTCCCATCCTTAAGGAACTTCTTTTAGGTTTTATCCTAAGGTACATATGATCTCCCACATTGAACTCTTTATGAGTTCTCTTACTGTTTGCATAGCTCTTTTGTCTTTCTCGGGCCACTTTCAAATTTTGCCTTATCTTTACCATGGCATTTTCCATATCGTTCAATAAATTCGTTCTAAGTGTGTTCTTATCCACTGGATTGTCCCAACTAATTAGAAATCTGCACTTTTTGCCATACAAAACCTCAAATGGGCTCATCTTCAATGATTCCCGATAACCATTGTTGTAGGAAAAATCTACCATGGGTAGATATTATTCCCACTGCTTGGGTCGATGTATAACATGCATCCTTAGCATGTCTTCTAGCACTCTATTCATTCTTTCATCCTGACCATCTATTTGATTATGGTAGGACATGCTAAATGTCAACTGTGTTCCCAAGCCTGCAAACAAGATTTTCCAAAAATGTGAAGTGAACTTAGCATTTCTATCTAAGATTATGGTCTTAGGCATACCATGCCATCTAAAAATTTCCTTCATAAAAATGTTAGCAACATTTATGTCCTTTAAAGTAGCTTTAATAGGGATGAAATGAGCTACCTTTCTCAGCTTATCTACCAAAACCATGATTGCATCATGTTTCTTGACTGTCCTTGGAAAACCAGTAATAAAATCCATGGAAATTGTTTCCCATTTCCACTTTGGAATTTGTAAAGGTTGCAACAATCATGCAATATGTTTGTGATCAACCTTCACCCGTTGACACTCTAAACACTTACCAACGTATTCAAAAATATCCTACTTCATTATGGGTTAGTAATACAACTACCTCACTATTGTTACCATATTTTCATAACCAGGGTGACCCACATAAGGTCTCCTATGGAATTCATCCATAATCAAGAATCTCAAATCTACTGAGTTAGGCACATACAACCTATTTTTATACAACAATAAATCATGAGATGTAAGTCGATATCCTTCATATTTATTCTCTTCAGATTCTTGTTGCAGTCATTTTCTCACCTGATTGAAGATCTCGTCTTCTTGAAAGACGATTTTAATCATGTGTTGGATGTCAAAATGTCCTACACTTGTTGTTGCTAAGTGTACAATATTCACACTTCAACTGAGTGCATATGCCACTTTGTTCTCCTTTCCTTTTGTGTGTTTAATCTCAAAATCAAATTCACCAATCAAGGCCATCCATCTGGCCTATCTAGCATTAAATCACGGCTGGTCAAAACAGTATTTTAATCCACAATGGTATGTCATCAAGACAAACCTCCTTCCAAGAAGGTAATGTATCCACATCTTCAATGCATGCACAATTGTTGCAAGATCTAGATAATGGGTGACATACATTTTCTTGTGCTCATTTAACTTTATTGACTCATAACAAATCACTTTGCCTTCTTGCATAAGTACTCCATCGAGTCCTTCTTTGCAAGCATCAATGCAAACCAAGAAATCTTTTTCAGGGTCTACGATCTTTAAAATAGGGGCATTGGTCAAAAGATAATTTAACTATTGGAAGTTATCCTCACACTCTATCGACCATACAAATTCCCCCCTTCTTTGTAATGAAGTAATGGGATGACCAATCTTGGAAAATAATTTTATAAACCTTTTGTGATACCTAGATAATCCCATGAAAGATATTATCTATGTTACATTTTGAGGGGTAGGCCAATCCATGATTTCATTAATATTACATGTTTCTACTTCCACTCCCTCTGCTGAGATTATGTGGACTAAATACTGGATTTCCTTCTGACATAAATCACCCTTGTTGAACTTAGCATACCACTGGTGCTCTTTTAGCACCTGTAGTACCATCCTGAGATGCTCTTTTTTCTCTTCTCTAGTCTTGGAATACACAAAAATGTCATCAACAAATACCAAGACAAACTTATCTAGATACTTGCTGAGAAAACTATTCATCAAGCACATAAAGGTAGTTGGTATATTAGTAAACTCAAATGGCACCACTACAAAGTCATAGTTCCCATACCTTGTCCTAAAATTTTTCTTGTGGATGTCCTCATCCTTAATTCTGAATTTGTGATATCCTAATCTCAAGTCAATTTTAGAGAAAAATGAAGCTCCTCTAAGATGATAAAAAAGATCATCAATCTTGAGCAATGGATACTTTTTCTTGATGATCATCTTATTTAACTACTTATAGTTACTATACAAGCACAAGGTACCATCCTTTTTCTTCAAAAATAAAGTTGGTGCTCCCCACAGGGATACACTTAGTCTGATGTAACCTTTATCCAACATCTCCTTTAGTTGTACCTTCATCTCCACCAATTTTGGTGTGCTCATCCGACAGGGTATGTTTGATGTCAGTACTACTCCAGGCACAAGATCTATTGAAAAATAAATATCTCTCTTAGGAGGTAATCCAGGAACCTCCTCAGGAAATAAATCCTTAAACTCCCACAACACAGGGTAACCTTCAACCATCAACTCCTTTCCCTCTGCAAATTTAAGCACTTGTATATAATACATGGGTAACCCTTTCCGACAAAGCTTATTATGTTGTAGTGGTGATATTTGTCTAACTGAGCCTGGCTTATGAATGGCTTGCAAAATTTTTGCATTTCCTTCCTTATCTTCACACTTTAGGGTCTTCTCATAGCAATTTAAATTTTCCTTATGAACAACCAACCAGTCCATACTAAAATAACATAATATGATCTCAGAGGTAGGATATTTAGGGATTCTTGAGTATACATTCCACTCATCTCAAATGGACAATCTTATATCACCTATGTCACCTTCTTGTATGTCCATGTGGCTAACTGAACCAACCATGCCTTTTTACGTTTCTCTCTCAGTAGGGAACATGCTTCGACAACTTGAAGTGAAATATAACTAAGGTTAGATATAGGGTCAATTAAAATCGAAACAATTTGTTTGGAAATTATACCTTCCATCTCCACTACAAAATCTTGGTGGTTTGATTGTTGATTATCCACAACTGCATATATTCTCAACACACTCTTGGCCACATCATTGACTGTAGCTACTTCCTGCACATGGTAAACCCTTTTATTGTATTTCTACCTATGAGGAAAGTCCCTTAACATGTGTGGTTCTCTACAACCCCAACATTGTATAGTCCCTTTCTTTGGCTCCTCTACTCTTTCTCTTTCCTACTCTATTGGCTTATTCCCACTTTGAGATGGATACTTTTGTTGATGCAATCGTATGCTCGGTTGACCAAACTGAGAACCTTTCTTCTAATTCTTATATGGAAATGGATTGAATCCCTTTTTTAGGAATCCACTCTTATCCTTTCCTATCCTATCCTTAGAATGCTCTTTCTTATGATTAGACTAATCATAGAAACACTTAGCCTTCCTTATAGTGTCTTCCAATGTCTTAGTCTTATCAAATTCTATTTTATCCTGATAATGCTGTGGCAATCCACTGAGAAAATGTTGCACTCTTTATTTCTTGTCCTTGAGGTAAGGAAAATACCTCAACAACTCCAAGAATCTCTTAGCATACACATCCATGGTAAGTTATCCCAACGTACGTGCATGGAACTCCTTGATTTTTTCATTATAGTACTTCTCCAATAGGTTAGATTTTCTAAAGTACTTCTCAAAATGATTCTAGGTCAATTTGTGTTCTTTCAATCCTTTGAATTCTTTGAGGTATTCCCACCATATGGAAGATCCTCCACTCATATTGAAGATATAAATATTCACTTTTGTATTTTTTAAGTAGTTATGTACCCTAAAATACTTCTTCATATCCAACAACCAAGCCTCAACTTCTTCTCCCTTCTTGATTTCTCCATCAAAGGTAGGCGACTTATCCTTATTGAATTCTTCAATTAGATAAATCTGTGAATGTATATTCCTTTTCTTCTTAGGGACACTTGATCTAGTGTCACTGCTGGATAGATCCATAAAAGTAGTCTTTCCACTAGATGACTCTATGGAAGTGCCTCCACCAGATCTTCCTTTCCTTACATTTTGATGCCTCTTCTTAGAATAACTCCTTCCCACGTTTCTATGGGATGATCCATGATTTTGGGAATCTGAAGGGGTTTTAAATTTCTCCGATTGTTGCAACTATACATTACTAGGACCTTTTTGCACATGCTTATAAATATCAAACAAGCTCTGCAATAAGACTGCATTCATCTCTTCCTACTCATCTTGAGCTCTCATGAGCCTCTCATTTTTTGCCTTCAGACTTCTAACAATGGCTACTAAATATGGAGGGGTTTCTCTATCCCTTCGGCTATTATATTCCTCATCTCTGAGGTGTGAGGTGTCTTACATGCTACACTGGACCATTCACTTATGTTTTTCCTTCAGTAATCCCTATGTGCTGAAACAACAAAACATTATTAGCCATTACATAAATAAATTTATGTCATGCATTTCTGGAAAGATAAATATTTTCTCAAGTAGTCAAGTGCCCTCAGTCACCCAATAAATCCTAGAGTTTGAAATATTCTTTGATACCACTATGTAACACATCCAACCCCCTAATTCACTCTTAATTTTGTGGGATATTCAAATATTTCCTCTTCTCTTAAAAAATACGCTTGGAGATTCACGAAAATCCCATCATCAGACGTCTTTTCCAAACTAATTTTCCTTCCTCAGGTTGTTGACAACAACCAAGAACCTTGGCATTCACAATCAGATGGTTATGATCTCCTCTCGATCCTAGATTCATGAACCGAATCATCTCAAACTCTCTCATGTTGGAGTAAACTATGTATACGATCGGATTCAACTTCGACGGGCCCTCTTCGATGGATCGTGTTGGTATATCCAACAACCCTCAGAAGAAGGGATTGATGGCATAGATTTCATCAGTGCCCTACTTTACTTGATGGTTATTTCCCTCCTCATTTGGTAACATTTTATTGATAGGTGTGACCCATGATAGATATACGACTGTTGTTTCCCATCACACTCTTCCTAATCAATGACTCATTCTCATTCTCAGAATCTTCACCATCAGAACCTTTTCTATTCAACATTTAGGACCAATCCAACGACATGTTCTCTAATGAATCTGAAGGTCCTCAATCACGCCATATAATAGTCTAAATAGACTTGGAGGTAATTGTTGGGCCTCAAAAATGTCGCATTTTCATCTTATTTTCCTTTCACTATTTCTCTCATTTATCCATATTCCATTATTCCATTATTCCATTTTCATAAATACATTTGGGTTTCATCTTATTATTTTCCACTTTATTCATTTTAGTATTAAAAGATGATTTGTGATTAAATATTAGAAAATTGACATGTTTTCATATATATCTCAAAAGTGTGTGAGCTTTGTAATGTGTAGGAATATGTGAAGGATTAATTCAAAAAGACTTCTCGAATACTTTCTCCACCATTTCAAGATTTGAGGAGATAATTCAAGCCTATTTCAAGGAGAAGATCATGGGGAATGGAAAAAATATCTTATCCAAGATGTATGAGAGATATGTGTGAGGGTTTGAAGGGATTATATTTTGTAATAATGGGAAATTGGTCGAGAGACAAGTGGATCTGTAATTATGAGATTCTTATCTTCTTTTCAAATCTCTCATGTATAAAAGAGAGTGCTCTCTCTTCATGAGGGAGTAGTCATTAGGAGAAGAAATTAATTAGTCATTATGGGATTAGAAGGAGATTAGACTTAGGTTGGAAAATGATTAGAAATCAATGATAAGAGTTAGTCATTTGGTTCATAGTCATTTCTTGGATTAGTTTCATGACTTCATTATTTTTTCATTTGATCATTGTGATGTAATTGAGATTTCTTTACTGTTAGTGTGAGCTCACATGTGTCATCGTGTTTATCTTCATATGTTGTTTTTCTTTGATGCAATTTTCCATTTCAAGTTAATTTCATTTCAGTCATGTGTTTTAGCAATTCAATTCCAAGTCGTGTGTTTCAGCTTCCTGCATTAGATTAATGATTCAAATTCAGTTGTAGATTTAACATTACATTAGGTTAAATTAGCTTCAATCTTGCATATACTGTGCATGTTCTTCATAAGTTTACAAACTCCTCGGGTTCACAATTAAATGATTGGGAATTTATTTAACGACAATATTTACCACCAACATTTTGGCACCATTGTCGGGGAAGTGCTAAATGGATTGAGGTCTAGGTAGGTAGGTTTTTTTTTTTTAATTACACATCTTGGGGGAGGAGAAATAGTAAGACGAGAGGTAAAAACCTACGCAGCCACTATAGTGAGTTTTCTCCAAATCCCTGATTGTCCAATTTATGCAAGTGTGAATTTCAGTTCCTGCAAGTGTGAATTTCAATTTATGCAAGAGTGTTTAATTTATGCAAGTGTGATTTACTATTTCAGTAAGAGCATTTGATTTCCGCAACTGTAAAGAGTAATTGTTTTTTTTGTTTCAACAAGAGTGTTTTTCTTTAAGTTTTTCATTTAGATTTCAGTTTTGGGTGTTGCAAGAATCTCTTTAACAAGATGGTTTAACAATGAGTTTAAGCTTGGAACAACTCACTCAGATCCTAGAAAAAGTCGGGATCTCCTCTTATCTGGAAGAGGAGATATTGACAGCAGCCGAAATCTTAATTACTCCTCCAAAGGCGAACGAAGAATCAACATTCCAAGAATCCTGCACATCTGACAGAGAAAAATTATTAGAGCAGGAGATCGAGGAAGACAAAGAGGAGTTGCAACATGATTTGAAGAAGGGAAATCGTGCCTACAAAAGCCTTATTGAATGATGGTTTCAAGCGAGTACGAGGTTAGATCCATTTAGTTTTTCTTTTTATTTTGTTAATTTACATTTTTAACAGATAATTTTGCATGTTTATGTATATTTTCGATTGTCATTTGTGAAATTGGAAGAGGACATATTTTTATTTATGTTGTGTGCATGGATACACTGGAAGTTTGATTACACATAACTAATTTCTAATTTTTAATTAGCGTAAAGTAGGTAGGGTAAACGAATAAAAAAAACATGCTTTTATTTTCAGTTTTTGTTTTCACTTAGAATAAGTATGCTCTCCTCTGCGCTTCGTGCAATCACAAGGATCAGAAAGTAGGGTATCTTTAACTTTTTCAGGAATGAATAAATTAATGTTTTGCAAACATGCCTAATCAATTTCATCCTTAATTTGCAAATCATTTATCTCCATTTTCTAGAAAAAAATCAATTTGCTTTACATTTTTCAGTTTCATTTTTTAGAAACAAATATAAAAATAAAAATAAAAATTATTAAAAAAAAATTAATGTAAAAAATGTTGCCCGTCCATCTTGGACCTGTAAGTAAGAAAAATAAAGCATCATCTAAATAAAACAAAATTGGTTTGAAAATTTCGGTGGATGAATCCTTTGAGCTTTTACATACTGAAATAGTGGTTGGAGATGTATCCCGGCTGCGATTGGTTGAATTGAGTCTTCTCGTTTTTAACATTCGGACTGGTCCATTTCTGGTTTTGAGTAGTACTACTTCCCTCTTCATCCTATTTACCTGGAAATTAAACCTGCAATAAAACAAGAGCAATAAAATAAAAATACCATGAGTTCCAATGATGCAGTAGAAATTGTTTTGTTGAGCTTGGAGGCCAGAAAATTAAGAACCTAATATCAGAGATGCGTGAAATACGTATCCTAGATTCCCAAGCCCCACCTTTCCAAATTAGATTTCATTCCTTGAAAAATATCTAGTCCAGCTCATAAAATTGCTTCTTTGTTGCTTCCTCTCAATGGAACCTTATCACAAAAGCGTGTTATGTGCTAATATTTGCTCAGAGAATAAGGGATAGGTAACCAAGGTTGTTGACTGTCAGGTTTTGATGAAAATTTTCCAAAACAAGAATTTTAGTGGATTGGACTCTAATGTCGTAATCTCTAACAATTTACCTACCAAATACTCTGGCACCTGTCGCTCCTGTATTTGGTTTACTGTTAGATCTCAATACACGGATTTGAAAACTATTTTCTGATATTTCCAATAATTGTTTTATTTGTGGCGTCGTGGCACAATATTTGATTGTCAGTCCCTCTACATGATCCATCCATAAAGGATTCAACCTGTAGAAAAAGAATAAGAGATCTGCTCTGCCCCAACCATCGTTCGATTTCATGTGAGTAAACACATATCCCTCTATGTTTCCGATGATTGACTATTTGATTTATCCCGCACTTCTGTTCTGACTGGAAATAATTCAATGCTCCAACGAGAAATATGGAAGGATTATAATTAATTTCTTGTTTTGATTACGACGTATGTTGAATACCAATTCAGGATTTTGAATCTTGTGTTCCACCAACAAGAGTATATTTTTCTTTTGTGTTTCTATCGCGTCCAATCTAGCACCTGTGTTGCAAGAATCCAAGTAAGCAACACGTATCCAAACCAACTCTCAAATTTTTAGACCAGATAGAGAAAGGGATATAACGTCATGTTACTCTTTCTCTCGTTACTATTCCACTATCAGGGTGAACCATAACTGCACTTTATGAAATGATCAATTTTGTTGGTTCTTTGAAAATTATAATACTATTAAAGTTTTTTATTTATAATTTTTGAGTTTTGATGGAAATGAAATATCTTTTTGTATAATGTTGTCATTTAGTTTACTGGTATTGGAAATGTTGATTACTTCTAATAGTGGTATGATACTTTTCCTCTAAATTATAATGCATATGTTCACTTTAAGACATAGATTTAGTACCTAAATGTCAATTTATTGAAACCAATTTGTATAGTTGTAAGTAACAATAGCGGGCCACTATTTTTCCATACTTTTTAATAATAATTTAATATATTTTTAAATTAATAGCAATCACGTCTTTTTTTTTTAATTTAAAAGAACAAGAAATAACATGCACTAGTTTTTATTACATAAATTCATAACTATGAAAAACGTCCCTCACCTTTACATGTTTCAAAAGGAAATCTTAGCATTAGGACCTATTTTTCTCTCTCGACCGTAGTTAGGGCCCTAGGCTCATCCAATTTGCACAAAACCACCTAATTTCACCTTGAATACCACTTGGGGGGTCAAAAACCCAAATAGAGGGTGTGTCATGGTTGGAGGCCTTGTTCATGGTGCTTAAGGCCCAAAAGTTTCATTTTCCTATGTAAGGTCATTTTTTTTCCTTTTAACCAAGCTTTAGGCCCCTAGAACCATCACTACTACGCAAAACCAATTAATGACAACCATATCCCACTTAGAGGCCAATGATCACATAGAAATGTCTTATGTGGTGTTTCAATGCATCTTTCATCATAATTGAGCACAAAAAACTTTGTTAAATTTTGAAGGACCTTGTTATACTTCTTTGACCATTATCGAGATGGAAAGACCCATTATTATCAGTAAAAACATTATATTGTCCCCTGGTAAACCACTCATAATAAAAAAAATTCCCAGGAGATGTATTTTTTTGTGGATTGTAGGTGTTTTTCATGGTGATTGAGATCAAGAAGAATAAATCAGGGAAAAGGTCATTATTGTCATCCTATTACCTTTGTTAGACTTATAGATCCATTCACAGTGCATAACTAACCTAATCATGGTGCAAAATTAAACTAATTGTGGAAGTTCAAGGATTTTTCCATGATGCTTGAGCTTGAGAAGAAAG
Organism: Picea glauca; assembly: GCA_000966675.3. Taxonomy (NCBI): domain Eukaryota; kingdom Viridiplantae; phylum Streptophyta; class Pinopsida; order Pinales; family Pinaceae; genus Picea; species Picea glauca. The sequence continues at coordinate 1,250,008 of JZKD02S1501622.1, read as the reverse complement.
TTTTAGGGAAAAATTATCTCGTTTCCCTCCCCTAAGTATGGTCAGGAACTCAATACCTCATAACGAAACCCATATTCAACTTAGATGTAAAAAAAACCTTGTAGAGGGCTCATGTCATTTTTCCTACGTGTTGTTCATGGTCCTTGAAATCAAGAAGGTTTAATTAGGGATTAAGTTCATTATTCCCCCCTAGACCATGTTTATTCCTTAACACACATTTCCACTGCACAAACCTACTCATAGTTATTGTCTCCCACTCGGAGGCCAAAGACCCCTTACAAAATTCATGCATGTTGGTTCAAGTATTGTTCAAGGATCTTCATATCGAGAAGATTCAATAAGATCCAAAGACACTTGGTTTTATTCTTTGATGATGGTCAAGGTATTAAAAACCATTTGTTCTCCTATGTGGTGGTCTAAGGATGTGTTAATGGTGCTTGGTAAAGACATGTTATGTTTAGGTCCCAAGGTTGTTGTTTTCCTCCATTAAACAATGTCAAGGGCCCATGTGTCCCTACCATGACTATAGTCAAGGACTCAAGACCCAACTACAGTGTATGAAACATCTTAATGGAACCCATATCCAACTCCTAGGGAAAACACCCCTTGATTAGGAATCATGTCACTATGTCTAGGTTTTGTTCATAACAGTTGAGTTGAAAAAGGTTCAATTAGGGCTGAAGGACCTTTTTTACTCCCTTGTCTGTGTTTAGCAATCCAACCCCATTTCTAGTATTCAAAACCTACTCATGGCACTCGTATCTCATGTGAATGCCTACAAAGAACTCATACAGAGGATTGATGTGTTGGTTCAAGGAATCATTCAAGTCTCTTGAGCCTAAGAAGATTCAAGAATATCCCAAGGCACTTGTTTTACTTCCTTGACCATGTTCAAGGCCTTTCATTCTTGCATTCTTGATGAAAAAAAAATATCCTAATGGCATCTATATCCAACTTTGATGGAAAAGACCTCCTAACGAGGGTTTGTGCTATGATTTTTGGATGTTGTTCATGGTGATTGACCTTTAGAACCAATGTTTAGGGACCAAGGCCAAATTTTTTTCCTCCCCTTAGATACTAACACCCTTGTTCCCTCCCCCACGACCATGTTTACACCTCAAAGCCCCTTTCTAGTGCACAAAACCTACTCATGGAACCCATATCACGCTCAAATGGTAAGAACCCCAACCATGGCCCTAAGAATGATTCATGGTGTGGGTCCATAACACATTCTTCTTTAGGGCATGTGTTGTGGCTTAATCATGGTGCCCATATCCCTCTAGAAAGCCAGAGAAGACATAAAAGGCTCTTATGTGGTCATTTGAAGATGCATTCAATACCGTAGCCTTATAATCTTTGTGAGTAATAAGTGTCATTTATGGAAATTGAGTGCGACAAGTGTCATGTAGGGAATAATGCCCATTATTTTCCTCTTGTGACCTTGGTTGTACCTGCAAATGCATTCTTGGTGCACAACTAACCTACTGATGGTTCTCATAACACCCTTGGAGTTGATTGCTATCCAACATATGTTAGATATGGAGGTTTGAGGACTCATACATGGTGATTGATCATGAGAAGCAAGGTTTAGGGCCACAAGATCTTGTTTTCATCCCTCAATTATGGTCACATACCCAAGACCCATCCATGATGCCAAAAACCTCACAATGGCACCCATATTCAACTCAAATGTTACAGACTCCCTATAGAGGGTGCTTGTCATGCTTTCTAGGTGTTGTTCATTATGCTTGAGATTGGGAATGTTAAATTAGATCTTAGGAACATTGTTTCCATGTTGACCATGTTTATGCTTGAACACACATCTCGAGTGTAAAAAATATACATGTATCCCACTAAAAGGCCAAAGACCCTATACAAAGTTCCTAGATGTTGGTTTGAGTACCTTTTCAAGGTTCTTAATCTAACGAAGCTTCAATAATATCCTAATACACTTGTTTTTAGTATTTGATGATGGCTAAGGCCCCATAAGCCATCCACACTCTTGCATGGTGGTATGAATTTAAGAATTGATCAAGTTGTGATACCATGTAGAAATTGTTGCACACCTACAAGATCTAGAATCTAATTGAAAAGTTATACAATATCGATTAAGAAGAAGAAAATACAAGAGAATAACAAATCAATCTCAATTCTCATTAACCTTTGAAAGAATAAAAAGCATCCAAGGATGAATGAATAATCCATACAATACAATGCAACAGAATGTAATATATAAGAACTAGTCATGCAACTATGATAGGCTTAACAACATGCAAAGTGGAGTGAACTAGATCATGCATGCAAAGTGGAGTGAACTAGATCATGCATGCAATGTAAAGTAAACTAAATAATGCATGCAAAGTTTAGTGAACTAGTTCATGCATGTGAAGGAAAGTAAACTAGCTCATGCATGTGAAGTAGAGTGAAATAGATCTTGCATGAAAAGTGGAGTGAACTAACACATGCATGCAAAGTAAAGTGAACTATCTCATGCATGCTAAGTAGAGTAAACTATCTCATGCAAGTTGTAACACATCTGACCCCCTAATTCACTCTCAGGTTGGTGGGATTTTCAAAAGTTTCCTCTTCTCTTAAAGAACACACTTGGAGCTTCTTGAAAATCACCTCATCCAATGTCCTGTCCCAACTAATATTTCTTCCTCAGGTTGTTGAAAACACCCGGCGAGAACCTGTGAATTCAAAATTGAATGGTTACAATCTCTTCTCAGCCCCAGATTCACGGACTAGAGAATCTCACACTCTCTCAATACATAGTAAAATGTGTATCTAAATATATTCTACTTCGACAGACCCTCTCCAATGGATCGTTGTGGTATATCTAATGGCCCTCAGAAGTAGGGATTGACAACCTTGATTTCATCGGTGCCTCAGTTTACCCGTCATTATTTCCCTCCTCATTTGGTAATATTTTATGGATAGGTGGGACCCATGATAGATCTACGACTGTTGTTTCTCGTCACCCTCTTCCCCATCAATGACTCATGCTCTAATTATCCTCCAAGTGAGACATTTTTTTCTCTAGAAGAAGTCATTGAGCCTCCAAAGGCCATGGACCAAACCACCTAGTGCTCTAATGTATGGAAAAAGTCTCTCTCCATCAAAAGGTTCCAAGTCATCATCAAAACCACTAACACCATTAAACCCTGGCCTTCCTCATGTGATGGCATACCCCATAAGTGCAATGTAAGGCCTCCAAAGGCAAGTCATTGGGTCTAGGAAGGCTATAAAATCACCTACATGGGATCCTCAAGTGCCTCCAAAGGAAACGTCTTTGACCCAGGTGTCAAAGAAGAAAGGGTGCATCATCCATCCTATGGGCTTTAAGCCCCAAATGAAGGTCCAAGTGACCTTGTGCCTTCACGAAATGACTTCCACATGTCAAGTCCCTATAAATATAAGAGAATTCGCCCTTCAAGGGATCACAAGTCATAAACATCATGTCAAGTAGCAATATATAATAAAAGAACAACCCGAAAATGTGCATCAAGTACCCCCTCTCAAAATAAACAAATGCTCAAAGACCTTATGCAACTTACCAAATTTAGGAATGGGAGGGTTGTCATGGTGACCTATTGGGTGAATTATTTCCCAAGTTAAAGAGTGTTTCACAGGTGGACCCTCTTTAAGTCATGTGAACAGTATGATGTGGATAGGGGTAATACTTTTTGGCATGGGGTTTTATTGACATACAAGTGCTCATATTGTCTCATTTATGGGTGCATTTGTAGAGGGTGTGCTACCCTTCGTCTACGATGCATGATTTTTCCAAGTCCTTTTTCCATTTAATTTATTAGAGTGTTCCCAAGTTAAAGCTAAAGTGGGAATTCTACCTAAGAATGAAAAACAATTCCCACCTTAACTCTACCCTAGTCACATTGTGCTTCCCCAAGTTGAATATGATGTGTGAGACTTCTACCTAAGCATGAAAAAAATTTCCCACATACGCTCTACCTTGGTTGCCATGTTCAATTACTTATTTATTTTACGGGTACCTCAATTTTTCACGAAATACATTGCACTGCTCTTGGGATCTGTTAGCGTCAAAAGTCACTCCTGGATTGCTTGCAGGAGCAGAGCCCAATGCCCATCAGTTTTATGTCATGATAGTTTTAATGGGTGATCAAATGGGTAGAGACTCAGGAAGATATCGCTCTAACTCAGGGACTAGGTCTGGTATGCAAGGAACAAAGGAGGCCTTGATATAACTTCAATCAGTGAGTTGATTAAAATATGAGTAGGTGGAAGACTTGGTGAGAGGAGTGAGCAAACTACCTCAGGCAATAGGCATTTCAACAGTTTTCAGAAGAAAAACTCTGAATGCAAGATCCTCTTGGTTCAGGGATTCAAGGAACTGAAGGGGGGACTTGACTGGATCCTCCAATTCCAAGTCATTCAGTGCTAAGAAAATCACAGGGACCAACTAAAAACAATGCAACTGTTACAGTGATCCAACCTACATCATCCTATAACAGTTACAACTCGACTGGATCCTCCAATTTCGAGCTGCTCTAACACAGTGTAAACAAAGACATGAAAGAAACTGACATTTATAAGGCAAGAAGTCTCAAGAGTCCATGCATAACCAGAATAAGTAGTGCTTCATTAAAGTTTTACAACCAGGAGCCTTGCTCAACCTGCGATCCCCCCCCAAAAAAAATGGCAAAAACACCCAAATATACTCCATATGAAACCCTAGCAGTGAAAACAATATATTGCAATAAAAGCATTACATCTGCATGCTTTCTGACAGTCTGCGCATGCAGACTCTGGACGATTGCAATCGGACTCCTGACTGTCCTGCGGATGGATTGACGTGCTTCAGTCCTTTGCCAAACTTTCCATTTATGGTGGAGATGATGTCTAACCACCTCCAACAACTGCAATAACCACCCTCTTGGGATCAGGAATGGTTCTGGCCAACTCTGCCTTTTGGGGATGTGGAGGTCTTCTTGAGGGGCCACCTGGACCAGCCGAACAGTTCACGGGATGAGAGGTGGAAGATGTGGCATGCGTGATGAGGAGGTTGTAGGCGTCAATATAGTGAAGGTGAGGCAGGGGGGAAAGGGGTGCTCTCATGTAAGTGATATGGGGACAGGAGATAGCGAATGGAGGAAGGTGTTGAGGTGGAGGTGACTGGGCGAAAGGGACACATGGAAAGCGGCTAGAGGGATATGAGATGAAAGGGGGGGCGTGTGGTTGGGCATGGCAGGATATGTGGGTCCTGAGACAGGAAAGTTGTGTAGGAGGTCGACACGACAGGCAGGGGCCCCACCTCATTCTGGACCCCCCCCCTTCTCATTAAAAGAAGAACGGAAAGAGGGTTCGGAAAGGCTTGAGAGCCGTTGATCTGGGAACCTCAATCTCCACCATTGGAAAGGTGCTCGCCCGATTCTGGACCCCCCCCCCTCATTAAAGGCAGAAAGTCGGGGGGGGGTCCGGAATTGCATGAGAGCCGTAGATTTAGGCGAGTAGATCGTGATCGCCCAAAAGTGACCATTCATTAAAATGACACGCCCACCCTCAAAACTTTGGGAAAGTGGGTTTTTTGGATCTTTTTTCTTCGACCAAGGGACGCTTCTTCAGGAGAGTACCCCCAATCATAGTTATGTGCTAATATTAGGCTCCATGGGGGACGGCACGCCCCCTGTGGGCTGCTGAGAACTCCTTTGCTACTTCAGTGCCTTGTTGTTGGGCTATGGAGTCATTTATTTAAAACTTAAAGAAAGAAAGAAAGACAATATTTACAACCGCGGAAAAACCATGTGTGGCTCAAGAGAAAAATCTTTTTAGGAAATTCCCATTCATAGGGCCATTGAAAGCTTCTCGATCCTTCAAATCCTGCAACCTGTAGGTATTATTTGAGAATGCTTCGAAGATTTTGAAGGGCCCGATCCACAGGGCCTCGAATTTGCCATGCTTTCCCTTATCTTTCTTAGGAGCATCCCATTTCAATACCAAGTCTCCTATATGAAACTCTTTCTTCTTGGCCTTCTTATCAAAAACCTACTTGATCTTCTGTTGATGGTCCTGAATTTTGCTCATTACCTGCTCTCTGGCCTGTTGGACTTCCACTAGCTGATGAATTCTTCTGATCATGTCATCAGGCTCCTCTTGATGATCCTGAAGGAATTTTGCTACAGGAATGGCTAGCTGAGAAGGAAAAACAACCTCTGCTCCATAAACTAATTGGAAAGGGGAAATTCCTATAGATCTCTTCGTGGTCACTCGATCGACCCATAGAGAAAATTTCAACCTTGAATGCCAGGCCTTTTTGTTGTCCTCCAATAGTTTTTTGATGATCCTTATCAGGCTTTTGTTGTAGGACTCTACTAAAACATTGCCCTGGGGATAGTATGGGGTGGAATGGATCAGCTTGATCCAGAATTACTCACAGAACTAGGCTAATGGCTCAGACCTGAAATACGTTGTGTTATCAGTGACAATCTTACTTGGGCAACCGAATCTCGTGATGAGGTCTTCCAGGAATCCAATGATTACCTTGTGGGAAGCACTCCTAGTGGGGATAGCTTCAATCCACTTGGTAAAGAAATTTGTAGCAGTCAAGATCCACCTGTGCTACCCACTAGAATAAGGGTGGATTTCTCCAATGAAATCTAGGCCCCATTGCTATAAAGGTCCTGAAACAACCACAGGATTTAAAGGCAAAGAATTGAACTGTCTTTTTCCTGCAAATCTTTAACATTTGATGCAGGCTCTAACCCTTCTGTAGACGTCAGTGAATATGGTGGACCAGTAGTATCTGGCCCTGAGAATTTTGTAGGCTGTGGTTTTCCAGAAATCATGCCCTCTACATAGGCTATCGTGAAATTCAACCATGATCCTGTCAGCCTCTTGTGGATCTACACATTTCAAAAGCAACCCCAAGGGATCTTTCCAATACAAAACTTGATCGATAAGGCAGTATCTGACTGCTTTGAGCTTCAAATCTCTTTCCTTGTTTCTTTGCAGGCTTTCTAGAGGCTGCAACTCCTGTAGAAAATATATGACATCCTTATACTAGGGACATTGAGCCAATGGGGATTCCCTTTGAGGGTCTATTTCAGACAGTTGATCCTGCTGAATTGTTGAGCATTCGTTGATAAAACTTACCCCCAAAGCTTGGCAATTTTCTTTAGCCAACAGCTTGGCTAAACCTTGGCCTTTGATCAATTTGGTAGGCTTTATTTCCAGGTAAAACTCCAAGATCTTGGCTATCCACTTACTCCTCCTCCCGTCTATGTCGGGCTGAATAAGAATTTCTAATAGCAACCGAGGGGACATACGCAATGATTCTTGACTGCAGGACATAGGTTCTAAAGGCTTTGAGATCCTTTACCAAGGCATAGGCCTGCTTCTCCATAGTGTCATACCTAACTTCGGCATCCCTCAAAGCTCTGCTAAAATAGGCAACAGGTTTCTCTAGCCCAGCCTCGTTTGTCTGTAATAAAACAACAGCCACTGTGTCAGGTGAGGCAAAGGAAAAAATAAGGAAATCCTTTGAGTAATCGGGACTGATAAGCACATGAGATTTAGTCAGGGCCTTCTTTATTTTCTCAAAGGAATTTCATGATTTAGAAGTCCACCTCACTTCATTTCCTTTCTTTAACATGGTTGTTATAAGTTTTACCTCCTCAGCAAAGTTAGAAACAAACCTCCTCAGAAAATTAATCTTACCAAAGAAAGATTGGACCTCCTTCCTAGATCTCAGGATTGATAAGGCTTGTATTCCCTTAACTCTGCTAGGATCGATCCTGACTCCTTTCGCTGATACTATGTGGCCTAGTAACTTTCCATCATGCATGGCGAATAGAGATTTCTTGGGATTTAATGAAATGCCAAAACTCCTGCATTTCAGGAAAACCTTCCTAAGATGACACCAATGTTCTTTATCATATTTTAAAAATACTATATGTCATCCAGATAGATGACCACAAACTTATCCCTTTCCCCAATGAAATCTATGTCCATGGCACGTTGAAACGTTGCCCCTGCATTCATCAATCCAAAAGGCATTTTGGCATATATGAATGTGCCCCATGGAGTGGTAAATGTCGTCTTTTCCCTGTCCTCAGGCAAAACAGAGATTTGATTGTAGCCAGAGAAGCCATCGATCATGGACATCCTAGATGCTCCTGTTACCCTCTGCAATATATGTTCCATCTTTGGTAAGGGGTAGTTATCCTTCCATGAACTCCTGTTCAGGTTTTCGAAGTCTACACAGAGTCTGATTTCTCCATTCTTTTTTCTTACTGGTACCAAGTTGGCCACCCACTCTTAATATCTCAGTGGTACGATGATCTGGGCCTGTAGCAACTTCTTCACTTCCCTCTCTATGATAGGCAGCATCATAGGATTGACCTATCTTAGCTTCTTCCTAAATGGTTTTCCTTCATTTTTCAATGGGATTTTATGCTCGATGACAGAAGTGTCATATGTTTTGAGATCTCCATATGTCCAGGTGAAAACATCAGCAAACTCCCTCAATAGTCCAGCGTATTCATCCCTCTATTCCGCTGTCGGGCTTCTTGACAATTTGACAAACCTGGGTTCATTCTCAGTGCCAATGTTGCACTGAGTTGTATCAATGTCATCCTTTGAGATCTACCCTTTTAATGCCACATAATTTCTATCAAAAAGCCTTTCCAAAGGAACCAGTCCCCTTGGAATATGATTGTTGGGAAGTTGTACAATGTTATGCTCTGTAATCTTATTCAGAAAATTACCCCCATCAAGCTTTTCTTCAGAGACAGAGTCATGGTCAATATGCATCTCTGAAAATTCTTCAACAGTCTCCAAGCATCTTTTGACCTCAAGATCATTCTCGAATACCTTCCAATGTTTGACATTGTTAGGTATGGAGGGCCTGTATTTTACTTCTACATCGTATCTGAATTTGGGTGGCAAGGGCATTTTGAAATTGCTTGCTGATGTAGCCAAGGAATCTGCCACTGTGTTCTTCTCTCGTAGGACGAAAGAAATGTTAAATGTTGAGAAGAAACTGTCAATTAGGTCCCATACCTCATTTATGTAAATCTTGAGTCGAGGATGCTTAGCTTGATAAGCGTTTCTGATCTGTTGGACTACCAATTCTGTATCTCCAAACACTGCTACCTCCTGAATTCCCATTTCCTTTGCAACTCTTAATCCTAGAACAAGAGCTTCATATTCTGCCACATTGTTAGTAGCTTCAAATTCTATCTTGTATGAAAGAGACATGGTTTCCTGAGTAGGTGATCCAAAAAATACCCCAACACCAGCGCCTTCCCTGGAAGAGGCTCCATAAAAAAACATTTTCCAAATGGGGGAGATGGGGGGAGAAAATTCATGAGGAGTGGTGGGTTGCTTTATGAGTTTAAGAGGAGGCTCGGGAGCATGAGTGATTTGTAGTAAACTGGAACCTAAATCAGTTTCCAAGGAAAAAATGGGATGGTTGGTAGGATTGGCTTCATCACTGATTATATAGGCCAATTGGGCTTCTCTGTATAGCCTCCTATTCTCTCCTCCAAACATTGGGATAGTAGAATAGGTTAGGTCCATCTGCAGAGTTTCCCCCAGTCTTTTTATCCAAGATCTCGATAACAACATACCAAACTTGGGGGGGACATCAGCCACTACAACATCCATGACCACACTTTTCACGGGCAATTGAAACAAGGTCACAACCAGGTCTTTGATGACTCCTAGACATTGAACTTTCCTGGAGTCAAAAGAATAGAGGTCATGATAGGCTCGAGTGACCTCTAGTCCTAATTATTCCATGACAGTTTTGGGCATGAGGTTGTGAGAAGCTCCTGAATCCATCAAATAGTTGTGCAGTACCTTGTCATGTATGTTCAAGGAAGTGTAGAAGGGAGGGGATGAATCATTCCTGTATTCTACCATAGGACCTAGAATAACTGCAATCTTTTCATCTTGCAAATTGATGGAGTCTGTGGGAAGGCATGGGGCTTCAGACTATAATAGCCCAGAGAAGCGTTTTTTGAACTCTTCATGTTTAATCAATTCAGTGAGGGGCATGGGGATCCTGATCTTTTGAATTTCATGCTCAAAATTAAAAGACGATGTAAGCTTTGGGATTTCTCTTACTTCAGGAACATCAATCTGGACCATGGGAGAGAGGGGTTGGGCCTTCTTACCTTTTTTATTGTCTTCTACTTCACTAACAGGTTTATCTATTATAGGGAATTGTTCAGAAACATCAGATGCTGCTATCTTTTTCTTGGACCTCGGGTTATACCTGCCTTGGCTGCTACAAGCCTTGGCTGCTACAAGCCTTGTCTCCCTTGCTAAGTTCATTTAGCTGATTGTCCATGAGAGATTCCTCGTATGTTGATTGAGTGAGATGAGGAAAAGGAGGAGTGTCTCCAAAGTGGTGGATTTTAGGATCAAGCCCATCTATTTCCCCTTCTTCCTCATCGGCCACCAAATTATTTTGAAAAGGGGGGAATTTTCTGGCCTTCTCTATCTTTTCCCCTCTGGTCTCTTTGCATAGTCAGGGGAGAAATATTGTTTAGCCTCCTGAAACCTCCTTTGTTTTTGGAGTTGTGAGGATTTTTGTATGCTTTCCTTCCCTCCACCTTCATTATCTCCATCTCTGTAGACAGATAATTCACCATCTTGGTCAGTTCATCCATTTGAGGGTGAGGCACCGAGGGGCCAGAAGTTGAGGCTTCAGATCTTCCCTTTCTCCTTTCTGCATCAGCCTTGTTTCTCAGTCTATCAGCTGCTAATACATTAGATTCCACCTCTATGGCTGCATCTCGCATCTGAGCTAAGGAGGTGGCTCTCCTTTCTATCAATAGAAGACAGAAATTAGGGCCGAATGCACTAGCATAAGAAATTTTGTCAGAGGCTTCTGAGGGATTTATCTCAGTAGGAATCTTATTATACATCTTATTAAATCTTTTGGATAAGTTAGAGACAGTCTCTCCTTCCATCTTCTTCAAAGACCTGAACTCTGTCATGTAATACATGAAATCATTCTTATCTCCCCACTGCCTCAGGAAATCACCATCTGGAGCTTCAATTCCAGCAATAGATCTGGGGGCCAATCCCCTAAACCATTTCCTCACCTCACCATTCAAGCTTTGGATGAAGACTCTCATCTAGACATCCTCATTTACAATGTTCAGGTTGTCTTCATAAGTATAGAAAGCAGCCAAGTGCTCTTCCGTAGTTATGTCCTCTTCCCCAGTGAACTTGGGCATATATTTCAGGTAATCTCCAGGAGGGAGAGGATTCGCAAGTTGAGGCAGGACTAAGGGAGCATATCTGGCAGCTACTATGGTGTCCATTCTACTTAGAGGGGGATTAGCACCAGCCATGGGAATATTAGGTGGAGGAGAACTTGGAGGAGAAGGAGTTCACAAAGGGGCTACTGGGAACAAGTCTCTAAGTGGAATGGGAAACAATAGGGGATTTAGGGAGAAGGATAATGGGCTTAAGTCAGCAGATGCTTCTCTTCGTGCAGAAGGGGCAAAAGTAACAAGAGGAGGAGTGGTAAAGATAGGAGTGGGGAAATCTTCTGTGGTCCTGGGTCTACGCCAAAGTAGAGATTCAGGGGAGAGGGGAGTGACAAGGATTTCTCCCTCCAATCCTAGACCAGGAGGGGAAAACTCAGCAGGAACACTCCCGAAATTCAGGAAACAGGAAACCTCAAAAAAAGGTCTATTAAGAAACTAAGGAGGAGAAAATGGAGTTCCTACAGAAGGAGATGGAAGATTACCTAGTTTGGTGGTGGAAGCTTCTCCTTCAGAGGCCTTTCCTTTTCTGAGAGCCACCTCTGGATCAGTTTTATGTGTAGCTAGAGGCAGTTGTGGATGGGACCGTGTGTGTCTGCCTCTGAAAGCCACAATTAACATGGCAGGTTCACCACAGTGGAGTCGTCACAATGGAGTCGCCAGGTGCACAGTAGCAATCTTCAAAGGCTCTGATACCTGATGCACCTTCAGAATCAGAGGCTCAATGTCGTTCAATCCCGAGGAAAATT
>JZKD02S1501622.1:1223536-1236478 GCA_000966675.3 Picea glauca | reverse complement strand
CCCCCCCCCCTCGTTAAAGGCAGAAAGTCAGGGGGGGTCCGAAATCGCATGAGAGCCATATATTCAGGCGGGCAGATCGTGATCGCCCAAAAGTGCTCGTTCATTAAAATGATGCGCCTTCCCTCAAAACTTTGGGAAAGTGGGTTTTTTGGATCTTTTTTCTTCACCCAAGGGACGCTTCTTCAGGAGAGTACCCCCTGTCATAATTATGTGCTAACAGGATCCTTGGGTGAGAATCTAGAAGGTTTATAATTGGATTTTATTTTTTCCCAACTACAATCCTTTGGGTCGTTGGGCCTTTAGCCCCTTCTTCCCATGAAATTAGGTACAAGCCCTTCTTGGGTCAATGTGGCCAGAAAACCCAAAAGATGGGGAAACAAAGGGAAAGAAACATGGAAAGTGGAAAGTATGTGTGGGAGAATTACAATGACTCATCAAGGAGACCCCCTAGTAGCAACCCTTTCCCCAAATGTGGTCACTTACTAAAACACAATGTCAAGCACCAAGGTGAAATAGGGAAAATATCATAATTTCCAAGCAAATGCTTTCAAAATCAAGGAAGAACCCTTTGCATCATATTCAAATGATTCATTTATTAAAATGACACTTACCAAAACACCAGAATCGTTACCACATGGAGCAAGACCAGGTTTCCTTTGTGATCCAAGATGGTGTGGTGAATGGTACAACCGTCGATCTCATGGTGATGGGTGGTGTGATGTGTGGCATTGTCTAATGGTTTGTCTCTCGGTACTCCATGTATGCAACCTGAGGGATTGAGACATCATCTCCTTAGTTATCCCTAGAAATGGGGGATAACATAACCAAAAAATATTCCATTGTTGAACACTCTTCCAATGCCAAACACATGATTTACTTTGACCAATTAAAATTTTTAGCTAGAGATCCCCATTACTCTACCCACCTCATCAGAGAAGTCATGGAAATTGAGAAACACCCTAATAATATCAATAAATAATATGGTTTCCAGCTTAGCCAGTCTTGGGCTCCACTTATTAAGATCTTATGTAACCTCCAACACTAACACATTTCCTTTGCTTCCTTTTCATCTCTTTCTACAAGCCAACCAATTTACAACGCCACAGCCCACCATTCTTTTCCCTATACAATTTATTTAATTTAATTATTACCTCCATCACACTTGTATTTATCTCATTGCATTGTTCTAATAATAGCTAGTCACCTTATTATTCTCATCATCTTTCTATTCCCTAAAGATGAGTAGTGAACTGCTCAAAACGTCGAAAATTTAAAAACTCACTTATGTGGTCTAAATCCAAAAAATAACTGTGGATGAGTAGCAACATGTTAGAGTTAAAAAAAACATCTACTTATTTTGGTGTCCTAGACATACATCCTATTCGTTGAGTGTAGTTCAAAGTGTGAAGATAACAATTAAGTTTACGCATCACTAGAAGACTGTGAACTTGGATGCCAACATCAAAGGCTTTGGAAAAAACTAGGTGATGAGCTTCGTGGGAGGAGTTGAGGAATGATTATAGCATATGTTTTCTTTAAATGGTATATCCACGATGGTGTGTGCATGATGAGGAAATCTATGAAGTGTCCCTAACCTCTATTTTAGGGAAGCATTATTAATTCAATAGAGGAATTCATGGGGACTCCATACTATGGTCTAGTTATTACTATATTTCTTTTTTGCATATGCATTGGAGTTTCAGCCCTCGCAAACATCAACAACGGTTAGCTCGCAAACCCATTCAAGGATGATTTTAAGGATGAAAATTTATTTTAAAATGTAAAAACCTTGGTGAATATTACTAATCCTTCATATGCCAACTATAAATGTTTGGTGATATTTTTGTAAAAATATTCAAATTTCTAGGAATTTTATATAGTTTTTTTAATTTTGGTGATTTTTAAGGTAAAATAATTTTATTCTATAGAATTTGGGCGAATCATTTTTAAAGTAGCAAATCCTTTTTTTGTAAAAACCATGGAAAATTAGCCCATGAGTGAAATTTAGCCCCTAAAATCATCCCTGAACCCATTCAATTTAGACATCCATGGGGTATTTATTATATTCAATTTTCACCATTTCTATTTTTTGTAGAAATGAAAATTTTGTTTGTAACATCATCAAACTTGATCAGAGCTCCAGATAGTCTTATATGTATTTTGGATTTTTTCTGTGGCTACCATTCTCAATACACCGAAATAAAATTGGGGAAACATGATGCCACAAAATTGGAGCGGTTTTGATCCCTGTGGTTCCCAATAAGTTGAGTTCATCTACACAAACTCCATCAAAATAAATTCATTGTTAGCATCCCCTTCTCAACTTTGTGATTTTTATTTATGTAACAAAGTTAGTTCTAATCTATTTTCACATGTTTGATATTGTGCTTCACATTAATCTTATTTTTCATGGATGGAGTTGCTACCAATAAGGGGATACCTTGTTAAATGTATAGAACCCATAAAGGTAGTTGGTATGGACTTCAATCCCCATTGTGTCTATTCATGATTGCAACTTCCCATACAACTAGATAGGTTGAATGTCTATCAATAATGTGGGTAACTTGTTGAATTCCCAAAGTCTCACATTTTGATTAAGAGCCAATATCCACATTAGTTGGGGTCTCAAGTTCTACTATAAAGGGTTTGTCACAAAATTAATTATATTGTACATTACACTATCAACCATGGGGTTTCAGGTAAATATTCCACTTGATATTGGTCATCTTACTGATCTTCAAACATTGGAAGCCTCTTAAGTTGTTTATGTCTTATAGAATAGATATATGAATGAGTAATGACAATGATTGTTATAAACTATTGTTAGGCATTGTAGAGAATTATCATACAACTAGAAATTGACTGGACTGCTTCCATTAACCCTAGAAAACTTGATTAACCTACAAAAGTTCTAAGTGCACTAACCTAACTCATTATCAAGTATGGAATCATTAGCACAAATGTAGGATGGAACTCTCTTCAATATCAATAGATGATAATATTTCTAGGCAATTTGAAATAAAAAAATATTTTTGAGGCATACTCAAGGTTCTGATCAGATGTAAGAAAGATGGAATGTTGATAGTTTATTTATGTTCCCATGAATGAATGAATTACTTATGGATTTATTGTTGTTTCAATCCAAGACTCATTGATACCAAACAAGCGAAAGTCAAAGCATTCACAAATCCAGACAAAAAAGGTGGAGAAAACTAGTGGAGTGTGAAATGTTTGACAACTGGATTTGTATAGGTACAAGGTGGTTTGGACGACAAGTTTTGAGCTATTGATAGGTTTTGGGAAAAAATTGTCCCTATATACATGACTTGGGCATAAGAAGTTTGTTGGGGATGGGTTTTTGTTTTTAAGAGAGGTTTTATGACATATGCATAAATCATATGTAAAACATTAAAGTAAGAAGTTCTTTGTTAAAATCCTTTCATATGTATAAAAATTTGAATATAAAACTTATCACTTCAATATTCCTAGCCATACAAATAGATTATGTTATCAACATGAAAATTTAAACTTGAATTTTCCACGTTCTTATTAGAAATAATTTTACAATCCATGTTCCTATAAATTAAGGTAAGCAACATACATCTAGTGGTTTAGCAGTAATTATACATGGTATGAATAACAATTGTCACTATGGAATCTTTCCAAATTTGGACATATTCAGTTCTTAGTTGTATTGTATGCACATATTGTTGGAACATCAAGTCATGATGGTTCATCGCACTTCTTTTGGAATCAAATGGTCATGCGGTAGAACCACATCTTGAAGCAGTTGGTCAGGTGATTGACCATATCTCTACATTAGTCAGTCGAGTAGTCAACAAGTCTGTCTTTCGGAAAATCGCCAACAGTAGGAGATAGTTGGTTGGTGGATTGACTATTTGAGTGATCGACTATGAGTAAGATGCATGGACGGTCGAGTAGAGAATCCTTGTCGAACTGACTAAACAATCCAAATTTAAAAAAGTCAACTCTAACAAATGACAATTATATGTGGACAAGATCCTCTCGATTTCATGGAAGTTGGTTAGATATTGAAGCTATAAATAACATAACTCATGGGAAATTATAATCAAGTGATCAATTGATATCATTGTTGTGTATAAGATGTCCAATATGCATTGTGATTTTATGATCATAGTGTGGTGTGCTTAAGTGTTGCAATGGTGTATTTAGGCACCACCTTTGTCTTTGAAATTTTTTTACCTCGTTGATTATCTACAAAATTGTGTGTCTGTTTCGTAATAGTTTCCACCCTATTCCAAAACATGGTATTAGAGATGATGGTTTGAAACCTCACCTATTATCCACAAACCTTGTTGAGTCTTATTTGTTGTGTGATTGTCTCTGAGATGATGGTTTTCTAGTTGGAACTTATTGAAATAGGACATTTATGTCCAGATATCAAAGATGGATTCAAATATTGATCCTGTAATTTTGAATGAATCAAATTATGCAGTATGGGCACCATAAATGGAAACCCTATTAAAGACTAAATGATTGTGGAATTATATGAAGAATGTGATTCCATATACAACAGATGATCATGAAAATTTCGTTGTTTATGGGAAGAAGATTGAGGCTATGAGGGTCATCATGACCTATATCTCGTGGGAGATTCATTTTCACCTTAGTGGAATCGACTTCCCTCATGAAGTCTTGAAGAATATGAATTTGTTGTTCAATAGAGTTGATGAAAGACACGTCATGCAGTTGGATAAATAGTTGATATCTCTTGATCCTCTTTCTTTTGACATAATAAAGGACTATCTGACATGTGTAAAGGAAATTAATTTGAAATTGGGAAAATTTGGAAAGAATTATCAGAAGAAAGATGGACAATTCATCGAGTTGGTCCTGATGAATTTGAGAACACCATTCAATGTTTTTTTTCAACTTTCTACAGCAAATGGTAGGCACACAATGAATATTGTAATGGCTACACCTTTGAAGCTTTTTGTGGTCTTTTGATTATTGATAACATAGATTTCTTGAAGAATGTAATCTTGGTGGTAAACATCAATATCACTTGCTCAATGGAAATAGAAAGCCGAATAACAAGGAAATAGTACAGTTTGATACCTCTACACAGATACTTGGATGTCACAACTAGAAACCTAAACAGAAAATAGATGCACCCCATCAAATTCAAAAGAAGAAGACATGTCAACACTTTGGAAAAACTGAACATTTGGAAAAATTAGGCTACAACAAGAGAGATGATTTAAAGGAGAAGGTTAAATTCCTTGAAGGAGATGTGTCTGTTATTTGTCGACCTGCTGATAATTTCACCTTCCAAGTCGAAACTTTTCAATTCTTGTTGTCTCATTCTGCATAGAATGAATGGGTATTCGAATTTAGGTGCACTCATCATATGGCTAGGGATGCTTCCTTGGTCACATCCTTGAATGAAGCCGAGGAGAGGATTATTACATTGTTGATGATTTTTCTCTCAATATTGTTGCTCGAGATGATGTTTCCTGTTGACATGGGATAATTTTTTATGTTTATCATGTACAAAATCTCAGTGCCAATCTATTGTTTGTTTCTTAGTTAAAATAGACAGGTAATATTGTAGAATTGTGTCCATATCGGTTCTTTGTTTGATATTTGAAGAAAGGTCAATCGATTTTGTCCAGAGGGTTTCTTGACCCGAATGATATTTTGTGTAAATTCTATGACATGACTCGACCCGAAAATGAACCAACTTCTCTTGTTCTTCTCACTAATGAATGAAGTTAAACTTGGAATGAACGACTCGTAAAATTAAATTTTCAATGTTTGTAGTCGATGGAAACTTAGAATATTGTTGTTGTTCTACCTAAAGTGTTTCCCCTTGAAGGATTCTGTAAAGGTTTTGTGCTTGGAAAACATCATCAGGAACTTTTTGACTCTAGCAAATTGTGGTGAGCACAGAACCTCCCGTATCTGGTTCATATTGATGTTTTTTGCATTAGTCTACCTTCCCTTGCAAGTGCAAGGTATATATTAACTTTCATTTATGATCTCTTTCGCTTAACTTGGGTCTATTTTCTGAAGGATAAGAATCTTAACTTTGAAAAGTTCAAATAATTTAGAGCCTTTGCTGAAAAGCAATGTGGTCGACCCATAAAGTGCCTGAGATCAGATGAAGTTGGTGAGTATGTAAATTGACCTTTTGAAGAATACCTAGTTCGATCTAGTTTTGAATAGCAGTGATCAGTTCCTCACACACCTTAGCAAAATAGCATCTCAAAATGAAAAAATCGAATGTTAGTCAAAATGGATAGATTTCTTTTGCAAGAAAGATATGCCTCCTTGATTCTAGGCTAAATTTGTATATTATGCAAATTATATGCTCAATAACATCTCGACTCAAGTTGTTCCTTCTATGACTCAAGTTGAACAATGGTGTGGAAAGAAGCCTTTCATCGACCACCTTTGTGTGTTTGGATGTGTTAACTATGATCATATTTCCGATGATTGCATAAATAAGTTGTATGTAAAGAGTCATGCTTGCATCATGATGGGATAATCTAAAGAGTCCAAGGCCTATTGATTGTTTGTTCATGTCAAACAACACATAATTATCAAAATAAATGTGTGGTTTGATGAGAAGTCTCCTGGCATCAAGTTTTTGAATTCCTCTTCTTGATTACTAAAAAATGATCACTTTGATGTTGTTCTGACTTTGGATCTCCTATTCCATTTTCAGTCCTTTGACTGGAAAGTTGAATTTTGTTCTTGTTTCGACTAGAATTTCAACCTCTGATTTGATTAGTCTGTCGATATCAGTTTTGACTAGTCTTCCATCTCTGTCCACTAAAATTGTTCCTATTTTTTATCGACCTTCTGCAGTGAACATTAGTTTACCCATTTCTTGTCTACCCAGATGTGATGCCAAGAAAATTGAAGCTACTGGACCTGATGTTGATGATATTTCCTCTAGATGCAAAACTCGAAGTCAAAAGAAACATACCAATGTTCCATTGCTAGCTCATGTACTTGAAACTTATGATCGTGTTTCCTACTCAAATGCTCAAGGATGACCTAAATGGGAAAAATATATGTAGACATAAATTGACTCTTTGTTGAAGAATAAAACTTGGGCCTTAGTTCCCCGACCACAAGTAAATAATATTGTGAAGTGTCGATACATCTATAGGACCAAATTTACCTCTGAAGGTATTTTTGATTGACATAAAGAGTGCTTGGTCGCAAAGGAATTTTCTCAACAATAAGGTATCGACTACATTGATACCTTTTCCCCTATTGCAAAGATGAACTATGTTCAACTGATTATTTCCCTTGTTGCTCATTTTGAAAGGAAAATCCATCAGATGGATGTGAAGAGTTCTTTTCTTCATGGAGACCATAGATGATTTTAGGGGTGAAATTTCTCTCATGGGTGAAATTAAGGGGCCTCTAATTTTTTATTGGGCGATTTTTTTGTATTAGAGTGATTTTTTTAAACTTATATTATTATCCCATAATTTATTTTAGGGGAAAATCATGTACAGGGTTAGCCCATGTTTTTAGGACGGGTAGAGGAAAAAAAATTATATTTCTCCCCTGAAATCTGGAGGGACAAACTTCCATTAGCCAAATATCTAGAAGTATGAAAATTTTTGATAGCATCTTCGCCCTATCATTTGGTAAAATCGGTTTTTATGGTATAATTCGCCCCAATTTTGTGGTATGGGCACTGGGTAGCTACAATCTTCCCTTTGCCCAATTTCCAAAGAACAAGGAGATTTATGAGAGCATTTTGGCCCTCCCACTGGTATAAATTGTATGATATCTTCTCATATATTCATTCCTCGATTTACATTTTTGTGCTTATTTGAATTTCCCCTTTCGGCCTTGACGGAACAAAGGTTTATGGTTTTACCTTTCATATCTTTGTTCTACTACTTATTTCCCCTTTGGGCGTTGACAGAATGAAAAAAGGGGGTTGGGATACTCCCTGGTTCGACCCAGGCACCATAGTTTGTTATCCTTCCGAGAGATAAGGACCTCTCTCGGCACTAAGGATCGACCAAACTGGAAAACTCACATCTCTACGTTTCCATCAAGCAAGTGGTGTAGTCATGGCCTGCTTGTTTAGAGATGTGCTTACTGACACGTCACTGCAAGAACAAGTTTGTGATTTCTATGGAGATGAGCGTAGGCTTGTCAATATTGTGTTTTGTTGTCTCATAATATTACTCTCAGTAAATGATGGCAACTAGATTCAAGGTCAAGTCTTTCCAGTTTTTAGAAGATATTAAATAATAACACATTTTAAAGCATTAGATTTGGCTTGAAATCAATTTTACATGTGACACATTGTTCCTCAACGTTGTCAAAATCTAGAATCCAAACATAGTTGCAACTATATTATAGAGTTCCTGAAGGGAAAACATGAAAAATGCTTAGAGAATAAAACATAGCATATTACTAATGCACTTTTCAAATTGATCTTTTCAAAGTTTATTGTCTCTCTTCTTTGTAGAAATCTAATCTGACCAAAGTGTTGTGGTGGTATAAAATCCAATATAAATGATTCTTCAGTATATTTAGAAAGGATTTTAACCAAATTTGTTGTAATTTACTATATGAGTAGTCTGGTAAACATTTCATTATACTTTAGAGGTACTACATAAATAGTTCTATAAGAGCGTACTAATAAAATATGCAATCATGTAATTTGTTCGTGTAACAAAACATGCTTTTTTGGTATTAAGAGGATGATGAAACAAAATCCACTGTACTCCAGCTAAGTGTAACCCTTTTACTTTAAGAATTAGATTTCTTTATCATCAAATGCATGGAAAGATATATAGCTTAAGGGAAACTTTGGAAGAATATAAGATATAATGGACTCTAGATTTCATAAGAGTGGCAAGCATTTAGCAACTATTGAAGGTCGTGGGTTAATTTTCTTAACTTGTCACTGAAAAGGCATTTTACAACAAAAAAAGGCATTTACCAACAGTTGAACGTTAAACAAAAGAAGCCACAGGGTGGCTAGTCCCTTCCTTTTTACGTACAGAGAACCTGAGTATGATGCAGGCAAAGAATATCATGCCCTTTTAGGTATAGAGAACTTGAGTATGATGCAGCCAAAGAATATCATGCTACAGAGGAAGCATACGTTTACTAATGTATGAAACATTTTGTCTTGATAAAATCGCTTGCTAGCAACATACCAATAATTTGTGCTGAGTACATCTCGTTGTTGCATAATATTGGAGAAAATAAAAGGAAAAACTTCACTATTTTTTATTGATTCACTGTCAATATAACTCTTTAGGAAAGATTCAAAGGACTGCCCAAAGTCTTTGTGAATCTGTTTTTAGAATTTTTTTCTTAGCCTAAAAGTGGAAATATAAGCTTACCATGACCGCCAACCATACCATGAATCAATTACCAAGTGCCCTCCACTTTCAGGATAGTCTTATTTCACCAGGCTTACTAACCAATGTGCATGACTATGGTGGGTAGCTACCTATGAATGACTTCTTCAGGAAGGATTCAATAGTAGTGAGTGAATTACAATTGATGAAGTGCAGGGGTGACTTTGGCAATAATGCACTAGTAAACTATCTTAAACATATTTGGCAGTTGAGGTTAATGAGGTGATCTGAGTAGAATTTACATGAGTACATCAGGGGTTTACTCTGAAAACACAGTTGGTTCAGGGTTTAGTTGGTTTCACATCCTGATTAAATGCACCAGTTGATCAATCTAAATGGATTTGTCTTAGCAATTAGTATGTTGCAACTTGCAACTGATGAAGTGCCCAAGGGAAATTTCAATGATATTGTTCACAATAATAATCTGGAATTGGTTTGATAAAATGGTTAGTGGCTTGTCTTTGTCATTGATAGAGTGTACCTTGTGAAGTTAAATAGTGAGTTGTACTTCTAGGAAATGGACTAACTTGCTTTTATGTCTTGAACTGAGGTTTGTTTGCAATTTTGTAGCTTGCTTTGGCATGCCTCCTTTTTGTTATGTTTTTTACTCTTGAGGTTGTGTGAAATATTTTGTTGCATTCATTGTATGTCTAGACTCCACATCTATCTAGTACTTGTTCATGATATAACATACAATGAGTAGTAATTATTGTCATGGCATGCCTTGGTTAATATTTTGTAAGCAGACAACCGCAACTACCCGAATGTCTTGTCTCTGTTGTCCAAATTGTAGTAGCCGAGACAACTATTATCTCGGTGGCTTCCTACTCTGACCTTGCAACAATCAACTTGATTTGCAAGCTGTCATGGGTATTCCCCTTGGAGATGATATCAATTGGTGACCAATCCATTTTTTTAGTCACAAGTTATATTATTTGCAGCCAGGGTTGGTGGTTTAGTATATGGGAGCTGGTTTAGTCTATGGGCACACATCCCAAACAAAGTCAATGTCTTATGGAATTCAGGGAACTTATTTTCCATTTGCACTAGGACCCCTAGGCATGGTACCTCCTGTTAGAATATAATGGATGTGATCATTTTACCATTGACAATATCACTATTGTCACCCAACCATAGGCCAAAGCCACCCTCCGAGCACCTTAACCTTGACCGAGAATCACTCTGGAAGCAAACCCTAGACTAGATAGCTAAACAAAGGGTAGCACACCTTTCCCCAAGGATAGTTCACCAACAAGAGCTTATCAGATAGTCCAAACCCTAGCCAAGAGATAATCCAAGAGTAACCGTTAGCTGTAACAGCTACAATGGAATCTCTCCTCCAAATCTGCACAGAAACTGGGTAACTGCAGTTCTCACAAGTGCTACTCTGCAATACTGAGACTGCTTGCCAGAATGAAGACTAGCCTCCTATATTTATAGTAATTCTGGCTAACTTCCTGGGCCGACTTCTCATTCTGAGTATCTGTCTATTCAGTATATATTATTTATTCTGGCTGACTTCTTCTCTTGGAGGCTAATAACCTAATACAAATTATCTTCTTGAGCCGACAAGTCTTCTAGGGTTATTAGCCAACTCATTAAGGTTTCTCTTGCTTCCCGGAGTATTCTATTCTCGTCAAGTTTACACGTGGAGGTAAATACCTCCCATGACTACCATAATATCAACACTCCCTCCTAGTTAGGGAGGTATTACGGGTAATGGTCTTGAGCACAAACATACCATTCACCCAGTAGCATCAACATAGTTGTATAGACTATCTCATGACTAGATCATGAGCCCCATCATCACCATCATTGTCATCATCTGCATCATCTCTCAGAACCATACTCTATCTGAGTAATTAGACATGATTCTCACTCCACAGAGTGACACAAGAGCCATTCTTCTAATCTAGAAGATTAATTGTTCTGAACCATTTTCTGTCTGGGAAATCTATGTCCTTTGATCATCCATCTAGTTGATAATCATTTTCAATACTGTTGATAGTCTTCAAGGCAATCCAAAAAAAATAGAACACAACTGTGTCTATCCATAGTAGTACATAACTACAATCTAGTGGTACAATACCAGACCAAGTAACACACAAGTACTTGATCAAACAGTGGAACACATCCACCACAGTGGTATACATCTACTGTCATACAATCTTCATAACAATCATCTGATATCAACCTGCACAGAAAATATTGTTAAAATAAACTGAATCATCTGGGCCAATCTTTCACTCACATCTGTGAGCTCTGAAAGAATATCTTCCCTTAGTATAGAACATCAACAATGCGCTATTTTCCCTATTCTTCTCAAACAAGGAAGAATGATTGTTTCTGATTTCTAAGCCTAGACCATTCCTCACCCTGGGCCATTCCTCCAGCTCTAAACAAAGTGTAACCTGGAGATAATGAATCTTCCCTAAGGAATGCATGTCCATGATTGTTGAGCCTAGACCATTCCCCACCCTGGGCCATTCTTCCTACACTAATCAAAGTGCACACTGGAGAGAATGTATAAACCCTAAGGAATGACTGTTCAGACCATTTCCTCTGTTAACCACAAGAGGAAAACACTGTCCTGTATCAACCTCCAAAACAGACCATTCATCATGTTAACCACAATGAGAAATCATTGTCCGACGAGGCGAGCCAACCTTCTTGAGTAACCCTCAAGAAGAGAGACTGCCCTAGACCACTCCCCATGTTAACCACAATGGGAAGTCATTGTCTATGATACATCAACAATCTGGACCATTTCCCATGTTAACAACAATGGGAAATCGTTGTCCGTCAGAAATCTCAGTCCACTTTCCGAACTGGAAAGGAAACTGCTCATCCTGGACCATTTTTCGAACTGAAAAATGACTATCCATAAATCAATACATATTAGTTCTCCCTCCCAACCTGGGATTCATCTCTTCCTTTTTCAATAAGGAAGTCGTCTCCATGAGCTCCAGCTTGAGTACACAAACTCTTTCATCTTAGATAGAAGATTTACCAAAATGTCTTCTTATCTTCTCATCTGTGGAGATATGTATTGGAGAACCACTTTCTCCTTTCTCGACTTCATCATGGATAATGTAATGCTTGATTTCAAATGTACTTCGGTCTGGAACACTGGTTTTCTTTGAAGGCTTCATGTAGCTCTGATCAATAGAGTATATCATTGTTGGAAAACTAGAACATATCCATGTGGCACTTCTTCTATCATCATGAGATATGATCTACTGAGTAATCATCTTGATACAACATCTTTGTTATAGAAAATCTTCACCACGTATTTGTTGTGCACTGGAGGTTCTTCACTGAGTTATCTTTTTCCATCTGCATACAAGGGTCTCTTTCTAGTATGCCTCAACATCTTTAGGTTTCTCTTCATACGCTCTTTGTTCAATTAGTCTTTGCATTTATCTAATGTAAAATTCCAACTCATGGATGTTGTGGATGATATAATGACTCATGTAGAGATATGTCTGGTTTACTGGAACAAGTAATCATCATAGTCTTCTCCCTCCATCTGGGAGAACCTCTAGTT
>JZKD02S1501622.1:1137220-1154920 GCA_000966675.3 Picea glauca | reverse complement strand
ATGGCCCTTTTGCAGCATAAGATCGATCAACCCGAATGCCTTGTGGATTTTCCTGTCTTGCAAAGCCCATCTATTAGCTTATTATACTTAACAAAATTAGGAGCATGTTGTTTCCTTACCACTTGATTGAAAAGTTTAAGAGCATCCTCTGTCCTTCCCACCCTGCATAGCCATTTGATGAAGGTTATGACATCCAGAACATAGTCGTGTGCTTCCATTCTTTCAAACACTTTGAATGCATAATCCATTCTATCTATTTGACAGTGAAAATTGATGACAATGTTTAAATTTATTAGATCCAGAAGAATATTTTTTTCAACCATAAGTCTATAAACAGACAATGTTGATTCGTGCCAATTTTGTTGGACTAGGATACTTAAAAAAAGATCACAGGTGATGAGCAGAGGGATGGATTTAGATATAGCTGAACGTAGATGCTTGAAAGTTTCCACTGCTTATGTAAGCTTGTTAGTCTGACAGAATGTCTGGAAATTATTTTAAACATGCAGTGTCTGTAATTTTGAACATACAGTCCAAATTTTAGTATATACACTTTGTTCATTGTTTTGAGAGTTGTTTAAGTAGTTTCATATTCCTAGTTTAGGGTCTTTCTTTGTAAGAAGTGAAGATTTGTATATCATGAATTAAATATCAACAAGCTATGATATATGCATCATTAATAAATGCATACTTAGCATAAATGTTCCTTTCATGGTTTGGTGTAACCACAAATGTGATACGCAAGTAAAACATTGAAAAGAAAGTGGTTGTATGAATCACATATTAGAACAACTTCCAAGTACATAAAAACATGCACTCCACATTTTATATCTCATACATCTTACAATACACACAAATTTGGTTTTCAAATGTGCTACCGAGACTCTTATCCCAAAGGTATGAATATAAAAGCAAAAATCTTATAGGTCATAGGGGTGGGCTGAAAGGATTGAAGACACAGTCTGTTGTGGGCTTGATCCTTTCCTTAGGATGATGGTATCAACATGTCATGCAAAATTTATAGGTACCCATATTTATGTATAACTTGTTAATTTATCTTACCTTCTTGCTCCGAGAGTGTTCATCTTCAGTGGCAGAGGTGCACCATTATTCTATTACAATAGAGGAGGTGCAACAATGTTATAGGAGGAAAACAAAGGGGAAAGTTAGAGGGTGCATGCATACACCAACCTCAAAAGAAAAATCATTTTGTATTCTATTACAACAGAGGAGGTGCAACAATGCTATAGGAGGACAAAAAAGGGGAAAGTTAGAGGGTTCATGTATGCACTAGCCTCAGTAGAAGAAGCATTTTGTATTCTATTACAACAGAGGAGGTGCAACAATGTTATATTAGGAAAACAAAGGGGAAAGTTAGAGGGTGCATGCATGCACCAACCTCAGTTTTCTCCGAGTATAGTTTTGTCCTAAAATTTAGCAGTTTGAGTTTTAGTGTAGAATTAAAGTGCTTTTATAATTTTAGAATAACAATGTTTTTTCTATTTTTGAGTTGCTTTTCCAGTTATGGAAAGTGCTTTTCTCAGTTTTAGATTAGGTTCCTCTTTCATGAGGAATTATATTTTAGGAGGGTGCAAATCACAAGGAGAGGTGCTTGGCTTTATTGGCTGACTACTACAATGGAGGCACATTGTTCCTAGGTATCTATTCATGCAGGATTGAGCGCTAATCCCTAGGAAGTTTTAGCAATTATCTTTTTAATATGGGAACCCACAGGGATGGATTATTTTTGTACCCTCTCCCTTCTTAGTCTATAACATAAAGGCAGGTCAAGGTCTTCATAAATTCAGTTTTGAGTGAGTTGTTGTCATGATTTGTTTTCTTGAGTTAATGAGAGAGCAGTAGAACGTTTGACAATCCATTTATTTTTTGTTGTTCGTAATTTTTTTGGGTAATGTGTTTCAATTTTTTAGGATAGATTAGATTTGCAACTTTAAGAGTATGTTAAAGCTTTTCATTTCTAGTTGCTAGGGTTTTAATCTGAGTGCAGTAAATTGTTACCATGAGCTGAAAATTTCAATAAAATTTGCATTCCACTTGACCAGGCCTTTCTGGGAACATACTTTCCCTTTGGGTCAGTGGGTACTGATTGACAGAAGTTGCAATATTGGAGGTGTTGATATTATGGTAGTTGTGGGAGGTATCTACCTCCACGTGTAAACCTGAAGAGAATAGAATACTTCGAGAAGCAAGAGAAACCCTAATGAGTTGGCTAATAACCCTAGAAGACTTGTCGGCTCAAGAAGATAATTTGTATTAGGTTATTAGCCTCCAAGAGAAGAAGTCGGCCAGAATAAATAATATATACTAAACAAAAAAATACCCAGAATGAGAAGTCGGCCCAAGCAGTTAGCCAGAATTACTATAAATACAGGAGGCCAATCTTGATTCTGGTAGGCAGTCTCAGTATTGCAGAGAAACACTTGTGCGCACTGCAGTTGCCCAATTTTTGCACAGGTTTGGAGGAGAGCTATCGTTGCAGCTGCTGTAGCTAGTAGTTAGTCTTGGACTATCTCTTGGCTAGGGTTTGGACAATCTAATCATCTCTTGTTGGTGCACTATCCTTGGTGAAAGGTGTGCTACCCTTTGTTTGGATATCTAGCCTAGGGTTTGCTTCTAGAGTGATTCTCGATCAAGGTTAAGGTGCTAAGAGGGTGGCTTCGGCCTATGGTTGGGTGACAATAGTGATATTGTGATGCAACTGAACTCCTCGGAGTACAAGCGCTCCCACAGGATCTTCTCTTCGATGGCCCGAAGAACCAAAATGTTCTTCAAAACCCCTTATCGGGACTTCCCAATACCCACAACAACTTATTCAAAAGTCTCCCTCAACAGTTGGGAGATCGGAATTCGCAATATAGCGAACTCTATAATCATGCGCCTTATGTCTCACGATTCCCCGAATCCCGATACGGGTCAATCGCTGACTTCCTCCCCCTTTCTGTTGGAGTTCTCCCTATCGAAGAATCGCTACTCGTGATGTTGGCAAGCTGAAATTCCAACCTTCGAACCTCGATGTGCCGATTTCCCAATACATGTGTGGACCTCACGTCTCCACCTTCTGCCCTTCTATCGAGAATTCGAGATTCGCGAAATTGCAAATTCTAATGTCAAAGGATTTGGGACCTGTATTTCCCCGATTTCCGATATGATGACACCTGTACTCCACCAGCACCTGTGGTCCCACAATGCCACATCACCGTCGGGATATCGCGGATCGCGAATCCAACAAGCAAGTGTTCTCTATCGTTGAGAACCGCGATTCTCCGATCCCCGACTCCTTGGGATCTCCTGACATGCGTCTCACACGATCGATGGTTCCGAGCTTATTAGGATATCGCTCCTTGCGATATCGCAATACTTGTTGCCCAGACTTGGGTCTTCACCTCGCGAATCACCGATATGCGATGTCACGTGTGGATCAGAAGGTCCCGGTGACTCCAGATCCACGGCTCTACTCCCCCCTTAGTTTCGAACCTAGGAATGTTCGTGCTTTAAACTCCTTGCAGCTCTGCAAGATCTAACGATCCTCGGGTTTTCGTAGAATCGCTCTAGAAGATTTCAACCGTCCATCCCTCCTTTGATATTTCTTGCGAGATGAATCAAGCGCTTCCTCCGTGAAGACTTGTTCCCCTACTTTCCAACCTATGGTGCTTCTCTCAGGCTCTCCACAGAAATGCCTGCACTTATGCTTCAATGAATTTGTAGACTTATTCCTCTCGATCTTATTCTCGAATTCACAAGTCCTTATGAGAATTTTCTGACGCGCACTCCTTTCGGCGAAATCTCAACACCTACTAAGTGTTGAGGTCCTTCGTCTCTGCACACGTACCTGCAGCAGCAAACTTCTACCTCTTATGCTCAGATCAACAACTAAGACTTCAAGTTCAGCCTGCACTTCCCCTGCACGGCTCTAACAACCCAAATCAACTTCTGGGTGATAGAGAATAAGTGCTTAACTATCGAGCCTTCATCAACGCACTCTTTGCGGATGAATTCAACTGCACTCTATGCAGGAATCTCCTGGCTCAGACAAAGAAACAATTGAAACTTATTCTCTTCTCTCTCTCTCTCTCAGACTTCAGTTAAACCTTGAAACCACATGCATAGCATATTCAAAGCAAATGCATAACCAGAAATAAACATTCATGAGTACATAAACAACATACATAGAGAAACAACACCATCCATGAAATTGAATCAAAGACTCGCTTCTATTAATTCAAATCTGTACATAGGGTTTCTGCATACAATTTCTTTGGTTGCTCTCCCTTCTAAATGCTTGATTCTGAATAATGTTACAATGTACAAGTGAGGGTGTCTATATCCATTTTCCCTCTCGAAAACTGAAACTGTCTAATCTAGACTTAAACATCTATCTACCTGCATTAAATCTATTAAATGCCTTCATATCTACTAAGGACGAGAGCTTAAAGGCTCAAGATCCCCTTTACAATACAAGTGCGCCATCTCTTAATGATTCATTGAATACTTGCGCAACAATCCCAAAGCACTTTCAAAATTTTGGGTTTGTTTTCCCAGTTGATCTCCGCTTGATGTGCTGGCTCGCTTGTTGAGTTGGCGATGCTCCTGCATCATACTCCTCGGCTTGAAAATTTTCATGGGCTCCTATCCATGAGCTCTTGCACGGTCTATCCATGCTTTTGTATCACTGCTTCATTTTCCCAGCTAGCATCTTTGACTGGGTGATTCTTTCATTTCACCATGTACTCGAAGTACTGCTTTCGCCTGGTTTTCTTTCCCACTCGCTTGTCTAGTATGCACTCCATCTGTGGCTTTTCTGCTACTGGTAATTGCTTATGCCACTGGATCACTCGTTCCTCAGTTCCAGTTTCTGCTTATCCAGCCCTGTATGGGTATAAATCTGAAACATTGAATATCGGAGATATCCCGATGCCATCCGACAACTCAATTTCATAAGCGTTTTCCCCGAACTTCTTCAGGACTCTGCATGGCCCAATTTTTTTCATCTTCAGCTTGTTATATGTTCCCCTTAGGAACCTTTCCTTCCTCAGATGTGCCAGAACTAGATCACCAACTTCGAACTGAAGTTGTCTCTTCCGCTGATCGGCTCTGCACTTGTACTCCTGATTTGTGTCTATCATTCGTTGCTTCACCTTACCATGAAGTTCTTTCATCACTTCAGCGAATTCCTCTGCACTAGCACTACTAGTTGCAATCTGTCATGAATATCGCAATTCATAAACTCCTCTCGGTTGTGTCCCATACACAATCTGAAATGGAATTTTTTCTGTACTCCTGTTTATAGAATCATTGTATGCAAACTCTGCTTGTGGCAATATGTTGTCCCAGCTGCCATGGTGCTCTGTCACCAAGCTCCTCAGCAAGTCTCCCAGACTTCTGTTGACCACTTATGTCTGCCCATCCGTCTGCAGATGGTAAGCTGAACTAAAAGCCAAATTAGTTCCTAGCTTCTTCCATAGCGTCCTCCAAAAATGACCTATGAATTTTGTATCCCTGTCCGAGACTATGCTTCTCGACAATCCATGAAGTCGCACAATCTCCTTGAAAAACAAGTTTGCGATGTGCATCGCATCGCTGGTCTTCTGACATGGAATAAAATGTGCCATCTTTGAAAACCTGTCCACCACCACAAAGATGGAATCAACCCCTCTCTGCGTTCTCGAAAAACCCAATACAAAATCCATGCTGGTCGCCTCCCATGGTCTCTCTGGTATGGGTAATGGCTGATAAAAACTGGCATTCTGCTTCCGGCCCTTTGAATGCTGACAAATTCGACACCTGTCAACAAACCTTTTGACATCTGCTCGCATGCCTGGCCAAAAATATGATTTGCTCAACTTTGCGAATGTTTTGTCGTGACCAAAATGTCCTGCTAAGCCTCCGCTGTGTTTTTCCTTTAGCAAATTCTCCCTCATGGAGCAATTTGGAATACATAGTTGATTTCCTCTGAACAACAATCCCTCCTGGATCTTGTAATCTATCCATGGGTTTTGATCTCTGAGAACTGGATTCTCAGCTGCTTCATATGCCTCTCTGAAATCTGCATCTCCTGCGTACATGTCCTTCAGGTTTTCAAAACCCAATGTCTTGACTTGGAATTCCTGCAGCAACAAATATTTCCTGCTCAAAGCATCAGCCACTTTGTTAGCAGTTCCTGAAATGTGTTTGATCACAAATGTGAAATTTTGCATATACTCTACCCATTTTGCATGCTTCTGATTCAACTTCTCATGTTGACTCACAAACTGCAATGCATGATTATCGTTGTACAATACAAACTCTTTCGGGATCAAGTAATGCCTCCACTTCTTTAATGCCTGTATGATAGCATAAAACTCTTTATCATACGTGGAGTATTTCAGCTTTGCGTCATCCGACTTCTCACTAAAATATGCAACGGGTCTGTCCTCTTGACTCAAGACCGCTCCTATAGCATATCCGCTTGCATCACATTTCACTTGAAATGTCTTCTTTAAGTTCGGTAACACCAACACTGGTCGTTCCGTTATCTTCCGCTTCAACAGATTGAAGTTGTTCTCAGCCTCTGCTGTCCATTGAAAATTTTTATGCCGCTTCTTCACCGTGTCCATCATTGCTGCACTAATTCCACTGAAATTCCTGATGAACTTTCGGTAGAAACTAGCTAAACCATGGAAACTCCTCACCTCGAAAACATTTGTCGGTGATGGCCAATTCTTGATCACTTCCACCTTACTCGGATCCATTTTCAACTCATTTGCCAAGATAACAAAACCCAAATAAATGAGCTCTGTCTTCATGAATGAGGACTTCTTCATGTTGATCAACAGCTTCTCCTGCTGTAGCTTCCTCATCACAATGACCAAGTGTTTCAAATGCTCAGCCTTCATCTTACTGTAGATCAATATATCATCCAGATATACGTCTACAAACTTCCTGATGAATTCCCTCAGGACTTCATTCATCAGTCTCATGAATGTGCTCGTCGCATTTGTCAAACCAAACGGCATGACCAGCCATTCGTACAAACCTTCGTTTGTTTTGAATGTTGTTTTCCATTCATCACCTTCCCTCATGCGAATCCGGTGATATCTTCTCTTCAGATCAATCTTTGAAAAGTAATTTTCTCCACTCAGGCAATCCATCAGATCATCCATTCTCGGCAGTGGAAATCTGTACCTGATGGTAATTTTGTTAATCTCTCTTGAATCGGTGCACATTCTCCAATCTCCATTCTTCTTCGGACTAAGCACTGTTGGTACAACACATGGACTCAGGCTTTCTCTAACCAATCCTTTTTCCAATAGCTCCTGGACCTACTTCTTGACTTCCTCATTTTCCTGTGGCGTCAACCTGTACGCAGCCTTGTTTGGAAAACTGGCTCCGGGTATGAGATCAATGTGATGACTCACACTCCTCATCGGTGGCAATGAACGAGGTAATTCGTCCACGATGATGTCACTGAACTCTCCCAGCAGTTCCTGAATCTCATCTGGTAGATCATCCACTCTTGTGCTAGTCAATACAATCCTCGGTTTCCTGACCACAAAGAATTGTGGATCTTCTTTCTTCTCCATCTCCATAAGAAGCTCCTTCCCACTCATGAGAAGTATGGTGTTGCTTACTTCCGGTTTCACTTATTTATCCTTTATCGGAAGTAGTCTGTGTGTCCTCCCATCCTTATCCAAAGTGTATGTGTTCATCCTCCCATCATGAACCACATTTCTGTCATATTGCCACCGTCTACCCAGCAATAAATGACATACATCCATGGGAATGACATCACATAAGATCTTATCCTTATATTCACCCATCTTGAAATCAACTAAACATTGTTTAGTGACACTTACCTGATGTCCCTTCTGTATCCATGAAACCTTGTATCGACTCGGGTGATCAGTCGTTTCCATCTCTAATTTCTCTACCATCTCGATCGAAACGAGATTGTCTGTGCTTCTGCTATCCACAATAACCTTGCATTTCCAGCCCTTGGTCTTGCAAGTTGTTCTGAACAATCTGGTCCTCTGAGCTGTGTCCTCCACCTCTTTCTCGGGTGTTAAGAGAACTTTGTGCACCGTCAGTGATTTCCCACCTCGGTGTATTCATTCTCAACATCACGCCTCTGCGCTTTAGCGATGTGAGCTTCTCCTTTGTCCATTTTCCTGTCTGGACAATCAACAACTTTATGTCCATCCTTCCCACATGTAAAACATGTGATGATTCCTCCTCTACCTCTTTCCCTACCTCTGGTACGAGGAAAAGTGTTTGCGTCAGCATACCCACCACCCTAGTATATATGCTGTCTCCTCGGCTCAGCATATTGTTGTCCTCGCTGTGAGGTTCCACCTCTCTCAATCTTACCCTGAGGTTTCTTCCATTCCTCCTTGGGCTTCTGATATTTTTCTTGGGCAACTGCCTTGCCTCTGGGTTGACTTCTGCCTCGCCCTCGTTGACCTTGCTTATGGCTCAGCTTCTCCTTGGCTTTCAGAGCCATCTGGTAAGCATCCTCAACCATTCTGATAGTCGTCATGCTTAATTCATCCTGAATGTCATATCTCAGACCATTCAGATATCTGGCGACTTTCTCATCATCGCTCTCCCGATGACCTACTCGGATATTGAGCTTGTAAAACTCTTCGGTGTATTCCTTCACCGTCATCAACTTTTGTCTCAGGTTCTGCATTCACGTGAACAGCGTGATCTGATAATCCCTTGGGATGAACTTTGCCTTCATTTTCGCGATCATCCGGTCCCAGCTTTTAATTTTATGTTTGCCTTTGGAACGTCTATCTGCCTGTAGCTCGTCCCACCATAATGTTGTGTGTCCCTTCAGTTTGGTAACAGCATGCCTCACCTTTTTATCCTCTTCGATATCTTCATAATCGAAGTAGGTGTCAAGAGCTCGAATCCAATCCAGCAACTCTTCTGCATCCAGGCTTCCTTCATAGACTGGAATGTCCATTTTGGTCTTCGAACTCATCCTGGCGATAGCTTTAATCAATCGCTCAGTTGATGCATCCTCGTCTGTGACCTCTTCTTCATGTCCAACTTCTTCTTCAACTTCGGAATCACTAATATCCCCTACACCAACTCCGCGTCTCTGCGCTGTCTCCATCTCTTCAAGCCTTGCTCGGAGATCTCTCATCTGTCGCTCCATTTCTGGATTTCCTGTCGGCCTGCCTCTTCTTCACGCATCCCTGTCTTCTGGACCAGGTGATTTCCTTTCTCTTCGGGGGGGTATGGTTAAATATTCTCTCTTCTCTACTAAAGAAAGCAAAGAAATTATCCCTCTCTGATACCACTCTGACGCAACCGCACTCCTCGGAGTACAATCGCTCCCACAGGATCTTCTCTTCGACGGCCCGAAGAACCAAAATGTTCTTCCAAACCCCTTATCGGGACTTCCCAATACCCACAACAACTTATTCAAAAGTCTCCCTCAACAGTCGAGAGATCGAAATTCACAATATCGAGAACTCTGCAATCATGCGCCTTATGTCTCACGATTCCCCGAATCCCGATACGGGTCAATCGCTGACTTCCTCCCCCTTTCTTTCGGAGTTCTCCCTATCGAAGAATCGCTACTCACGATGTTGGCAAGTTGAAATTCCAACCTCCGAACCCCGATGTGCCGATTTCCCGATACATGTGTGGACCTAACATCTCCACCTTCTGCCCTTCTAACAGGAATTCGGGATTTGCGAAATCGCAAATTCTAATGTCAAAGGATTCGGGACCTGTCTTTCCCCGATTTTCGATATGATGAAACATGTACTCCACCAGCACCTGTGGTCCCACACTGCCACGTCACCATCGGGATATCGCGGATCGCGAATCCAACATGCAAGTGTTCTCTGTTGTTGAGAACCCCGATTCTTCGATCCTCGACTCATCAGGATCTCCTAACATGTGTCTCACACGATCAATGGTTTTGAGCCTATCGGGATATCGTTCCTCGCGATATCGCAATACTTGTTGCCCAGACTTGGGTCTTCACCTCGCGAATCACCGATATGCAATGTCACGTGTGGATCAGATGGTCCCGGTGACTCCAGATCCACGGCTCTACTCCCCCCTTAGTTTCGAACCTATGAATGTTTGCACTTTAAACTCCTTGCAGCTCTGCAAGATCTAACAGTCCTCAGGTTTTCGTAGAATCTCTCCAGAAGATTTCAACCGTCCATCCCTCCTTTGATATTTCTTGCTAGATGAATCAAGCACTTCCTCCATGAAGACTTGTTCCCCTGCTTTCCAACCTGTGGTGCTTCTCTCAGGCTCTCCACAGCAACGCCTGCACTTATTCTTCAATGAATTTGTAGACTTATTCCTCTCGAGCTTATTCTTGACTTCACAAGTCCTTATGAGAACTTTCTGACATGCACTCCTTTCGGCGAACTCTCAACACCTGCTAAGTGTTGAGGTTCTTCGTCTCTGCACACGGACCTGCAGTAGCAGACTTCTACCTCTTCTGCTCAGATCAACAACTGAGACTTCAAGTTCATCCTGCACTTCCCCTGCACGGCTCTAACAACCCAAATCAAATTCTGGGTGAATGAGAATAAGTGCTTAACTATCGAGCCTTCATCAACGCACTCTTTGCGGATGAATTCAACTGCACTCTATGCAGGA
The DNA here is from genome assembly GCA_000966675.3 of Picea glauca. Classification (NCBI taxonomy): domain Eukaryota; kingdom Viridiplantae; phylum Streptophyta; class Pinopsida; order Pinales; family Pinaceae; genus Picea; species Picea glauca. The sequence goes on along the minus strand of JZKD02S1501622.1, from coordinate 1,144,288 downwards.
ATCTCGTGGCTCAGACAGAGAAAAAATTGAAACTTATTCTCTTCTCTCTCTCTCTCTCAGACTTCAATTAAACCCTGAAACCACATGCATAGCATATTCAAAGAAAATGCATAACCATAAATAAACATTCATGAGTACATAAACAACCTACACAAAGAAACAACACCAGCCATGAAATTGAATCAAAGACTCGCTTCTATTAATTCAAATCTGTACATGGGGTTTCTGCATACGATTTCTCTGCTTGCTCTCTCTTCTGAATGCTTGATTCTGAATAATGTTACAATGTACAAGTGAGGGTGTCTATCTCTGTTTTCCCTCTCGAAAACTAAAACTGTCTAATCTAGACTTAAACATCTATCTACCTTCATTAAATCTATTAAATGCCTTCCTATCTACTAAGGACGAGAGCTTAAAGGCTCAAGGTCCCCTTTACAATACAAGTGCGCCATCTCTTAATGATTCATTGAAGACTTGCGCAACAATCCCAAAGCACTTTCAAAATTTTGGGTTTGTTTTCCCAGCTGATCTTCGCTTGATGTGCTGGCTCGCTTGTTGAGTTGGCGATGCTCCTGCATCATATTGTCAATGGTAAAACGAGCACATCCATTATATTCTAACAGTTTATGGGCCCACACCTCCTTCATTCAGTCTAACTGCTGGAAGGAAACACAGCTGTAAGGATATTAAGCTCGTTGAAGAACTGCTGCTAGGGTTTCTAGCAGGAGCAGTCACCATAACACTGTCGCTAAGGTTACTAGTAGGTGCAGTTGCAGAAACACTAATCCTCTTGTTGAGAAACCTTATGTGAAAGGATTGACCTAATTTCTGGATAGATCGGTGTGCCCTAGCCTAACGCATCTCCTGGTACTCTCAGCAAGCCAAGACGTCAAGTTTGAGATTTTGGTCAAATCTAGGGTTTGACCAAGTCAAAGCAACCATGACTTACTCTATGAAGTCAGAAAACAAGTTAGATGGAGCTTCTAACTTTAGAGCGTGGAAGACAAGGATTGACCTCATCCTTACCAAGAATAGTGTGTTGGATATCGTGAAAGGAAAGATCGTGGAACCATAGTTTGAAGAAGGAAAAGAGAAGGAACCGCATAACGTTGCAGTTATGGAGAAGTTCAAAGACGGTGACATTAATGCGCTAAGTATCATAGTGGACTCTGTAAAATACCACTTGATACCCTACATATCCCATCTTGACTCATCAAAGAAGATGTATGATGCCCTAACAAACCTCTTCTCAGTCAGAAACATTGGACAAATAATGATTCTGAAGAATGAGCTCCATGACATGAAGATGAATGATGATGACATCATAACATCATACTTTGTGAGGATCTCCTAGTTAAGAGATCAACTACAAGCTATTGAAGAGATCATTTCAGAGAAGGAATTGGTAAACATAGTACTCAATGGTCTTCCCAAGATGTGGGATGCATTTGCCGCAAGCATTAACACAAGGAAGGAGTATCCGACATTTGAAAAACTTTGGACTTCTTGTGCTCAAGAAGAATCCAGGATCAGTGCAAAAGAGAAACCCCAAAAGAAGTACGATGATCAACCCTTCACAACAAGATTCAAGGATTTCAGGAACAAAATAAAGTTTGGTTCAAAGAGAAGACAAGTCAAGAGAAAGATATTTCAGAAATACAATGCCTCAACTGTTGAAAGTATGGTCACTACAAGAATCATTGTCCCTAGCTAAAGAAAATAAAGGGGACACACGAAACATCAGTTGTCAAAGAAAAGGAACCTACAAAGAAGACCAAGCAGGATGAAAGAGACTTCTTCTTCTGAAGGTAACAATACTCTTCTTAGTTCTTGTACATATCTTGTTTGCATAATCTCTATACATATCTTGTATATCTATCTCTTAGAAGATAATATGTTCCAAGAAGAACTATACCTATGGAAGAACAACAAGATAAGGATTGCTATCATTATATAATTCAGGATGAAATACATAAAGAAAATCATGTAGAAGCTATTACAATAAACTTAGAAGAAGCAAGACAGAAAGAAGTCAACAACCAAGAGGAAATTGGAGAAAGACTTATAACACTTTGTAAAAGAGAACAAGGGTGCGGACAAAAGTGCAGACTCTCCTAGATGGAGGGAGCTGATTATACATCACCAAAGATAAGAATATGCATGAAGCAAGAATTAGGAGGGAGCTAATCCTATGATCCATTGAAGATGATGAAGTATATATCCATGATAGCAGCCATGAAAGGTAGTACATGTTCAGTTAGACCTTAGAAGAAGACTCATTTGAAGAGAAGCCTTAAAGTATCCTTGGTTTTCCATCCACATCTGTGATCCTATGATGAAAGAAATAAATGGAATCTTTAGGGCATGGAATCTATAAGAAACTCCATAGACCCAAGAGCTAAAGAAAAACACAAAGATTCCAAGAAAGAAAGAGAAGCTAGAAAAGCCAGTCATTGTATCAAGAATCACAAGATTGCTAGCTTGATATGAACTCAATAAAAGAAATCGAGCAGAGGAACTAAAAGTCATGATGAAGAATAGTGTATGGAAGACTTATGAATGAAATCGTTGCGAGATCTATAACTAGAGGTTCTCCCAGATGGAGGGAGAAGACTATGATGATTACTTGTTCCAATAAACTAGACATATCTCTACATGAGTCATTATATCATCCACAACATCCATGAGTTGGAATTTTAAATCAGATGAATGCAAAGACTAATTGAACAAAGAGTGTATGAAGAGAAACCTCAAGACTTTGAGGCATACTAGAAAGAGACCCTTGTATGCAGATGGAAAAAGATAACTCAGTGGAGAATCTCCAGTGCATAGCAAAAGCGTGGTGAAGATTTTCTATAACAAAGATGTTGTATCAAGATGATTACTCAGTAGATCATATCTCATGATGACAGAAGAAGTTCCACATGGATATGTTCCAGTTTTCCAACAATGATATACTCTATTGATCAAAGCTACATGAAGCCTTCAAAGAAAACCAGTGTTCCAGACCGAAGTACATTTGAAATCAAGCATTACATTATCCATGATGAAGTCGAGAAACGAGAAAGTGGTTCTCCAATACATATCTCCACAGATGAGAAGATAAGAAGACATTTTGGTAAATATTCTATCCAAGATGAAAGAGTTTGTGAACTCAAGCTGGAGTTCATGGAGATGACTTCCTTATTGAAAAAGGAAGAGATGAATCCTAGCTTGGGAGGGAGCACTGATATGTATTGATTTATGGACAGTCATTTTTCAATTCGAAAAATGGTCTAGGATGAGCAGTTTCCTTTCCAGTTTGGAAAGTGTATTGAGATTTTTGACAAACAACGATTTTCCATTGTGATTTACTTGGGAAATGGTCTAGATTGTTGATGTATCATAGACAGTGACTTCCCATTGTGGTTAACATGGGGAGTGGTCTAGGGAGGTCTCTCTTTTTGAGGGTTACTCAAGAAGGTTGGCCCGCCTCGTCGGACAACGATTTCTCATTGTGGTTAACATTAGGAATGGTCTGTTTTGGAAGTTGATACAGGACAGTCTTTTCCTCTTGTGGTTAACAGAGGAAATGGTCCAGACAGTCATTCCTTAGGGTTTATACATTCTCTCCAGGGTGCACTTTGATTAGTGTAGGAAGAATGGTCCAGGGTGGGGAATGGTCCAGGCTCAACAATCAGGGACAGACATTCCTTAGGGAAGATTCATTATCTCCAGGTTACACTTTGTTTAGTGTCGGAGGAATGGCCCAGGGTGAGGAATGGTCCAGGCTCAGAAATCAGAAACAATCATTCTTCCTTGTTTGAGAAGAATAGGGAAGATATCCCATTGTCGATGTTCTATATTGAGGGCAGATATTCATTCAGAGCTCACAGATGTGAGTGAAAGATTGGCCCAGATGATTCAGTTTATTTTAACAATATTTTCTGTGCAAGTTGATATCAGATGATTGTTATGAAGATTGTACGACAGTAGATGTATACTACTGTGGTGGATGTGTTCCACTATTTGATCAAGTACTTGTGTGTTACTTGGTCTGGTAGTGTACCACTGGATTGTAGTTATGTACTACTATGGATAGACACAATTGTGTTATATTTTTTTTGGATTGCCTTGAAGACTATCAACAATATTGAAAATGATTATCAACTAGATGGATGATCAAAGGACAGATATTTCCCAGACAAAAAATGGTTCAGAACATTTATTCTTCTAGATTAGAAGAATGGCTCTTGTGTCACTCTGTGGAGTGAGAATCATGTCTAATTACTCAGATAGAGTATGGTTCCGAGAGATGATGCAGATGATGACACTGATGGTGATGATGGGGCTCATGATCTAGTCATGAGATAGTCTATACAACTATGTTGATGCTACCAGGTGAATGGTATGTTTGTGCTCAAGACCATTACCTATAATACCTCCCTAACTAGGAGGGAGTGTTGATATTATGGTAGTTGTGGGAGGTATTTACCTCTACATGTAAACTTGACGAGAATAGAATACTCCGGGAAGCAAGAGAAGCCCTAATGAGTTGGCTAATAACCCTAGAAGACTTGTCGACTCAAGAAGATAATTTGTATTAGGTTATTAGCCTCCAATAGAAGAAGTCAGCTAGAATAAATAATATATATTGAACATACAGATACCCAGAATGAGATGTCGGCCCAGGCAGTTAGCCATAATTACTATAAATACAGGAGGCTAGTCTTCATTCTGGCAAGCAGTCTCAGTATTGCAGAGCAACACTTGTGTGCACTGCAGTTACCCAGTTTCTGTGCAGGTTTGGAGGAGAGCTTCCATTGTAGCTGCTACAGCTAGTAGTTACTCTTGGACTATCTCTTGGCTAGGGTTTGGACTATCTGATAAGCTCTTGTTGGTGAACTATCCTTGGGGAAAGGTGCGCTACCCTTTGTTTGGCTATCTAGCCTAGGGTTTGCTTCCGGAGTGATTCTCGGTCAAGGTTAAGGTGCTCGGAGGGTGGCTTCGGCCTATGGTTGGGTGACAATAGTGATATTTTCAATGGTAAAATGAGCACATTCATTATATTCTAACAGGAGGTACCATGCCTAGGGGTCCTAGTGGAAATGGAAAAAAGGTTCGCTGAATTCCAGAAGACATTGACTTTGTTTGGGATGTGTGCCCATAGACTAAACCAGCTCCCATATACTAAACCACCAGCCCTGGCTGCAAATAAAATAACCTGTGACTAAAAAAATGGATTGGTCGCCAATTGATATCATCTCCAAGAGGAATACCCATGACATCTTGCAAATCAAGTTGATTGTTGCAAGGTTAGAGCATGCGGCCACCGAGATAATAGTTGTCTCGGCTACTACAATTTGGACAACAGAGACAAGACATTCGGGTAGTTGCGGTTGTCTGCTTAAAAATATTAACCAAGGCATGCCATGACAATAATTAATACTCATTGTATGCTATATCATGAACAAGTACTAGATAGATGTGGAGTCTAGACATACAATGAATGCAACAAAATATTTCACACAACCTCAAGAGTAAAAAACATAAAAAAAAAGAGGCATGCCAAAGCAAGCTACAAAATTTCAAACAAACCTCAGTTCAAGACATAAAATCAAGTTAGTCCATTTCCTAGAAGTACATATCACTATTGAACTTCACAAGGTACACTCTATCAATGACAAAGACAAGCCACTAACCATTTTATCAAACCAATTCCAGATTATTATTGTGAACAATATCATTGAAATTTCCCTCAGGCACTTCATCAGTTGAAGGTTTCAACACACTAAATACTAATACAAATCCATTTAGATTGATCAACTGGTGCATTTAATCAGGATGTGAAGCCATCTAAACCCTGAACCAACTATGTTTTCAGAGTAAATCCCTGGTGTACTCATGGAAATTCTACTCAAATCACCTCATTAACCTCAGCTGCCAAATATGTTTCAGATAGTTTACTAGTGCATTATTGCCAAAGTCACCCCGACACTTCATCGATTGCAATTCACTCACTGCTATTGAATCCTTCCTGAAGAAATCATTCATAGGTAGCTACCCACCATAGTCATGCACATTGGTTAGTAAGCCTGGTGAAATAAGACTATCCTGAAAGTGGAGGGAACTTGGTAATTGATTCATGGTATGGTTAGTGGTCATGGTAAGATTATATTTCCACTTTTAGGCTCAGAAAAAAATTCTAAAAACAAATTCACAAATACTTTAGGCAGTCCTTTGAATCTTTCCTAAAGAGTTATATTGACAGTGAATCAATAAAAAATAGTAAAGTTTTTCTTTTATTTTCTCCAATATTATGCAACAACGAGATGTACTCAGCACAAATTATTGGTATGTTGCTAGCAAGTGATTTTATCAAGACAAAATGTTTCATACATTAGTAAACATATGCCTCCTCTGTAGCATGATATTCTTTGGCTGCATCATATTCAGGTTCTTATATACCTAAAAGGGCATGATATTCTTTGCCTGCATCATACTCAGGTTCTCTGTACCTAAAAAGGAAGGGACTAGCCACCTTGTGGCTTCTTCTGTTTAACGTTCAACTATTGGTAAATGCCTTTTTTTGTTGTAAAATGCCTTTTCAGTGACAAGTTAAGAAAATTAACCCACGACCTTCAATAGTTTCTAAATGCTTGCCACTCTTATGAAATCTAGAGTCCATTATATCTTATATTCTTCCAAAGTTTCCCTTAATCTATATATCTTTCCATGCATTTGATGATAAAGAAATCTAATTCTTAAAGTAAAAAGGTTACACTTAGCTAGAGTACAATGGATTTAGTTTCATCATCCTCTTAATACCAAAAAAGCATGTTTTGTTACACGAACAAATTACATGATTACATATTTTATTAGTACGCTCTTATAGAACTATTTATGTAGTACCTCTAAAGTTTAATGAAATGTTCACCAGACTACTCATATAGTAAATTACATGAAATTTGGTCAAAATCCTTTCTGAATATACTGAAGCATCATTTATATTGGATTTTATACCACCACAACACTTTGTTTAGATTAGATTTCTACAAAGCAGAGAGACAATAAACTTAAAAATTGAAC
>JZKD02S1501622.1:1042255-1066645 GCA_000966675.3 Picea glauca | reverse complement strand
TACTATGACATGGAAACAATTGTGTACTATTGGACGACATTGCAATAGTTGTGTGCTACTGGTTGATTGCAGCATAGTCATAAAGAATGTGGTGGATGATTTGAGCTATCGATGGTATGGTAGTACCAGTATGCTACTAGTTGATTGCAGAGTAATCACTGGATTACTAGATGAAGGAACCAATACATTGGTTTCACGAGGAAACCTTGATATGTCTTGGGGGACATTGGTTCCATGAGGGAACCTCAATGTTTCCTAGAGATGTTTGAGGAAGGGATAAAGAGGGAGTACACCCTTCCTCACAACCCTCAACAGAATGGGGTCACAGAGAGGAAGAACAAATCTATTGTTGAGACAGTCAAGGTGATGATTCATGATCAACATTTACTTATGTTTCTGTGGGAAGAGGCATCCGTGACTGTAGTGTATGTTCAGAATAGACCTCCTTTAGGAACATGACTCCCGAGGAGGCTTTCACCGGAGTGAATCCTAAGGCTGGACACTTCAAGATATTTGGGTGTTCAATATACATTCATGTACCAAAGGATAAAAGGACAAAGCTAGACCCTTTAGGTAGAAAGGGTACATTTGTGGGGTACAATGAGTCTTCAAAGGAATGTCAGATCTACATCCTTGGTCAGAGATAGATTGAGTGAGAGACAGAAAGATATGGTACCTTCCAAGAGAGAAAGATACCTCAGAGATATTCGTGCTATGGTACAACTATGAGCCACATAATTGATTCTAAACCTTCATGTTATGAGGAGGAAACTAGTCATCCAGTATGGAGAGATGCCATGATGGAGGAGTATCAATCCATCATGAAGAATGAAGTGTGGGATATTGTTCTAAGACTTGAGGGGAAGTTTGCAGTGACTTCCAAATGGATCTACAAGATCAAACACATAGTTGATGGGAGCATCGAGAGGTGCAAAATGAGATTTGTTGCTAGAGTATTCTCTAAAGTGGAGGGAAAATATTATGAGGACATATTTTCTCCTGTTTCTCAATACAGTTCTATCCATGATGATTATTTCCCCTACAACATCCATGGGTTGGAGAGTACATCAGATGGATCTAAAGACAACCTTTCTCAATGGAGAGATTGAGGAAGAAGTATACATCAAGTAGCCATATGGTTTTGTGATACATGAGAAGGAGTCTCATGTGTGCAGGTTGAAGAAGACCTTGTATGGACTTAAGAAACCACCTTGATCTTGGTATGCAAGGATTGATGACACCTGCTGATTTTTGGGCTTCAAAAAAAGTATTGTCGATCCCATCCTATACTACAATACTGTTAATGGTGATTTCCTGATTTTGGTCCTCTACGTTGATGATTTATTCCTCACCGATACAGAGAGCCTTATTGTTGAATGCAAGTATGCATTGGAATCTAAGTTTGAGATGAAGGACCTTGGTATGATGCACTACTTCTTGGGACTAGAGGTGTGGCAGAGAACTGATGAGATATTCCCGAGTCAGGGGAAGTACACAGTTGCGATATTAAAGAAGTTTGGGATGTTTAACTTGAAGCCCATGGCTACACCAATGGTGACAAATCCGAAGAAACTGAGTGTGTCTTCTTCCGATTCTGACAAAATTGATTTTCCTCTGTACAGATAACTGATTAGATAATTGATGTATCTGGTTAACACTAGACCAAATATTTTCTATGCAGTGACTGCACCTAGCTAGTTTAGGACTCAACCGAGATAGACACACTGGATTGTTGTGAAGCATGTGTTGAGATACCTGCAAGGCACAGTTGGACATGGTATGAGATATACTTCCAGTATTGATATGATATGGCAGGAATATATTGACTCTGATTGGGCAGGGAGCGCAATGGATAGAAAGAGAACCTTCGGGTGTTGCTTCACTTTGGGATCTTGTAATATCCCCCAAAATAATTAATTTTAAAAGTCTATATGTACTTAAGAATGAATTTTCATTTTTGGCAAATTCGTGTTTGGAATTTTTTTTCCATTTATGGAAAATTTGAATTTGGAATTTGATTATTGTAATTAATTATTTATGACTATTGGGAAAATATTTGATTTGCCCAACTAACTCTTTGATTGTGACACATGTAAAAGACAAATCTTTTTATATATTAATTGTTGGAGGACAAATGGAACAACCAGGTTGAAAACAACTAACCATGACTCCATGAGTCAGGAACAGACTTGAGTTACCTCAGGAATGATTTTACAAGTGGAAAATGAGGAATTTGACCGCTGGTATCCCCTGAAAATCAGGGATTTGTAAATTTGTAAAAATTCCCGAGGAGGGAAAAAGACCTAGGCACAAGATGCTCATGATATACAACATATGGAGGAGGCAGGACGTTGCTTAGTATGTTGGAGAAAGGATATTACCTGCTGTTAAGAACACTGATAGTGTGAGGCAAGGGGATTTTCTGATCTGAAAGGAGGACTGTAGCAAAAGAGGATCATTTCAATTCACCCTTATGGACTCATGGTCAGGCTAGGGGGTGAACGAAGCAAGTAATTTGGTTGTTCTGTTCTATAGTTGGGTGGAACTTGGTTGTTCCATTTGTGTCCCAACATCATTTTCATACATGTATCTCTACTTGTCCTCTTGTTAAATAATTTGTTGATTATTAGCTTACATGAATGAGATGGTTATGTGATAATTATGTATTCATGTTGAACATGCTCAAGAAGAAAAGATAGTAAAGCTAATGTAAGTTCTAATTGCTAATGAAATTGGGATTATACATGTATATATAATGATGCATGTAAATTTTTAATCAGGCATAAGGAATGTTAGAACTATTGTGGGTTTTCTGGTAACTTTTAAAAGAGGACATGCTTCTACAGAAGATAATTGTGTGTGTGTGTGTGTGTGTGTATACTCAATACTAAAATAAGATAGGATTGTCGCGATGTTAATCATAACCATTAAGATGTATATAGATGTATATATATGCAAAGTACCATTTCATATTTTGTATAGGTACCATAAAAGTGGATAAACAAATAACAATCTTTTTCTATAAAAATATATATGTTCCTAATGTATACAACTACAGATCCACATTGACTAAATAGTCTACCAAATCATGCTACAGTAGCTGTACCCTTAACTGTTTAATGTTGAAAATAGGTTCTCAACAATCTGTATATTTATTTAAAGAAGTATAAATTACAAGCTACATAATCCTTGAGAACCTGGATAAAAATTTATTACAGTAGAGTTCCCTAGAGTAAGGACTCATGTACCACTAGTAAACATAATCCATGAAGTTGTGTCTATGTGCATAGACCAGAACTCAAATACCTTTCTGAGCATGGGGGCATTCCCTGATTCACTCTTGTCATGTTTGTGCAAACCTGCAAGGGGAAAATGATAGACTCAGTAACTGTGTTAAGAAAAATTTAGTAAAATTAATATTAAATGAGATGAGAGAACACTTAGCTTATCTCGACTTAGGAACAATTCGTTTATGGTGCTCAAATGGCGATCTATCCACAATCCAAAGGGGAGGAGTGGACCCAGAAATGGCTGATGGGTACCCTCGCAAAAGAAGACAAGGCCCCATCATTAGTTTTGTAACTGAAATAAATACCTTGATGCACCAGAATATAAACAATCAACTAAAACAATGCTAAAACATTTAGTAACTACCCAGACTATAAACGTAAAACTCCATAGAAGGTAATTAACTATCGTGGCATACCCAGGGTTAACTGTCAAATTATACAGAGCTATATTAACTCGTGCAGAGTACAGATGCGCATTCTACCAGGAGTGAAACTGTGCTCTCGTATATGTACAGAGCGTAGGGTTTTCGTTTATACAATAATGCATGAATACAAGGATTGCAAAGAAAATTTCTTTAAATGAAAAAATCACTCAGACTTAGTGATGAAACCCCATAATGGGTAAGTAACTTTTCTACATAATCAGAGTGTTAAAAATTCACACAACAAAATCACATGTTCCATAGAGGCGCATCCTTTCCCAATTCAGGAGTACAAACAGATTTTGTGGAACATTCTTCCTTAAATAATAATACTTACGAATTTCTATCTAAAACTCAGACAAAATCGTAAGTATAAACATAACTTTAAAATATGCATTATGGACTTATTGAAATCACATTCTTGCTCTAGAAGACAGTCTTACCAATAGAAAGGATTTATATAGGGCATGAAAGGTAATTCACCATACTATTTTCTTTTATGCGGAAGAAATATAGATTTTCTATTTTAAAATACAGATTCAAGAACAAAGGATTTAGGGTTGAATATTATATAATAATATATATTGTATAAATTCTAGTGGAATTTATATACAGGGGGAATATTTATGACTGTCACAATTACTGTATAAGTATGTGAAACATGAAGGAATTAAGAGGAAGGTCTTACAGGCCCAGTTACGAATTTCACACATAGGTAAGAAACACTACTGCATACACATGGAATAATATTACGAGTATGCATAGTGTAAATCAAGGAAAATTAAATTACAATAATTTTCCGGGATGCGAAATCTCAAATAGAGGGCTGATAGTTTGAGTTTCATACCCTTATATGCCTTTTAAGAATCCAAGAGATATATCGTATGGAAAACAGAGAAATATTTAACCATGGAAGCTCGGGCAATATTTATGCCATGAATGACTTAAGAAAATTAAAAGAATAAACAATAAAACAAAAGGACGAGGTCACGAACTAACGACATGCCTGTGGACCTTTAATTAAATATTACGGATAATAAATATTGAACTGGGAGATTAAATCGCCCCACGTAAGCTTCAGACAGTTCTTGAATGAAAAACTATGAATATAGGGTGTTTACACTCACTAGAAATGCTAACCCTACCATATTGTAACTCACCACGATTTACCCAGTGGGGATATAGAAACAAAGACTATGGATGTAGGTGATGTTCAGAGTTTAAGCGAAGGTAAAGGGAAAGAAATTAAAATTCGAGAGCCTGAAAGGGAAGAGTTACAAAGGTGATTACGAACATGACTACCAATACAGACTATCCACTTCTTATTACAGAATAACACAAGCGACAGATTTTTTTGGGTTACCTAGTACAGAAAGAAGACCAGATGGTTGTGTGCCTCCTTTTTTATTTACACAGAGAGAGTCTGCTCCAAGTCGTCGATCATACATCCAAATAAACATTACAAGGTTAACGTTGGGGCGGTTTTTCGCAAAATGCACAGATCCAAAGGGGAAATGATACAATAGCCACCTAGAAACCTTCGTAGTGCATAGTAATAGTGATAGTATTTTCACAGTACCCTGGCCATGTGATTAAATGGACATGGTGTGCCCGCATTGGGCACGGTCACCTAACTAGCCAGTACGTTACAATACCACTCTTAATTGTTTGACCAGATGGTTAATGTGATTACGGACAGACTTGACATCGCCATTAACATAGCTCACCAAAACTCATTCAATGTCGAGCCATGTCACGAGGTCAGATGGATGTTCACATTGTTTAGTTAGGTTTTAAGGGTGGGATAAGTGCTCTACTAGGATTTAGGGTTACGACCTGTCACGCCTAGATGGAAGTCATCCTTTTAAACGTCAAACACTTGTGCACCAAGAAACCTTTGCAATACAACTGGTGTGTACTATTTTGGTAGTTACCTTGTTAAGTTTTAAAAATAAAAACTGTTGAGATGTGACCTCTGTGTATAATGGTTATACTATATATACAGTAGGGGTAAGGACTGTATTATATGGACACGCTTTTGTATGTTAGTAACGATTACGTCATTTTCATGTAATGAAGGTCATACCTTACCCATATGATTTTAAAAGAATAAGGCTATCAGGTATGGCTATATATATATATATATATATATATATATATATATATATATATATATATATATATATATATAGAGAGAGAGAGAGAGAGAGAGAGAGAGAGAGAGAGAGTAAAGATTTTATATTATATGATAAATCCAATAATATTTATACTTGTTATATAAGGGTATAAATAAGGACACATTATATGGGTTTATATTTGGGTAAGCTTTAAGTACTCATGTATTGGATACAAAGTAGAAAGTGTTGAGTTTTTTTATTAAAGATAGATCCTTTGGTAATAACTCATATAAACATACAATGATAAGAATTGTATCATTGATGGTATATGTAGGCTATAGCCCCAAAGAGACGCCGTAAGAAAAATCTTATATTATATTGCTAGTGTAACAATAATAAAGTTATGTGGAACATATAGGGAAGAGTCAATATGTGTTAATGCACTTAATAAAAAAAAATATTTTGGTAATTTTGAGGTACATTACATATGGCATCAGAGTTGAAGGTTACAACACTTGGACCTCAGGGATAATGGTTATGGTTACAAACAACAACTTTTTGTTCTATTGTGATAATGGCAACACAGAACGAAGAGGAGATCAAACTTGAAGATAATCCCTATCAAGGACCTCCTAAAGAACCTAGACAGAATAGTGAAGGAAGTTCAGCTACCCGGGTTCTAGAAACAATGAGCAACCTTATCGTGGAGATGCAAGCATTCAAGGAAGATAATGAGAAACTGAAAAAGGCACACAAGGATGAACAAGAGATAAATGAAGTGTTGTTGCACAACATCATAACAAATAAGAGACCAAAAGACAATGACAAGGAAGAAGAAGTCAACAAAAGAGCCTCTAAAAATTCTGGTCCTGAAGCAGAAAACGAGAACAGTTCTTCCGAAGGTACACCAGCAAAAGAAAATAAAACAACCACAGGAAGGAAAAGAAAATGAGTGGATCATGTGGAAGGTAAATTCAAGAATATCAAACCATCCACCTTTGATGGAGAGTCCAGGACAGGTGAGGAGGCTGAAGCATGGTTACTGGATATAAATAAGTATTTCCAAATTTATAATTATTCTAGTAACATGAAAGTCAGAATGAACATTTATATCCTAAAACGAAAAGTGAGTATCTGGTGGCAGGACCTAAAATTGGCCAAGGGTTTAAAAGAGAAATAGATGGAATGGTCAGATTTCAAGAAATACTTCAAGAAACAATATTTATTAGAAAATTATTATGAAAGAAAGACTAAAGAATTTTATGATATAAGACTCAGACAAATGACCATGGACGACCTGATAAATAAATTCCCTGAATTATCAAGATTTGTGCCATACATCAAGGAAGACAAAGTAAAAATACATCAATTCCTAAGCTGCCTACCACAGTCCTATAAGGATGGAATTGAATTCGACAATCCCAAAACCTTAAGCAAAGTTTTTAGAAAGGCCCGAATGTGCTATGATTAGTACAAACGGAGGTTTGAAATTCCCAAAGAATGGAAGGATAAGAAAAAAGACATAATGAATTAGAGGAAGAAGGGCTTCCAACCAACCCCTTTCCAAAATATGGAAAATAACTTCCAAAGGAAAGATTCTCATTCTAACAACTAGAATACCCAAGGGGGAGGTAGACCAGTTAATCTGGGAACCGAGAAAATTGGGGACAACCCCAGGGAACCACTAAAGTGTTGTGAGTGTGGAGAACCTCATTTAAGGAGGAACTTCCCACATTTAACCTCCGCAGCAAGGACCACAGTCCATAAACTGCAAGAAGCCTCTACAGTAGGTGATGTGTACATAAGCATGAAAAAAATTAATGCAGTTGTAGATGGCCGACAAGCTGATAATCAATCCACTATAGTGGAGGTTGAAGGTAAAGTTAATAATAATTGTATTTCTATTCTAATTGACCCAAGAGATAGTCTGAGTTATGTTACTACTGGTTTAGTTGATTCAAACAAGCTTAATAAAGTAAAACATGCTAAATCTTGGTCAGTGCAGCTAGCAACAGTGACTATGAGAAAAGTAATAGGTTTCATTTCTGACTGTGAAATCAGTTTAGATGGCCAAAATACAAAGTTAAATATGAATATTTTACCTTTGGGATCTTATGATATAATCATTGGGATGGACTGGTTAGAGAAACATAAAGTAATTTTGAACTGTTATAAAAAGTCACTTACTTACAGAGACAAAAAAAACACAATTAGAACAATACAAGGTATCAAAAAACCAGTTTCAGTTAGGTAGATTTCAGCCATGTAGTTTAAGAAAAGCATGAACAAAGGTTTCCAAATTTATGCTATATCCAAGTCACTAATCTGATAGAAAAGGAGGATAAACCCATTCTAGAAGACTTTACCGTCCTACATGAGTTTAGAGATTTATTTGTGAAGGAAATACCATAGCTGCCTCTAAGAAGAGAGATAGATTTCTCTATCGATATACTGCCTAAATCAACCCTGATATCTAAGGAACCCTATAGGATGAGCTTACCCGAATTGACAAAGCTAAAAATCCAGCTACAAGAACGGTTGGACAAGGAATACATCAGACCAAGTGTCTCGCCTTGGGGAGCACCAATCCTTTTCGTTAAAAAGAAAGACGAGATTTTAAGATTATGTATTGACTATTGACAGTTAAACAAGATGACTATTAAGAACAAGTATCCTCTACCCAGAATTAACGACCTGTTCGACCAAGTGGGAGGAGCAAAGAATTTCTCTAAGTTAGATTTAAGCTCTAGTTACCCCCAAGTCAGAATAAAGGATGAATATATAAACAAAACATCTTTTAGAATGATATATGGACATTATGAGTTTGTTGTTATTCAATTTGGTCTTACTAACGCACCAACACCATTTATGTGTTTTATGAATAGCATATTTAGTCAATATTTGGATAAATTTGTTTTGGCATTTATTGACGACATTCTAGTTTATTTGAAAACGAAATAAGAACACGAAGAAGATCTAAAAATAGTATTGCAGACCTTAAGGAAACCCAAGTTGTATGCAAAATTTGACAAATGTAACTTCTACCAAAAGAGAATATAGTACCTAGGACATGTAATATCTGAAGAAGGTAGTGCAATTGAGCCAGAGAAGATAAGAACCATCATGGAATGTCCTATCCCTAAGGATGTGGTGGACATCAATTAATTTATGGGAATTACCGGTTACTACCACAAATTTATCGAAGGGTTCTCAAAGATTGCATAGCCAATCACATCCCTACAGAAAAAGGGAATAAGGTTTACTTGGACACAAAAATGTCAAGACAACTTTAATAAGATGAAAGAATTGTTAACTACAACACATATTTTAAGGGTAGAAGACCCTGATAAAGACTTTACACTCTACGTGGATGCAATAAAAGAAGGCTTGGGAGGTGTCCTAAGTCAAGAAGGGAACGTTATCTGTTATGAATCACGTAAAATAAAAGAACATGAACGGAACTACGTCACACACGAATTGGAATTAACAGTTGTAATTCATGCGCTAAAAATGTGGCGACACTATTTAATGGGAAGGGAATTTATTCTACTAACCGATAACAGTGGTGTGAAATTCTTATTCAGCTAACCATATCTTAACGTAAGGCAAGCAAGGTGGTTGGCCTTCTTGAGTGAATTCGATTTTGAAGTAAGACACATAAAGGGTAAAGAAAACAAATTTGCATATGCCTTAAGTAGGAGAACTAATGGACTTTTTGAGTAAGTATTAGTAGAGAAGAAAACAACATTTAACAAAGAATAAAATCTGCAAGTTGTAACGATTAGAAATACATCAAAGAAGTAACAAAATTACAAGGAAATGCAGAAAATTTGGAGAGAAAAAATCTGAGTTTGGATAAAAATGGACTGCTAAGGTTCAAAAATAGGTTGTACATACGAGATTCTGTTGAATTAAATCTAAAAATTTTGGATGAAGTGCACAAAAAGCCATTTTATGGTCATCTGAGATACCAGAGAATGGTAACAACTTTAAGGAATTTGTTTTATTGGCCTAACATGAAAGGTGAGACAGATGAATACTTATCTAAATGCCTAGATTGTCAACAGGTGAAGGCTAAACATCAACATCCATCCAGCCTGCTACATCCTCTACCTATACCAGAATGGAAGTGGGAGATTATCTCACTGGACTTTATCATAGGTTTGCCTAAAACGCAAAAGAAAAATGATTCGATTATGGTAGTGATTGATAAACTTAGCAAGTCTGCACATTTTTTACCTGTGAAATCTACTTATAAAGCTATTAACATCGCTGAAATATTTATGAAGAAAATATTTATATTGCATGGAATTCCTAAAATGGTGATTTTGGATAGAGATGTCAAATTTACTTCAATGTTTTGGAAATAATTGATTGCAGGGTTGGATACTAACCTGAATTTCAACACAAGCTACCATCCACAAATAGATGGGCAAACTGAATGAACGAATCAGATTGTGGAATATATGTTACAAATGTATGTAAGGAAAAAACCAACTAAGTGGGAGGAATACCTGCACTTAATGGAATTTTCATACAATAATGGCTATTAGACGTCAACTAAGATGAGTCCCTTCAAAGTACTATATGGTAGAAAATGTACAACTCTGATTAGTTGGGATAACCCATTTGATGGACTTATGATGGGACTAGAAATGCTCCATGAAATGGAGAAAACGGTAAGAAAGGTACAACAAAATTTAAAAGAGGCACAGGACAGACAGAAAAGCTATGCAGATTTGAAAAGGAGACACCAGGAATTTCAAGTTGGGGACCACGTGTATTTGAAAGTCAAAGCAAGAAGAAGCTCACTGAAGCTAGGAAACTTTTCAAACTTTGGACCCAGGTTTTGTGGCCCCTTCAATATCTTAGCTCGAATTAGACCTGTGGCATATCAACTTGCACTCCCAAATTTAAAAGTTCATAATGTTTTTCATGTTTCTTTGTTGAAAAATTATATTCATGATCCTACTCACATCATTGATTGGAACATGGTGCAGGTGGAACCAAAAGGTGAGTTCCAAGAGTAACCTCTGTGCATTATGGACAGAAAAGAAACAGTACTACAGAACAGAGCCATTGACCAAGTAAAAGTGCAATGGAAGCACTTTAGTCCTGAGGAGGCCACTTCAGAATTGGAGGAAAGTTTGCAGAAATATTATCCAACCCTATTCCGAGATAGGAATGAACACTGAGGACAATGTTGTACTGAAGGGGGAGAGGATGTAATATCCCCCAAAATAATTAATTTTTAAAGTCTATCTGCACTTAGGAATAAATTTCGATTTTTGGCAAATTCGTATTTGAATTTTTTTTTCCATTTATGGCAAATCCTAATTTTGAATTTGATTATTGTAATTAATTATTTATGACTGTTGGGAAAAGATTTGATTTTCCCAACTAACTCTTTGAATGTGACACATGTAAAAGACAAATCTTTTTATATGTTAGTTGCTGGAGGACAAATGGAACAACTAGGTTGAAAAAAGTTGACAATAACTATATGAGTGGGGAACATACTTGAGTTACCTCAGGGATGATTTTTACAATTGGAAAATGAGGAATTTGACCACTATAAGCCCCTGAAAATCACGGATTTGTAAAGATGCGAAAATTCTCAAGGAGGGAAAAAGACCTAGGCACAAGATGTGTAACACCCCAGGTTTTGAACCCCCATTTTAAATAATGTATTGTTACAGATGCTGAGAGGCCAAGAGCCCAAACAATTATTAAAAGGCCAGTGTGCCCAATAAATGTAATTTTTTTATCATTATTAATAATAAACACATGGCTAGCTGTTAGATGGACAAGGACTAGATTTATAGGGGGCTATGATTCCATAAGAGAGGGGGATTGAGGGGCTAAGTGTTTATTCCTAATATAATTACCCTTTTTGTCTAAGGGAGGGGGATTGGTTACGTGAGCTTCTTGGGGAAGGCCAGGAGGTTCTTGATTCCCAAAGAAGTTAACTAAACCCGCCTCTGGTCTGATGGGGGGGTTCGAATGATGACTTGTTCATTGATTTCCTGTACATTCATTCATTTTACCTCATGCACTTTCATGCACCCACTGACCCATCCATTGATCCATCCTCATCAACGTATTATCTTGAGGAAGGGGAGCCAAACTGCTGAAGAATTATCCATGGGATTGTTGGCTATGATTGTCGCTGGTGTAATCCAGCCATGAGCTAGGGCTTGCATGTTTGAGATGCATTGGTTTGTGCCTTTTTTTTATCACAACTACGAGTCCTGAGAGATCTAGCATTGAGATTCTGGATCAGCTGTGCTGGAGGCCCTAGAAAATAAGGAGAAGGACTACCTGATAAACTGCATGGAAGAGAAGGGTGGAGGTCCTTTCTCTTGGGGCGGTATAGGCAAGGTAGAAGAGAGTTGGATACTTGGATTATTGTGGGTGCTGAGAAACCTATGAGATCTTGAGAGCTAACTCGTTTGTGAACCCAAGTACACTCTGGAACCATCCTTGTGGATTCATAGCCCTGGCTCGGGGGTGACACTGTTGTTTAGATTTAGAGAAGTGGTGTCTACGGTTGGGTGGAACGTCCTTGGTCTACAGCTAGTTGGTGTCACATTTTTATAAAGATAAGTGCTCTTTGTTGTGATATTATTATCTATGTATGAATGTATTTCATTGTGTATTTTAATTATCATTTAACTAAATCTTAGATTATGCATGCTTGCTGGATATTGCTGTGCATGTTGTTAAATATTGTATCTTATGCGTTCTTATTAATTAAAGAAGGTATCAGTAAGAGAAAGAAGTCCAAGGGCGGGCTTGAAGGTATCATGCCCTGACTTGTGGGTGGTTGGGTATGTTATAGTTTGTTATAAGATCCAGCTTGAAACACCAGGCCAGTATAGGTCGGGTTTATTGGTCAGAGTCTTGTGGTTACAGATCAAACTCTGACCATGGAGTTGAAAATCTCAGGAGGAATGGAATTGCAGAATCTACGTAGGATTTAGATCACCATAGAATCGTTGTAAGGGGTTCGAAGAGTCGTGACCATCCCCTTTGAATTCAGGAGAGATCGCCACTAGAGGATCAGGAGAGATCCGGGATCATTGGATCGGAGGACAGATGAACATGGGTCATCCGATGGAAAGGATGCAAGGGTTAAGGTCACCACCGTCGGATCCCATTGGAGACAGAGATCAACGGACATCCGTCATTGTGGGGAACCAAGTTGCACGGGAGATAATTTCCCAAGGTGGTCCCGCAATCCAAACCACAGTTTCACCAAGGGGTTACGTGTCAGCATCAGGAGAATTATGGGGCGAAAAGTGGGTTACTCCAACCCGTTGATGCATGCCCCAGAAATTGAAAGGCATGCAGTGATGTGACATTTTAGTGCTCGAACATTGGAACTCCAGATAGCTGAAGTAGATCCTGACTAACGATCACCAAGAGGTACATGTCAGCAGGTCAGTAACTCCAAAGAAATCTGTTTGAGAGGTTTTCAGTTGAGATTTTAAACTACCAAAGCCTAGAGAGCCGGAGAGCCGAAGTAAATCTCGATCGTCCGATCATCCGGAATAGATCTTAGTCGTGAAATCATCCAGAGTAAATCTCAAGCATCAGATCATCCGAGGTAAATATAAGCCATCTGATCCAGAAGACACGTGGCATAAATCTGTGGATTTCGGGTGAAGGCTCGAAGAAATCCTCAACCGTCCGATTCAAGAGGACATGCGACATAATCTCGTGTACTTCGAGGAGGTTTGAAGTTTGAGATTTCCTAAACCCAAAGAACCAAAAGGATCTCATCCATTGATCAACCAAGAGCCATGTGTCACCAGATCCAGGGCTTCAGATAAAATCCAGTGGGGCCAGATAAATTTTGAAATTTGAGATTTTCGAAGTTCGAAGACCCAAAGTAAGCCTCGACTCTTAGATTAAGGAGGAAACACAGTGTAGATCCATGTACTATGGGTGAAGACCCGAAGTGAATCTTAGTCATCTGATCCAGGAGGACACATGGCAACAGATTGGCCAGTTCAGGAGAATTGGAAGTGTGCTAGTATGGAAACTCCTGAAGTCCCGAAGCTTGAAGAGTCGAAGTGGTGGGGCACAATGATGTCACAAGGAGGTGATGTGGAACCCAAAATTTCCAAAGTGATGTGGCTTGTGGACGTCACCTGGGATGACATGGACCCATGGGATGTATGCTACATGTTAGTAAGTTTGAGCATATGGAGTATTGAAAATCCAGTTAGAACGTGACACGTGTCACCCACCTGATTGGGCCACATGTTCTCTTCCAGTATTTCACCACGTGGCAACAGATCATGTAGTCTGAAGATTGGGCACTCCAGTGGGGAAAGATGTGACAGGTTTCCTTGGGTCGAAAAATCCCAAAGTCCCGAAGGCCGGAGTACATATCGACCATTGATTATGAAAGACACACATCGAAGGATCATCAACTTCGGGTGAAAGCACTTTGGGAGAAAGTGTAGGAGGAAGTTTTGAAACTTCTGAAGCCCGAAGAGACAAAGTGATTCACAGCCACTGATTTGTGGGAGGACACCCATCGAAAAATCATGAACTTCGAGTAAAAGCGTTCTTGGAGGAGGAAAGTGAGAAAATTTGGGACTCTTGAAGCGTGGAGTCTCAAAGTGGATCTCGATCATTGATTGTGAAAGAGGACAAGGACCGTTGATCCAGTCCTAGCTAAAAGTTCTGAAGTCTTGAAGCTCTAGACAAGCGCCTTTTCAACTAAGCACAGGGTCATGGTCATGTTCATATGCAGATTGAGAGCTGAGGGAAGGAGGACTAAGGACCGAATTGGTTGTCTTTGAGACAAAAAAGTGTTAAGGAAGGATTTAGTCATGGCTTCTAGTCATGGTCACCTGGGAAGGTGGTTTGAAGGAAGTGCCTGTGCAGGGTGAAATTCTGTTTCAGCCAAGGATAACAGGACACTGCTATTTTTGGAGAATGGGGATATGATCTCCATGAACAAAAAAATTAAAGAGACATGTAGCATGGTTTGGAAATTTTGATTATCATATGCATAATTCTAACAAAATGGTCGCTTGCACATTTTGTAGAATTAAGGGGTTTAAGCACATCAACTCAGGATGCATATTGAGAAAATGGAAGAAGGTGGGGGAAATTCTAGTCATGATAAGGAGGCCAAAGGCCAGAATACTAGAGTTGGTAATGCAACGACAGAGTCCAATGGACACAAAGGAAAATGAGAGCAGGAAACGTTAATAAAAATAGTAAGAAGCCTGGAGATGGAAGTGAAGAGATACAAAGAAGACAACGAGATACTAATGAGAGAGAAAAGTCAAATAAATGATTGAGTGTTGTAGAGCTTAAATCAGTTGCAGATACATACAAATAAGGGATCAAACTCAAGACAAGAGGAAGAAGGCAGGTTCCATGAAAGAAGCGATGATCGTGGAAGAGCTGGTTATTCCAAAAGTGCCAACAAATCTCATGGACACCACTCACCTCCTTACTCAGAAAGGAATTTTTATGCATCAAAAGATCTCGTAAGAAGTCCAGAGGTGTCTCCTATTAGAAAACAAAGAAGGAAACATGAGGTAGATAGTTTGCAAGGAGAGTTGAAGAAGCTCAAGCCACCTTCCTTTGAGGGTGAAAGAGAAAGGGAAGATGATGCTGAAGCATGGTTGGTTGGGCTTAGGAGATATTTTCAGTTGCATAACTATTCATCCAACTTGGAAGCCAGGATTTCCACCTACCATTTACATGGGAAGGCTGCAATGTGGTGGGACCAACTGAAGAAAGTGGAACATTTTAATGAAAGTATGATCACTTGGAAGCCATTCAAGAAGTACTTCCAGAAGGAGTACCTCTCATAGAATTTCTATGACAAGAAAATGCATGAGTTATTTGAACTCAGGTTGGGAAGCATGACTATGGAAGAATACGAGAAGAAGTTCTTGGTATTGTTAAAGTATGTCAGGTTCATTGGTGATGAGAAAGTGAAAATACAAAGATTTCTAAGTGGACTGCCAACCTTTTATAAGGAAAATATCAAGTATGATGAACCCAAGACCTTGACTAGGGCCATCAAGAAGGCTAAATACATGTATGAGCAAGGCCAAGGAAGAGAATCCATACATAAATCTTGGAAGGACAAGAAGAATGTGAAGTCCGACTAGAGGAGGAAAGGATTCAAACCTCCCTTCAATATCAATGAACCTAATAGAAATCATCAAGATCAATATGCTAAGAGGGATTTCAAGAAAGAATATTCCTTGGGAAAAGGGGGAAGACCACCAATCCAATGTTGGGGATGCATGAAATATCACCAGTACAAGAATTTCCCACACAGAAAAGACAAAGTGAAGACTGTGCACAACATCCCAGAGGCTACAACAGTCGAAGATATGGGAAGAATCTATGCATCTTTAAATGATCGACAAGTAGAGTACCAGTCCAATATGATTGAGGTGGAAGGTAAGATAATAAATTATTCTATTGCTATTTTGATTGATTCAAGAGAAAGTCATTGCTACATTGATCCTAAGATAGTGGATAGATTACATTTGGAGAAAAGTAAACTTGGAAAAGCAAGTTTGGTTCAGTTAGCCACTAGAACCAAAAGAAGAATCCATGATATGGTCAGAAGTTGTTCCATAAGTCTTAATGGTGTGAATACTAGTATTGATCTAAATAACATACCATTGGGGTCTTATGACATTTTGATTGGAATGGATCGGTTGGACAAGCATCACACTGTCCTAGATTGTCATAACAAGACATTTACATGTCTTGATGGAAATGGAAATGGAAAATAGAGCACTGTGAAAGGAGTTCCAAGACCCATCTCTATAAGGGAGATTTTAGCCTTACAGCTAAAAATATGTTTTAGGAAAGGATGTCAATTGTATGCAACTCACGTGGAAGAGCCAGATAATACAAAGGGGCCAAGCCTCAAAGATATCTCGGTACTACATGAATTTGATGATGTATTCCAAGAAATACCCATATTGCCACCAAGAAGGGAGATAGATTTCTTAATTGATTTAGTGCTAGGAGCTGCCCCGGTGTCAAAAACACCATACATAATGAGCACACCATATTTAAAAGAATTACAAATGAAGTTGGAAGAATTGTTGAAGAAAGGGTGCATACGTCCAAGTGTTTCACCTTGGGGAGCACCAATACTTTTTGTCAAAAAGAAGGATGGAACCTTGAGGCTGTGTATTGAATTTCGATAGCTGAACAAGTACACTATAAAGAACAAGTATCCTCTACCCCGAATTGATGACCTTTTTGATCAGCTAAGAGGAGAAAAGATATTTTCAAAGATTGACCTGAGGGCAGGATACCATAAGGTAAGAATCAAGGAAGAAGACATTCATAAGACAACCTTTAGGACTGGGTATGGGCATTATGAATTTGTAGTGGTGCCCTTTGGACTAACCAATGCACCAACTATATTCGTGTGCTTAATGAATGGCATATTCATAAATTATTTGGATAAGTTTTTCATAGTATTCTTGGATGACATACTTATCTATTCTAAGTTTGAAGAGGAGCATGAACATCACTGAAGACTAGTATTGCAAGTAATGAGAGAACATCAGTTGTATTCCAATTTGAGTAAGTGTTCTTACTATCAAAAGAAGATCCATTAATTGGGACACAATATTTCAGAGTAGGGCATAACAACAGATCCAGAGAAGATCGAAGCCATTAGAGGATGGCCAATACCCAGAAGTGTTTCAGACATCATATCTTTTATGGGATTAGTTGGTTACTATAGAAGGTTCATAGTAGGGTTCTCTAAGATTTCCCATCCCATCACTTCATTGCAAAATAAGGGAACTAAGTTTGAATGGACACTCAAGTGTGAAAATAATTTTAATCTGTTGAAGGAATTAATTACTAGTGCACCTGTGTTAAATATTACTGACCCAAATGAAAGTTTCGTGGTATGTACAAATGCATGTAAGGAAGGACTTGGGGGAGCCATCACACAAAATGGACATGTCATTGGATATGAGTCCAGAAAGATTAAGGAACATGAGAGGAACTATGCCACCCATGACTTGGAACTTGCTGCCATTGTCCATGCCTTGAGGATGTGAAGGCATTATCTCACGGGGAAGAAATTTTAATTAAGGACATACCACATTGGCCTGAAGTATATTTTTGAATATCCGACCTTGAATGTCAGGAAAAAACGATGGCTGGAATTTCTAAGTGAATATGACTTCGATATCAAGCATATCAAGGGAAAGGAGAATAAAGTTGTCGATGCACTTAGTAGAAGATTTCATATCATGCATGCTACTGTTGTCAGTATGCATCAGTCAGACTTGAAGAGCATAATTTTAGATGGTCTTGTTACATACTAGAATTACCTACAGGTAAAGGAAAACTTACAGCAAGGAGATGTACAACAGAAAATAAAGGAGTAATAAAGGAAGACAAATTACTCATGCATAAGAATAGAATCTATGTTCCTAGTTCCGGAGAACTGAGGAATTTGGTACTGAAGGAAATGCATGATGTTCCTTATGTTGGACATCTTGGTTACCAGAAAAAAATTATAGCAGTAAGAAGCCAGTTCTTTTGGCCGGGAATGAGGAAGGATGTTGTTGATTACATTGCTCAATGTATGGAATGTCAGAAGGTGAAGGCTGAGTATAGGCAACCAATGGGTTTGCTGCAGCCATTGCCAATTCCAGAGAAGAAATGGGAAGTGATCACCATGGATTTCATCATAGGATTACCTAGAACAAATAAGAAACATGATTCAATCATGGTGGTGGTTGAAAAATTAAAAAAGGCTGCTCATTTTGTGCCTGTGAAGACAATGCATACAACGAATAATATTGTAGAAATTTTCATGAAGGAAATTGCTAGGCTGCATGGGATACCTAGGACAATTGTCTCGGATAGAGATACAAAGTTTACCTCCAATTTATGGAGGGGATTTTTTAGAGTATTTGACACAAATCTAAACTTTAGCACCGCGTATCATCCCCAAACAGATGGGAAAATAGAGAGGGCCAATCGAATAATTGAAGACATGCTGAGAATGTATGTGATTGATAAGCCATCTAAGTGGGAAGATTACTTACACATGGTTGATTTTGCATATAATAATTGGTATCAAGATTCATTGAGAATGAGCCCATTTGAAGCCTTGTATGGTAGGAAATGTGATACTCCAGTAAGCTGGTATAATGCATCAGATATAGTGGTACTTGGGTCAGAGTTGCTCAAGGACATGGAAGACCAGGTGGTCAAGAGCAAGCATAATTTAAAGGCAGCTTAGGAAAGATTTTTTTTTTATACAGACAATAACATGACAGTGAGAGAATTTAAAGTAGGGGAGCATGTACTTTTGAAAGTGAAGCCAAAGAAAATCTCATTGAAATTGGGTAGTTGTACAAAGCTGACAACTAGATTTTGTGGTCCATTTGAAATATTGGACAGAATAAGGCCAGTTGCATACATTCTTTCATTGCCTTCTTCCATGAATGGGAATAATGTATTTCATGTATCTTTACTAAAGAAATGTGTACATGACCCTAACCATGTTATTGATTGGCATCTAATTCAGAAAGATATGGAGGGAGACTTTGAGGTTCAGCTAGTGCGGGTATTGGACATAAAGGTCAAAATTCTCCAAAAATGAGTTATAGAGATGGTAAAAGTGTAGTGGACCTACTATGGTCCTGAAGATGCTACCTGGGAGAGTGAAGATGTCATGTGGACAAAGTACCAACAACTGTTTGAATAAATTTGAGATTTTGATCTCTATTTTGAATATGCACTCAGGACAGTGCCAAAATAAGGGGGAGGGGATGTAACACCCCAAGTTTTGAACCCCCATTTTAAATAATGTATTGTTACATATGATGAGAGGCCAAGTTCCCAAACAATTATTAAAAGGCTAGTGTGACCAAGAAATGTAATTTTTTGATCATTATTAATAATAAACACATGGCTGGCTGCTAGACGGACAAGGACTAGAGTTATAGGGGGCTATGATTCCACAAGAGAGGGGGCTTGAGGGGATAAGTGTTTATTCCTATTCTAATTACCATTTTTGTCTAAGGGAGGGGGATCGGTTACGTGAGCTTCTTGGGGAAGGCCAGGAGGTTCTTGATTCCCCACGAAGTTACTTAAACTCACCTTTGGTCTGATGGGGGGTTTGACTGATGGCTTGTTCATTGATTTCATGTACATTCATTCATTTTACCTCACACACTTTCATGCACCCACTGACCCATCCATTGATCCATCCTCATCCACATCTTGGCTTGATGAAAGGAAGTTGAACTGGTGAAGAATTAGCCATGAGATAGTTGGCTTTGATGGTCGTTGGTGCAATGCAATCATGACCTGGGGCCTGCATGTCTGTGATGTGTTGGCCTGTGCCTTATTTTTCTCACAAATGCAAGTCCTAAGATTTCCAGATTGATATTATGGACCAGCTGTGCTGGAGGCCTTGGAAAATAAGGAGAAGGACTGCTTGAGGGACTGCATGGAAGATAAGAGTGTAGGTCCTTTATATTGGGGCGATATAGCCTGGGTAGAAGATAGTTGGATGCTTGGATTGTTGTGGGTGTTGGGAAACCTGTGAGAGCTTGAGAGTTGACTGGTTTGGGAACCCAAGTACACTCTGGAACCATCCTTGTGGATTCATAGACCTAGCTCGGGGGTGACACTGTTGTTGAGATTTGGAGCAATGGTGTCTACGGTTGGGTGGAACGTCCTTGGTCTACAACCAGTTGGTGCCACCTTTTTATAAAGATAAGTTCTCTTTGTTATGTGTATGGATGTATTTTGTTGTGTATTTTAATTATCATTTAACTAAATCTTAGATTATGCATGCTTGTTGGATATTGTTGTGCATGTCGTTAAATCTTGTATCTTATGCGTTCTTATTAATTAAAGAAAGTATCAGTAAGAGAAAGAAGTCTAAGGGCAGGCTTGAAGGTAGCATTCCCCGACCTGTGGGTGGCTGGGTATGTTACAAGATGCTCATGATATACAACATATGGAGGAGGCAGGACGCTGCTTAATATGTTAGAGAAAGGATATTACTTACAGTTATGAACACTGTTAATGTGAGGCAAGGGAATTTTCTGATCTGAAAGGACTGTAGCTAAAGAGGATCATTTCAATTCTCCCTTATGGACTCATGGTTAGGCTAGGGGGTGAATGGAGCAAGTAATTTGGCTATTCTGTTCTATGGTTGGGTGGAACTTGGTTGTTCCATTTGTATCCCAACATCAGTTTCAGATATGCATCTCTACGTGTCCTCTTGTTAAATATTTTGTTGATTATTAGCTAACAGGAATGAGATGGCTATGTGATAATTATTTATTCATGTTGAACATGCTCACGGAGCAGAGATATTAAAGCTAATGTAAGTTCTAATTGCTAATGAAAATGGGATTATACGGGTATAGATAATGATGCATGTATATGTTTAATCATGCATAAGGAATGTTAGAACTGTTGTAGGTTTTCTGGTAACTTTTAAAAGAGGACATGCTTATACATAAGATAATTGTGTATATTGACATGTATCTATATAGATATATATATGTAATCAAGCCTAAAAGAAAATACGACTGTTTCGATGTCAATCATAACCATTGAGATGTATATATATGTATATATATGCAGAGTACTATTTCAGATTTTGTACAGGTACCATAAAAGTGGATAAACAAATAACAATCATTTTCTATAAAAATCTATATGTTCCTGATGTATACAACCGGATATCCACATTGACTAAATAGTCTACCAAATCATGCTACAGTAGCTGTACCCTTAACTGTTTAATGTTCAAAATAGGCTCTCAACAATCTGTATGTTTATTTAAAGAAGCGTAAATTACAAACTGCATAAACCTTGAGAACCTGGATAAAAATTTATTATAGTAGAGTTCCCTGGAGTAAGGACTCATGTACCACTAGTAAACAAAATTTATGAAGTTGTGTCTATGTTCCTAGACTAGAACTCAGATACCATTCTGAGCATGAGGGTGTTCCCTGATTCACTCCCGTCATGTTTGTGCAAACCTACAAGGGGAAAACGATAGACTCAGTAACTGTGTTAAGAAAAAAATAGTAAAATTAATATTAAATGAGATGATATAACACTTAGATTTTATCATCTTAGGAATAGCTCGTTTCTTGTGATGAATTGACGAACTGTCCACAATCCAAAGGGGAGGAGTGGACCCAAGAATGGCTGATGGGTACCCTCCCAAAAGAAGACAGGGCCCCATCATTAGTTTTGTAATTGAAAGAAATACCTTGATGCACCAGAATATAAACAAGCAACTAAAACAGTGCTAAAACATTTAGTAACCACCCAGATTATAGATGTAAAACTCCATAGAAGGTAATTAACTACCCTAGCATACCCAGGGTTAACTTTCAAATTATACAGAGTTAGATTAACTCATGCAGAGTACAAATGCACATTCTACTAGAAGTAAAACCTTACTCTCGTATATGTATAGAGCCTAGGGTTTTCATTTATACAATGATGCATGAATACAAGGATTGCAAAGAAAAATGATTTAAACGGAAAATCACTCAGACTTAGTGATGAAGGCCCGTAATGTGTAAGTAACTTTTCTACATAACCAGAGTGTTAAAAATTCACATAGTAAAGTCACATGTTCCACAGAGGCGCATCCTTTCCTAATTCGGGAGTACAGACAGAGTTTGCGAAACATTCTTCCTTAAATAATAATACTTACGAATTGCTATCTAAAACTCAGACGAAATCGTAAGTATAAACATGACTTTAAAATACAAATTATGGACTTATTGAAATCACATTCTTGCTGTAGAAGACAGTCCTACCAATAGAAAGGATTTATATAGAGTACGAAATTTAATTCACCATACTATTTTCTTTTACGCGGAAGACATATATATTTTCTATTTTAAAACATAGATTCAAGAACAAAGGATTTAGGGTTGAATATTATATAAGAATATATGTTGTATAAATTCTAGTGGAATTTGTACACAGGGGGGAGATTTACAACTGTCACAATTACTGTATAAGTATGTGAAACACAAAGGAATTAAGAGGAAGGTCTTACAGGCCCAGTTACAAATTTCACACATAGATAAGAAACCCTACTGCATACACAGTGAATAATATTACGAGTATGCACAGTGTAAATCAAGGAAAATTAAATTAAAGTAAGTTTCCAGGGTGGGAACTCTCAAATATAGGGCCAATAGTTCGGGGTTCATACCCTTATATTCCTTTTAAGAATCCATGAGATATATTGTATGGAAAACAGAGAAAGATTTAACCATGGAAGCTCGGGCGATATTTATGTCGTGAATGAATTAAGCAAATTACAAGCATAAACAATAAAACAGAAGAATGAGGTCACGACCTAACGACATCCCTATGGACCTTTACTTAAATATTATGGATAATAAATCTTGAACCAAGAGATTAAATCACCCCGCATAAGCTTCAGATAGATCCTGAATGAAAAACTATGAATAAAGGGTGTTTACACTCACTGGAAATGCTAACCCTACCATATCGTAACTCACCACGATTTATCTAGTAGGGATATAGAAACACAGAGTGTGGATGTAGGCGATGTTCAAATATTAAGCGAAGGTAAAGGGAAAGAACTTCAAATCTGAGAGCCTGAAAGGGAACAGTTACATAGGTGATTATGAACATGACTACCAATGAAAAATATCCACTTCTTATTATAGAATAACACAAGCGACGTAGTTTTTTGGATTACCTGGTACAAAAAGAAGACCAGATGGTTGTGTGCCTCCTTTTTTCTTTACACAGAGAAAGTCTGCTCCAAGTCACCGGTCATACATCCAGAGAAACATTACAGGGTTAACGCTGGAGCATTTTTTCGCAAAATGCACAGAGCCAAAGGGGAAACGATACAATAGCCACCTAGAAACCTTCGTAGTGTAGAGTAATAGTGATAGGATTTTCATAGTACCCTGGCCATGTGATTAAACAGACACAACATTCCCTCATTGGGCACATTCACCTAACTAACTAGTACGTTACATGACCACTCTTAATTTTTTGACCATATGGTTAATGTGATTACGGACAGACTTGACATCACCATTAACATAGCTCACCAAAATGCATTCAATGCCGGGCCATATCATCAGGTCAGGTGGGTGTTGACGTTGTATATTTAGGGTTTAAGGGTGGGATAAGTGCTCTACCAGGATTTAGGGTTACGACCTATCATGCCTAGATGTAAGTCAACCTTTTAAACATTAAACACTTGTGCACTGAGCAACCTTTGCAATAAAACTGGCATGTACTATTTTGGTAGTTACCTTGTTAAGTTTTAAAAAGAAAAACTATTGAGATGTGACCTCTGTGTATAATGGTTATACTATGTATACAGTAGGGGTAAGAATTGTATTATATGAACATGCTTTTGTATGTTAGTAACGATTAAGGAATTTTCGTGTAATGAAGGTAATGGCTTACCCATACGATTTTAAAGGAATAAGGCTATCGGGTATGGCTATATATATATATATATATATATATATATATATA
>JZKD02S1501622.1:1019380-1040524 GCA_000966675.3 Picea glauca | reverse complement strand
AATTTGTATAGGTAAGAAGTTAAAACTTATAAAATAATGTAATAATTGTGTTTCTAGCATTTACATCTTTTATGAGAGTATAAGATATATGTTCGTGTAAGTGGAATGCTTTAATATATAAATAATGGAATCAAAGTATACAAATTATGACTGTTTTAAAAAAAAAAGAATAAATAAAGTAGTCACATAAAAAATTTTGTATGTCAAGCATTAGTTTAGCATTCGAAAGTCTTAACATAATGAAAATGTGATTTTTTTTTTAGCATGTAGAGGTTAGTGTCTAGTAGTGTTGAGTGCAATTTGTTTTAAATCATTAAGGAATTAAAAAGTTACAAGAGAGGAATTTAAAAGTTACCAGAGAAATATTAACTATTTGTTTCTACACTAATGAGTTATGTCATGGGAAAATAAGAGAAAATAAAATATTTCTTTAAAAAATCAGATATTTGAAATATGCATAAACAAGTCTACATATGTTTGCAATTTCATTAGCTATGGCTATTTGTAACACATTGTAATGGTTCTTCAAAATAAGACATATTGAAAGAAGAAAAACATGTTGATTTTGATATGTTTTTTTCATTCCATACCACCAACTTGGTTACCTCAAACCTAAGTCTGATGTAGACATATATGAAGAGACATGACACATAAAACATGACTAATGGATGAGATGATGTAGTAAGGCTATCCTTCACCTTTGTGTAGGGATATGGACATCATTTGAGCACATGGCATGGGTCTTGAGGCCCTAGACATGGGCGAGGGAAGGAACATGGACCTTAGGCTCTAAATGGTTCTTCTATCCATTCAGGGATAAGAAATACTCCTCCTTGAACCACCACATATGACATCCAAAAGGGGTCCTTGGCGACTAATTTGGGATATGGGCACCATCTGCATGTTTTTAGCAATGGGTATATCACAGGAGGAAACTCAAAGTTGAGGCACTAATCATGGCTTCTGTTCACCCAATATTAGTAATGATGCTATGGGACCCTTTGCATGGCCCATGATCCTTACTAGGAACCATTAGGACCTATTTCCCTAGTTCCTACACCTAAACAAACCCATCCATGGTACACAAATTGCTAGAATTATTCATTTATACCATTCATAGGTAAACAATTCCCTTTATGGGGCCTTTGTGGTGGCTTATGACTTTCTACATGTTTAATGAGATATAAAATAATTTTTTGGGGATCGAGTCCTTGGTTTTTGGTATTAAAAAATGGATTGGGCCATGAGACTCATCCTTTCTACACTAAATGTTAAACGTATACATATATCCCACTTATGGGACAATAATTCCCACTACAATGTATTTAGGGTAGTTTGGGGCTCTATATATGAGCCATGAGCCCTAGAAGAAACCATTAGGGAATATGTCTCATGGTTTTGGTCTTAAAACATGGATTATACCATAAGACCCAATTGTTTTATACAAAATGTCAAACTAATAACCATATCCTAATTGCAAGCCAAATAGTATATCTTCAATAACACTATTGAGGTTTCGGGTCCCATGTATGTCCTTTGAATCATAGAAAAAAATATTACGACCAATGTCCCTGTCTTTTGTATATAAACGTTGTCCTAGGACACAAGACCTATTCATGTTTCTCCAAACATAAGATTTATTTTGATAGCGATAATTTTCCCTCTATGAGGAAATTTTGGTTGTTAGAGTACATCCATATGTCCCTTGATCCCTAGAAGTTCAACTCATGATCAAAGTCCCTAGTTGTCATTCTTAAATTGTGCCTTAGACTGCATGCCCCATCAATGTTATGCCAAACATCAAAATTTTTCTCATATATAGGCCAAAGATTCTATTTATATGTCCTTTGTGTTGGGTTTGGGCCCTATGTATTTCTCATGAGCCCTAGAAGAAAATTTTGGAACGCAACTACCTAGTTTTAATCACCCAACCATAAATATAGATTTCATGCCCATACATGATGCATCTATCATTATATTTATTCCCACATCTCACTTGAAATCCAAAAATTCCTTTTATAGGTCATTTGTGATGATTTATGCTCATGTGCATGGCCCATGAGCCCTAAAAATAAATTTGATGGATGAATTCATTAATTTTTGGCCTCGAAACATGCACTAAAAAATGTGGCCCATCCATATTTTGAAAAATGTCATAATTATTCCCATCTCCCACAGATACACCAAAGATTACATCTACAAGGTCTCTACGATGGTTCAATACCCCATGCATGGCCCATAGAAAGTGTATTTATGACTCCTAATCATAAACCACATATTATGATCTAGGTGGATATTGGTGGCCACCCACCTGTTCCAAATTCCAACTGGTTCATCTTGACATTTTTCAGTTCAACGCATTTCTCTGTAATGGGGACATTTCTTTGTAATTGTGGGTTGTGTTCTTATGGGTCTGTCCGGAATGCCTACACAACATCCAGGTGGATATTGGTAGGTGCCCAACTATTCCAACTAGCTTATTTTAGAAGTATTCATGTCAATACATCTTTCTATACTTCTTTTGGGGCCCTAAATAGTGTTTTCTTAGATTTCCATAGTCAAATTGTTAATGGAGTCATAGATTGATGACATAATGCATAGTTCTCGAAAGGACTATTCCAACGGGCTATCACATGCCTAAAACAGAGATCATATGCAAAAGTTACGACCCTCGGAAGTTGATGTACTAACTTACCCCAACAGGGCCCACATGACTTTTGGCGCTTCATGTCCTAGGGTTAGGTTTTTGTATGTCTAAGGTTTTGGCATTCATGTTTATCACAGAAAGGCCTTCAAAGTGTCATTGTACTCATCTTCTTGCGAATGAGCATAGCCGTCACATCTCTTCTCAGAGATAAAGCTTCCACCATTCTATCGAGTCTTGCACTCTGTATTTTTACAGTCTCTATACATTTCTTTCATTAAATAAGTCATGTATTGTTGTATTTGTCGGTTTCTAGCAATTTTTATGTGTATTTCATTGTAATAGCTCTACTTTCATTTCGTTTTGAAAATAATCTAGATCAAATTATCCCTACAAGGTCCCTATGGTGATTTGAGGTCTTGTGTAGGTCCCATAAGGCCCAAAAGAACACTTTGTCTAGATATCCCTAATTTTCATCCTTGAACCATAGGTTGGGACATGATACACATACAAAGTGTGCTAGATGTTAAAATCATGTCTGTATCCTAGTCATAAGAGAAGGATTTTCTCTATAAGGACTATGTCATGGTATCATACCCATACATGACCAATGAGATATACAAAATTTTATTAGGGACGATGTACTTGGTTTATACTAAAAAAACCTTGAAAATCATGCCCATATCCTATTTGTAGAGTAAATGTTCCGTATATTTGGATTTTACGATAGTTTACTTTCCCATTCATAGCTTATGATTTTTAAAAGTGATTGTGAGGGCATAAATCTATGGTTATTATCCCTAATTTAGTCAGTCGTTTTCCTCAAACTAGAGATTATTCCACGAACACTAGTTGTTAATAATACCTACATGTTCCTATATGCTAAAGACATGCACATGCTATTTATAAATTGGTTTTCTTATGTATTTTATATCATGTGCACTTTCTTGGCCGATACGAGAAGGGAAGTGTTATGATTATATAGAGACAAAAGAGACACACATAAAAATATCATCTATGTCTAAATACATGCTAAAAAAAACAAAGCAACAACTAATTGTTGAGAATATTTCAACAACAAAGAATTCCATATCATTTAATGTGATTAAACAAGCATTTTACAAGTTCTCAACATTGATTCTTGTGATAACAATAAACTTACATATTCCAGTAAGAAAATTAGTAAGGAAAGAGAATATTCTTGAAAGATTCTAAGAAATTAGAGCCAAAGCAAGGCTAGACATGGTGAATTGAAGGAATCCAATGAGTACTAGTTCAACTCGGATTATGGAATTAGATGGAATTAAATTGTCGTGATATACTTTGAGTTGGAATTAATAACTCCTATTTGTCTTGTAGATTAATGTGTTATACTTGATTATATGAGAAGTATGTGGTTGTTATTTGATAGGCTATTGTGAGGTAGGGTTTGTCTCTACATGAATAATTTTCTTCTAAGTTGGCTCCCTTTCATTTTTCCACATTTTTTCCCTTTTATAAGCTAGAGGGTTAACAAAATACACCATTAAAGAGGTGGTTAAAAGAGAAAAATAATATACTGAGAAAATCGATGGTAACACATTCCCTATTGGTGTGAAGAGGCGAGGATGTAACATAGGCAACGTTGGCACCATGACCCCCACACATACCTTAGAATATTTTATTCTTGAATTTAATTTTTTTGGGTTTCATGTTTGAATATTGGGATAACACCTACAATATTTTGGGTACTTTAATATAAATTCATTTAATATGATAAAAGAAAAATAAAGCAAAGATAGAAAAAACCATAATCATAGTTATTTTTCTTCTATTTTGTTAGATGACTTTTATTATATGATTTGTTATGTCTTTGCCCAAAATAAAATAAAATAGTTATGATTGTGATTTATCTTATCTTTGGAAGAAGACATAAGAAATCACATTAAGAAAAATCATTTAACAAAGATAGAAGAAAATTACTTATGATTATGATTTCTTCTATCTTTATCTTTATTTTGTTTTATCTTGATTTTTTCTTTTCACTGTGAAAAAAACATAAAAGAAAATCAAAACAAAACCAAAGACATCAACCATATTTAAGTTGAAGTGACATATTTATCTTGTTTTTTCTTTACTTTTTCCTTTCACTGTGCAAAACAAACAAAAAAGAAAATCAAAACAAAACCAAAGACATCAACCATATTTAAGTTTAAGTGAAAACAAACATAGAGCGCATAGTCATTCCTTTGTATTACATGACAAATAAGAGATGTTACTTTTCTCTACATAGATTTATCTTTACAAATTATAAGCTTAAATAAATATAATATTTAATTATTTTAATAAAAATCACCATAATCATGGAGGAAATTTAATTGTTTTAATATTATTTGTATATGTAATAGAAATCTTAAAAACAAATATCCTTTAATTTGTATAGGTAAGAAGATAAAACTTAAAAAATAATGTAATAATTCTGTTTCTAGCATTTACATCTTTCATGAGAGTATAAGATATATGTTTGTGTAAATGGAATCCTTTAATATCTAAATAATGGAATCAAGGTATAAAATTTTTGATTGCTTTAAAAAAAAATTGAATCAATAAAGTAGTCACATGCAAACATTTGTATGTCAAGCATCGGTTTAGCATTTGAAAGTCTTAACATATTGAAAATGTGATTTTTTTTTAGCATGTAGAGGTTAGTGTTTAGTAGTGTTGAGTGATTTTTTTTTTAAACCATTAAGGAATTAAAAAGTTACAAGATAGGATTTTAAAAGTTACAAGAGAAATTTTAAATGTTTGTTTCTGCACTAATGAGTTATGTCACAAGAAAATAAGAGAAAATAAATTATTTCTTTAAAGAATCAGATATTTGAAATATGCATAAACAAGTCTACGTATGTTTGCAATTTCATTAGCTATGGCTATTTGTAACACATTGTAGTGGTTCTTCAAAATAAGACATATTGAAAGATGAAAAACATGTTGATTTTGATATGTTTTATGCATTCCATACCACCAACTTGGTTCCCTTAATATATAAAAAAACATTATATTATGCATTCCATATATAACAAACCTCCCGTTTCGCACTACAAGAAACCTCTCATAACAAGTGCAATTTGTTTTTCATGTGCGCATGTGTACAAAGGTAATATAGACATTATACTCTCCGTCGCAACACAACGATGAACATGATGCCTGCAACTGCGACAACTACATAATGACCTAAGACGCACATCAAGAATCTGGAAGCAATGAATGACACTCAACCAACAAAAATAATACTGACTACCCATCCGTCCTACCCTGTAATGGTTAGGACCTCCAGGACACAGAAGCAACGCTCAAGCCCAGGTTCCCATCGATTTTGACCATTTAAGGTTTCAGGGCTGGCGACTGTTCTGAGGAACTAGGAGGTGTCTACATCCCACCCCAAAACAACAAGTCCAAGCCGACTAAGCTAAATAAACAACATCAAGATCAAACAGGACACCTTCTTCCATTAAAAATAGAAATTTTATAATCCTTCAAGAATATTTAAAGTTGACCTTATCAAGTATTTTGCATAAAGTAGACATTGAAACATTTTATTTACGCCCATAATGAAAACTTCGTTGTTTGTATAAAGTGGCAAATTGTACACACTTACACTCTGAATTGTTACAATAATGGAAGCTAATGAAGGAACTATCTACTGGAAGCATAACCTTGACTACTTACTTCTAGTAAAACTCCCAATCTTATAAGTGTTTCAAATAATTAAAAAGTGTTTAATGGAACATAAGAATTGACATATCTCCTGATAGAATCTAATGATAACTATAACTTGTTCATCGGCTTTCAATGAAATCTTATATCCTTTTCAATAATATTAAAAACAACTCAAGTATTTTACTTAGGACAAGCAATGGATATTTCATTTTTGGTCTAACTTGAAAACTAGGTTAATCAATACCCGTCACATCTTATACAAGTTACACTTAAAGGTTCCAATAATTAAAATCTAAAGATAAAGCATCACTTCAAATCTCGCTTCCAATGAAAATCCAAATCTTATACATAATTGAAGAATATTAAAGATAATCATCTAATACAGTTGACTTAATATGGGCCCTGAATTATTTTATTTACGGCCCAACATTGAAAACTGTAACTACTGCCATGGTCGTAACTACCATTGAAAAATACAATTAAGGTTGTCTAAAATTTAAGGCACAGACATAAATTTACATCCCAATCGACTCCCATTCAGTTGTCGTTTCAACTAACATTTAAAA
Source organism: Picea glauca (assembly GCA_000966675.3). NCBI lineage: Eukaryota > Viridiplantae > Streptophyta > Pinopsida > Pinales > Pinaceae > Picea > Picea glauca. Next base: position 1,033,615 of record JZKD02S1501622.1, on the reverse strand, counting down.
TTTACTACCAATTAAAATTAACTGCCAAAACAACTGTCATTTCAGTTGTCGTTCAACTAACAAATAAAAAATTATTGCCAATTAAAATTTACCGCCCAACGACTGTCATTTTAGTTGTCGTTCAACTAAGAAATAAAAATTTACTATCAATTAAAGTTTACTGCCAAATCGGTCCTATCACTCAATTAGATTCTATCATGTTTTAAAAGGTTTACTGCAAGTTCAATAATTACAACACTTCCATCAAGAATAAAGGGGACAACTGTGAGGTTGAATAATCCATTCATGTAATGAAAATTTTAGCTAAGAGCCCGAAAAGGAAGTTTTAACAGTTCAACAGCACGATGGTCCATTTTTTTGGCATCGCATGGGCACATCAACAATGTAGACCTCTTGTTCTATTTTATAAACCATAGATCATCATGACACATATCGAACATAAAAATAACATAAAAGAGGTCATGCAATTAAATAATTGATAAAGGATAAGTGGTATATCGAATGGTCATACTAACACCTGAAGTTGTGTATACATATACGCTACCAGGTGGAGGATTTGGCGGTCTCTAGCCAAATGTTCCCAAAGAGGTGGCTAGTTATCAAGCTATAATTGGATATTGGTAATAGTTGGGGCCGTAATGATTTTCGTTTCAGGAGTATTTGGGACGAAAATTACGTGAAACACCTACCATACATAACGCCATCCATAGATAACGTAGGCAAAGGAATAATGCTTCTTTTGAATAATAAAATGCCAACCCAATGCAGGAAAAGGCATAAGCTAAAAAATGGGGCTATAAGGATGGGTGAAGGGCAGAGTTACTTGCCAAAATCAAGTGATGAACATAGAGGGCGAATTCACCAGCGATCGATAAGTGCTCAGAGTTAAATTTTCCGTTTAAACTGATGAAGACACAGAGACTAGATGGCCATTATCAACGAAGAGCACACCGAAACAATTCACTAGCAATGATATCTACACAGTGAACTTTGCCATTTCAAGTGAGGAATATGCAATGTTGGTTGGGCCACTACCAAGGATGAGCATAGAGAAACAAATTCGCTAGCAATAATTTTTTTTTTTTTTACCCAGTCAAATTTCACCGGTTAAGTGATGAAGGTGCAAGGCTAGTTTTTTTTTTCTTACAGCTATCACAAATTCCATTCGCTAAAGTAGATGGTTAAAAGGTTCGCCTTCGCTTCACCATCCTTGCACAGAAAAGCAGGGCGTTGAGATCCATAGGTATTTTAACACTAAGGCAACGACTGTAGATCAAGCTCCTGGCCAACTGCTCAGGCGAGGATTGATGAACTAGGCATGAAGTACAAACAACCTCAAGGTCACAATCAACACACAGGGTGGTCACGACATGTGAGAAAACAAGGCCATAGGAGATGACAACCAATGGGCTAGGCTAAGAAAAATTTCAGATATCAATATAAACATCCAATCTACTTACATAATCAACATGCATAACCAATCATAAAACCTACAACAATATTCCATTCAAATGAAGAAAGCATACTGTAGCCTATTCGCCCGTTCTGAATGACTTCCTGTGTGCTCCATGCAGGTCCCTCTCGCCGACTGTCGAGACTTCACCGGTACCTCCCAGCTAATGCTAGGGGTACTCTTCTTCCCCCTTAGCCCCCCAAGCCGCAAAGGGGCCACACACACTATCCAGAGGTTTCGCCTAGCTCCTAGCTTGCCTTGCAAGGCCGAGCTACCACTCTTCTCTGAGATGGGTATCCCCAACTCCCACAAATAAATGAGTCAAGTAGATATTTCTGTAGTGTAACATTACGCAAATAGAAGATGGTTCTTCACCCTTCTCCTTCCTTCATTTTATATAGTTTTGAGCTTCCACTCTTTCCTAAAATCTCATTTAATTTAAGTTTTAAAAATAAATTCCTAAAAATTCCTCTCATTACAAGTGTCCCCCATCCCCTACATTCCTCCATAAATTAATTTCTTTAATTAAGTAATTATTTTTATTTCCCTCACCCACCTAGAGTTACTCCTAGAATCACTCCTAGGTGTCCCCAAATTCCCTTATAGGTTTTAAAGGCTTTCCCTATTATGAAATTGCTAATTCAGTTTAAAATTAGAAAGCTCTTAAATGTAGATTCTTTACTAAGTTGACTTCCCATTTTTTCCCTTAAGTTCACCTTTTCCCCTTTTTATGTTACCTCTTTTCCCTAGTTTCCTATTTTTGATTTTCCCTCCTTCCCCTTTTTACTTAGAACTCAAAAAGGCAGGTGTGGAATTTAACCCATTTTCCCTTTTATCATTAAATTAATATATTTTAATTTATCAAAAAGATAAATCATTAATTCCCTCTTTACATTTTATAACCACAGATTTTATTTCTTAAGAATAAATACATTTCTTACTCCCTTCAGGTTACAAAATCTTATGAAGATCATAATTATTATTTAAGTGGTTTTTATTTTAATTATTATTATTATTATTATTATTATTTTAAAGGTAGCCAAAATTTTACCCCTAGCGTAATTTTAGACTTAGAACTTAGATTTTGTATGGGGCGACATTTAATTAGGGAAATTGTTTTAAAAATTACTTAACATATTATTTATCTTAAGGCCATCTAGGTTCATTCCTCTATCATCAACAACGCAACGTGTCCTTCAGGACGCACTAGGTGCTCCAAAGGTGCCACTCACCTTGTCTGTTCCCTTGTGTGATGTGCCCTTCAAGACGCACTACGTGCTCCAAGGGTGCCACTCGTCATTCTCCCTTTTTCTTGTGCGACGTGCCCTTCAGAATGCACCAAGTGCTCCAAGGGTTCCACTCGCCTCTTGACTGATTTGGTAGACATCAATAACCCCTGGAGTCGAAACTCCACTAGGTGAACTTGTGGGAGACTAAGGGATTCTAAGGAATAAGGCCCCCGCCTTATTGCACACCCTTTAGAATCATCGTGAGCAACTGTTGTAGTATGCCCTCACGACATCGTGGGTCCTCTAGAACTAGGTAATCGTTAACCTACAGTTCGAGCCACGGAGGGAGTGCTAGTAGGTTGTGGCAGGGCTATTGTCCTCACCTCTCCCGCAACATATCTAGTAGTTGTGTGTGACCCCTTTACTCCATATGTGAGTCTGGTCGGCAATCTATCGTCAAGATGCATCATCAACAAATCATGTCATAACATATCCATATCATACCATCTAATCAGATGCACTAATATCACAGTAAAACAATCAAACCCCAATGGTACACTCCTTGACTCGATCCAGAGTCCAAGGGGTTCCATTGATGCCTTTGCATCCCCGAGGTCCAAAACCCTACACACTCAGTAAAACTGAGTGAATAGCACCTTTCTATGTCAATGTAGTAAAACAACATGTCATCAACCCATAAGGCATCATAATCAAAGTCAAATGTTTTAATAGCATAATAATCTGGATCACTTGCGAGCAAGTGTCCTCAAAGAATAAGTTTGCTCAGTGTGCCGGAGCGGGATGTTACATACACCCCTCTTGCTCTAAACTTCATCCCAAAGTTTCATAGTATAAATGCTGAAATGAAGTGTATTACAGTATCATATGTCTATCTATTAAACAAAAATAGAAACTGTTGGCGCATATTAGATGCGTCCTCCCAGGTCACTGAGCGTGGACTATAATTGTCCCATTGGACCTTGACCTGATCTACCGTTCGACGTCGTAGCTGTCGAACACGATGATCCAAGATGTGGACCGGCTTAGCCATGAGTGCCCCCTCATCCGATACCTGGAAGGAAATCATGTCAATAACATGTGTAGTATCACTAATATAATGTCTCAAAAGAGATACATGAAACACATCATGCATACACCTCAAAGAATTAGGAAAGGCTAGTCGATAGGCCATGGGCTCCTTTCTCTCCACAATTTTGAAGGGTCCCATGAACCTAGGAGAGAGTTTATCTCCCTTCCCAAACTTGATCGAACTCTTATGTAGTTTAACCCGCAAGAAGACTCGATTGCCGACCTTGTAACTACAGTCGACACGGTGCGCATCGACATAACTATTCTATCGATCTTGTGCTTCTTTAATCTTTTGTCTTATTGTTTGCATTTTCTCTTCCATTTCTTGGATCACTTTTGGTCCCACCAGGACCCTATCCTCAAGCTGATCCCAACTCAAGGGCGTCCAACACGGTCACCCATAAAGAAACTTGAAAGGCTCCATGTTAATGGTGCTCTGGTAATTGTTGTTGTAAGCGAACTCCACTAGTGGCAAGAATTCTTCCCAACTCTTTTGTTGGTCCATTACGAACTTGCACAACATGTCCTCCAAGGTTTGGTTGGTTCGTTCAGTTTTCTCATCAGTCTCCGGGTGATATGCAGTACTAAAGTTGAGTTGGGTTCCCAAGGCTTCTTGGAAACTCATCCAAAATCGTCCTGTAAACAACGATCCTTGATCAGATATAATCCTCTTAGGCACGCCATGCAGCCTCACAATCTCACTGATGAAAACTCTAGCTATGTCAGGTGCCTGATACGTCATACACACAGGAATAAAGTGAGCACTCTTCATCAGAGTGCCTACTACTACAAAAATTGAGTCATGTCTCCTTGCCGTCAGTGGCAATCCAACAATAAAATCCATCAAAATAACCTCCCATTTCAATTCTGGAATGGCATGTGGTTGCAGTAATCCTACTGGGTGTCTATGTTCAGCCTTTACCTGCTGACATTCTAGACATCTGGCCACATAGTTGAATATGTCTGCGTTCATTCCCTTCCAGAAGAATAAGGGTTTAAGGTCTGCCCTCATCTTTGTGACTTCTGGATGAGCCATGTATACTGCTCTAAGAGACTCGCTTAGGATCAACATCCTCAACTCATCATTTGACAGTATGTAGATCCGACTTTTAAACCTCAATAAGCCATTGCTATCAAAAGAAAATCCCTCAAATCGTGGTATCGTCATTGTGTTTTGTCTAATAAAACCCTCGACCTCTTTGTACTAGTCATCGTCACCTTGTAAAGTTAGAATCCTTTCACATAGATTCATCTGAAGAGGAAACACCGAAAATATGTGTGGTCTCCGACTCAATGCATCCTCCACTTGATTCATTGTTCATTTTATGTAAGTAATCTTGAAGTCATACTCGCTAAGAAATTCCAACCAATGTTGTTGTCGCGCGTTCAAGTCACTTTGCGTAAATATGTGTTGTAGTCCACAATGGTCAGTCCTTAGTTCAAATTTTCATCCGACAAGGTAGTGTCTCCAAACCTTCAAGGAATATATGATGGCTAATAACTCCAAATCAAGCATCGTGTAGTTCTCCTCATGCCTTCTCAGTTTCCTCGAAATGTAAGCAATCACTCATCCGTCTTGCATCAAGACCCCGCCTAAGACCTCCTTGGATGAGTCAGTGCATACAAAAAATTCCATGTCCATGTCAAGGATCTTTAGTATTGGTGTTTTTGTCAACAATTCCTTCAGCCTCCGAAATGCTTCCACACATTTCTCGGCCCATACAAACTTCTTTTTTTTCTTCTGCAATTCTATGATCAGATTTGCTATTTTTGAAAATCCCTCGATGAACCGTCGATAGTATCCTGCCAAATCCATGAAGCTACACACTTCCAGGACATTCGTCAGTGTAGGACATTCCATAATAGCCTCGACCTTTGATGGATCCAAGATGATTCCTTTTCCGGAGATGACATGCCCTAAGTAGTGAATCTTCGATTGATAAAAAGAGCATTTGGACAAATTCCCATACAATTTGTTCTCTCGTAGACACTGTAGTACCAAGAACAAGTGCTCATCATGCTCCTCCATCGTCTGAGAGTAAATCAAAATATCGTCAATGAACACTTGGATGAACTTGTCCAAGTACTCGTGGAACACCCCATTCATCAAAATCATAAATACCCCTGGGGTGTTTGTCAGTCCAAACGGTAAAATAGTAAATTTGTAATGTCCAAACCTCATATTAAAGGTGGTCTTAGGGACGTCATCCTCCTTGATCTGTAACTGGTGATACCCTGATTGCAAATTGATCTTGGAGAACATCATCGCACCCTTCATTTTATTGAACAGATCATCAATTCTCAGCAATGGATACTAATTATTAATCGTGGCATTGTTCAGTTGATGGTAGTAAATGCAAAGCCTCCATGATCCATCCTTCTTTTGTATGAAAATAACAGGTGCACCCCACGGTGACACGCTAGGACGTATCAGTCCTAGATCCGACAACTCCTTCAGTTGCATTTTCAACTCTTGTAACTCCAAGGTCAACATCCGATAAGGCATTCTTGCTATCGGTTCAGTCCCCAGTTTTAGTTCTATGGTAAAATCCAACTCCCTCTCTAGCGGCATCCCTGGTAACTCTTATGGAAATACGTCCACAAACTCTTTCACCAATGGAAGGTGTTCCAGACCTTCCGCTACTCCTTTCTCGTCTAATGCAAGGATCGCATAAAGCTTGCACCCTTTGCGCATGCTCTTCCGAAGTTGCAAGGAAGAGATGAACCTTAGGTAAATTCCCTGGTTTCGGCCTACAATCACACGTCTCTATCCCTCATCATCGACCAAGCTCAACCGTTTCGTCTTATAGTTGAGTATCGCCTCATGTGATTCCAACTATTCCATACCAATCACGACATCATACAACCCTAGGATCATGACGTACAGGTTGGCCCTTGTGAAAAACTCTCCCAGGTTAAGGACACAACCCATAACCTTTCCTCCAGCCTTCTATTTGGCTCCTGAACCCATCTCCATGAAGCTAAACTCATCCTGTTTGATTGCCTTTACCTTAACCTTTTTAGTGTTGCACCAGAAATGAAACTCTCGGTAGCATTGGGATCTATCAAAATACTGAGAGTCTGGTCAATGACGGTACCTGTCGTCTCGAGCAAAGTTGACCGGTGCTTTGCCTGGTGGTTATTCACCGCTGCATGAATCCGATGGGCCTTGCCCATATCTCCCACGGTAGTGGGTCCAGCTAATCTGGATGCTCTAGTCCTCTCCATAGGGCAGTTGCACTGGTAGTGTGGCTCCTCACACATCCAACACCCCTTCTTCGGCCCAGTGGTCCTGGTACCTGAAGTAGAAAATGACGGCCCATTGACCTGGAATCCTGGTCTGCTCTACTGAATAGGCCTAAATTGCTGTTGCTGCGGTCGATGCTGCTACTGATGTTGTGGTCCTTGATAAGGTGTCCGCTCCTGAGGCGTCAATCCCCGGGGTGTAGTGAAAGTGGATCCCCTCTGGAAACCATGATATCCTGATGTATGTCTGGCTAGTGTCTGATGCTTCTATGCTCTAGATGAAACCTGCCCTGCTGGTCTCACTGGAGTCCTAGTCTGACCCCCATTGATAAGCTCCTCCTCTACTATGAGGGCCTTCTGGACGACATCATGCAAGGTTTGAGGCATCAAAATCCTAACCTTTGCACACAGGTTGTCGTTAAGGATGAACACAAACCTGTTGACCTTAAGTTTCTCCATGTTAAGGTGCGGAGCATACCGGAGCAGCTCCATAAAATGGGCCTCGTACTCGAGCACCATACGACATCCCTATCGTAAGGCATTGAACTCATTGAGATGATGCTTAATGAATTCCTCTGAAAGGTACCTCTCTCAGAACCATTCCTCGAATAGTTCCCATGACACATCTTCGACAGTCATGTTCAACTGCTGTAGGAGCGTCTTCCACCATAGAAGAGAGCTCCCCTTCAGTTGAAAGACCGCCATGCGTACCTTCATGTTAAAGGTATAATCACGAAGTGTGAAGCACATTGCCATGTTCTCCAACCATGCCTCGGTGGTTGTGCTATCCTGGGCACCAAAGAACTCGTGAAATTTGACCTTCTCAAGTTCACGATGAATGCTACTAGTACCAATCGGAGCGCGCTGCGAGACCTTAGCGAGTGTCGACACCCTAGCCTCATCTTTGTCTAAACAACTAATCAAAGCCTCAGACATGCACTGAAAATATCTCATCATTCCAACCACATCACCAACTTCTATCTACTCATGTCCAAGAACCTTCTCGTCTCCCTGGGGATTAGACCCCTCAGGAATGGATGCTACTGGAGGCGTCACGCCTCCTCCCCTAGCACCATGTTGTCTGCCTCTGCGTCATCCTCTAACCATGATTTCCTGCATGCACACAAGTAAACTCGATTAGCAACAATATAACCAAATCATATCAATGAAATCCGTAGCGATCCCAAGTCATGGGTTGAACCCGCTCTGATACCATATATAACAAACCTCCCATTTCGTGCTACAACAAACCTCTCATAACAAGTGATTTTTTTTTTTTTTTGTGTGTGTACAAGGGTAGTATAGACATTATACTCTACGTCACAACATGACGATGAACATGACGCATGCAACTGCGACAACTACATAACGACCTAAGACACACATCAAGCATCTAGAAGCAATGATAGACACTCAACCAACAAAAATAAGATTGACTACCTGCCCGTCCTACCCTGCAATGGTTAGGACCTCCAGGACACATAAGCAACGCTCAAGCCTAGGTTCCCATCGATTTTGACCATTTAAGGTCTCAGGGCAGGTGACTGTTCTGAGGAACCAGGAGGTGTCTACATCCCACCCCAAAACAACAAGTGCAAGCTGACCAAGATAAATAAACAACATCAAGATCACCCAGGACACCTTCTTCAATTAAAAATAAAATTTTTATAATCCTTCAAGAATATTTAAAGTTGACCTTATCAAGTAGTTTGCATAAAGTAGACATTGAAACATTTTATTTACGCCCATAATGAAAACTTTGTTGTTTGTATAAAGTGGAAAATTGTACACACTTACACTCTGAATTGTTACAATAATGGAAGCTAATGAAGGAACTATCTACTGGTAGCGTAACCTTGACTACTTACTTCCAATAAAACTCCCAATCTTATAAGTGTTTCAAATAATTAAAAAGTATTTAATGGAACATAAAAATTGACATATCTCCTGATAGAATCTAATGATAACTATAACTTGTCCATCATCTTTCAATGAAATCCTATATCCTTTTGAATAATATTAAAAACAACTCAAGTATTTTACTTAGGACAAGCATTGAATATTTCATTTATGGTCTAACTTGAAAACTAGGTTAATCAATACCCGTCACATCTTATGCCAGTTACACTTAAAGGTTCCAATAATTAAAATCTAAAGATAAAGCATCACTTCAAATCTCGCTTCCAATGAAAATCCAAATCTTATACATAATTGAAGAATATTAAAGATAATCATCTAATACAGTTGACTTAATATGGGCCCTTAATTATTTTATTTATGGCCCAACATTGAAAACTGTAACTACTTCCATTGCCGTAACTGCCATTGAAAACTACAATTAAGGTTGTCTAAAAGTTAAGGCTCAGACATAAATTTACAGCCCAATCGACTGCCATTCAACTGTCGTTTCAACTAACATTTAAAATTTACTGCCAAAACAACTGTCCTTTCAGTTGCCATTCAACTAACAAATAAAAATTTATTGCCAATTAAAATTTACCGCCCAACGACTATCATTTCCGCTGTCGTTCAACTAACAAATAAAAATTTACTACCAATTAAAGTTTACTGCCAAATTGACTGTCACTCAGTTAGATTCTGTCATGTTTTAAAAGGTTTATTGCCAGTTCAATAATTAAAACACTTCCATCAAGAATAAAGGGGACAACCATGATGTTAAATAATCCATTCATGTAATGAAAATTTTAGCTGAGAGCCCGAAAAGGAAGTTTTAATAGTTCAACAACACGATGGTCCATTTTTTTGGCAACGAGTGGGCACATCAGCAATGCAGACCTCTTGTTCTATTTTATAAACCATAGATCATCATGACACGTATTGAAGATAAAAACAATATAAAATAAGCCATGCAATTAAATAATTGATAAAGGATAAGTGGTAGATTGAATGGTCATACTAACACCTGAAGTTGTGTATACATATATGCTGCCTGATGGAGGATTTGGCGGTCTCTGGCCAAATGTTCCCAAAGAGGCGGCTAGTTATCAAGTTATAAATGGATATTGGTAATAGATGGGGCCATAATGGCTATCGTTTTAGGAATATTTGGGACAAAAATTGTGTGAAACACCTACCATACATAACGCCATCCGCAGATAACGCAGGCAAAGGAATAATGCTTCTTATGAATAATAAAATGCCAACCCAATGCAGGAAAAGGGATAAGCTGAAAAATGGGGTTGTACGAATGGGTGAAGGGTGGAGTTACTTTCCAAAATCAAGTGATGAACATACATGGCGAATTCACCAGTGTTTGATAAGTGCTCAGAGTTAAATTTTCTATTTAAACTAATGAAGACGCATAGACTAGATGGCCATTATCAACGAAGAGCACACAAAAACAATTCGTCAGAAATCATATCTACACAATGAACTTTGCCATTTTAAGTGAGGAAGACGCAATGTTGGTTGGGCCACTACTAAGGATGAGCATAGAGAAACAAATTCACCAACAATGATTTTTTATTTTTTTACCTAGTCAAATTTCACTGGTTAACTGATGAAGGCGCAAGGCTAGTTTTTTTTTTTTTTTTACAGCAATCACAAATACCATTTGCTGAAGTAGTTTAGATATATATATAATTTTCTTTTTACATCCAATGCCGAATTACAGCAGCAGAGGCAACAATTTCCATTAGTTACACAAATACAATCGCAGAAGTAATAAAAACCAGACAGTCCATCAAGCACCCAAACACAGATTGAAGTTAAATAGTTCTACATCTCAGAATACAAAAAAAAGGCGAAAATAGTAAGAGAATGCCAAGACCCTAAGGATAACTCACCGAAAGGATCACAGGGGTTCTATCAGTCACGACACAGAAAATAAACAACAAGGAAGCAAGATAATCCAATGCCAAGGCCGTACTAAAGGACACAAGTCAAACAATCAGGCAAGGACATCCACAGAGGTAGAAAGATAAAAGGTTCACCTTCGCTTCACCATCCTCACACAGAAAAGAAAGGCATTGAGATCCATAGGTATTTTAACGCTAAGGTGACGACCGTAGATCAGGCTCTTGGCCGACTGCTCAAGAGAGGACTGACGAACTAGGGATGAAGGATAAACAACCTCAAGGCCACAATCAACACACAGGGCAGTCACCACATGCGAGAAAACAAGGCCATAGGAGATGACAACCAATGGGATAGGCTAAGAAAAATTTGAGATATCAATCTAAACATCCAATCTACTTACATAATCAACATGCATAACCAATCATAAAACCTACAATAATCTTCCATTCAAACGAAGAAAGTGTACCATAGCCTGTTCGCCCGCTCTGAATGAATTTCTGTGCGCTCCGTGCAGCTCTCTCTTGCCGACCATCGAGACTTCACCGGTACCTCCCAACTAATGCTAGGGGTACTCTTCTTCCCCCTTATCCCCCCGAGTCGCAAAGGGGCCACGCACACTATCCATAGGTTTCGTCTAGCTCCCAGCTCGCCTCGCAAGGCCGAGCTACCACTCATCTCCGAGATGGGTATCCCCAACTCCCACAAGTAAATCAGTCAAGTAGATATTTCTGCAACGCAATGTTACACAAACAAAATATGGTTCTTCACCCTTCTCCTTCCTTCATTTTATAGAGTTTTGAACTTGCACTCTTTCCTAAAATCTCATTTAATTTAAGTTTTAAAAATAAATTCCTAAAAATTCTTGTCCGTACAAGTGCCCCCCATCCCCTACATTCCTCCATAAATTAATTTCTTTAATTAAGTAATTATCTTTATTTCCCTCACCCACCTAGAGTTACTCCTAGAATCACTCCTAGGTGTCCCCAAATTCCCTTACAGGTTTTAAAGGCTTTCCCTATTATGAAATTGCTAATTCATTTTAAAATTAGAAAGCTCTTAAATATAGATTCTTTACTAAGACGACTTCCCACTTTTTCCCTTAAGTTCCGCTTTTTCCCTTTTTATGTTACCTCTTTTCCCTAGTTTCCTATTTTTGATTTTCCCTCTTTCTCCTTTTTACGTAGAACTCAAAAAGGAAGGTGTGGAATTTAACCCCTTTTCCCTTTTATCATTAAATTAATATATTTTAATTTATCAAAAAGATAAACCATTATTTCCCTCTTTACATTTTATAACCACAGATTTTATTTCTTAAGAATAAATTAATTTCTTACTCCCTTCATGTTACAGAATTTTATGAAGATCATAATTATTATTTAAGTGGTTATTATTATTATTATTTTTAAAGGTAGCCAAAATTTTACCCCTAGCGTAATTTTAGACTTAGAACTTAGATTTTGTACTGGGCGACATTTAATTAAGGAAATTGTTTTAAAAATTAGTTAACATATTATTCATCCTAAGGCCATCTAGGTTCATTCCTCTATTATCAACAACGCGATGTGCCCTTCAGGATGCACTAAGTGCTCCAAGGGTGCCACTCACCTCATCTGTTCCCTTGTGCGATGTGCCCTTTAGGACGCACTACGTGCTCCAAGGGTTCCACATGCCATTCTCCATTTTTCTTGTGCGATGTGCCCTTCAGGATGCACCACGTGCTCCAAGGGTGCCACTCACCTCTTGACTGATTTGGAAGACATCAATAACCCCTGGAGTCAACACTCCGCCAAGTGAACTTGTGGGAGACTAAGGGCTTCTAAGGAATAGGGCCCCCACCTTATTGCGCGCCCCTTATAATCATTGTGAGCGACTTTCGCAGTCTGCCTTCATGGCATCGTGGGTCCTCTCTAACTAGGTAATCATTAACCTACAGTTCAAGCCACGACGAGAGTGCTAGTAGGTTGTGGTAGGGTTGTTTTCCTCACCTCTCCCTCAACATCTCTAGTAGTCGTGTGTGACCCCTTTACTCCATATGTGAGTCTGGTCGACAAGCTATTGTCAGCCTGCATCATCAACAAATCATGTCAGAACATATCCATATCATACCATCTAATCAGATGCACTAATATCACAGTAAAACAATCAAACCCCAATGGTACACTCCCTGACTCGATCTGGAGTCTAAGGGGTTCCATCGATGCCTCTGCATCCCCGAGGTCCAAAACCCTGCACACTCAGTAAAACCAAGTCAATAGCACCTGTTTATGTCAATGTAGTAAAAAAACATGTCATCAACCCATAACGCAAATAATCAAAGTCAAAGGTTTTAATAGCATAATAATCCAGATTACTTGCGAGCAAGTGTCCTCAAAGAATAAGTTCGCTCAGTGCACCAGAGCTGGATGTTACACATTTACATCTTCTATGAGAGTATAAGATATATTTTTGTGTAAATGGAATCCTTTAATATCTAAATAATGAAATCAATGTATAAAAATTTTGATTGTTTTAAAAAACAATTGAATCAATAAAGTATTCACATACAAACATTTGTATGTCAAGCATCGGTTTAGCATTTGAAATTCTTAGCATATTGAAAATGTGATTTTTTTTAGCATGTAGAGGTTAGTGTTTAGTAGTGTTGAGTGAATTTTTTTTTAAATCATTAAGGAATTAAAAAGTTACAAGAGAAATTTTAAATGTTTGTTTCTGCACTAATGAGTTATGTCATAGGAAAATAAGAGAAAATAAATTATTTCTTTAAAAGATCAGATATTTGAAATATGCATAAACAAGTCTACATATGTTTGCAATTTCATTAGCTATGGCTATTTGTAACACATTGTAGTGGTTCTTCAAAATAAGACATATTGAAAGATGAAAAACATGTTGATTTTGATATGTTTTATGCATTCCATACGACCAACTTGGTTACCTTAAACCTAAGTCTAATGTGGACATATATGAAGAGACATGGAACATAAAACATCACTAATGGCTGAGATGACCTCTTAAGCGTATCCTTGTCATTTGTGTGGGGATATTGACATCATTTGAGCACATGGCATGGTTCTTGAGGCCCTAGACATGGTCGAGGGAAGGAACATGGACCTTAGGCTCTAAATTTTGGAAGATTGATTGTTTTCATTGATGTCAACCCTAGTCATGGGTTTTGGACCGCAAGATTGCTAAAGGTATTTGGACATGAAGGAAAATGCACATGCATATAAAACACCCATGAATGGATAGTATGCATCATGTTATTTCTGGTGGTATGTGGCACGTCACATGGATCCTCATGGTTGAGGAGAAATGAATTTTTGAAGATGACAAAGTGAATTGAAAAAGGAAGTACATGGAGGCCCTGAAAATAATTAAAGAAAATAATTACAAAATAAG
>JZKD02S1501622.1:1002363-1013328 GCA_000966675.3 Picea glauca | reverse complement strand
ACTCCATATCCTTCTTCTCCCATGAATGAGGATGAACCTTATTACAAAAATCATAAGTTTATATAAGTCTCTCCACAGGGTAAAACTTCCCTGTGGATAATATCAAACAGTTTTAAATAATATGGGAAATATCCCAAAATCAACTAAACTAGGAAATCAAACTGCAAGTGAAATCTTTGAAATATCCCCTAACTGCTCATCAAAGCCACTGCCATTTCGAATTGATCTGCAATAGACCAAAAATAACCAATTAGAAAGACATTTCATCAATAAAACAATAAAAAATTGATCCTACAGACTTAGCTATAGAATCATCTGATTCTGTAGCTAGTCTAAAATAGCACACAGGATCAGATAGCAATCAAATAAAATCTTAAAATAAATCAAATCCAATTTAATTTTCTTTTAATAAATATTCAAAACGAATTACTATAATCCTAATGAGTTTATCATCCAAATTTAACCAAATTGAAAGATGATTCAAATGAAACAGGGTAAGAATGCTCTGTTCTTTAATTGCCATAAAATATGGTCAAATCATAACAGGACTGTTTCATATCAAATAAAATCAATGGTGAATCATTTCGTATACGATATGATTTAATTGAACACAATCATAATCGATACAATCATAATTGAACATAATTGAAATTGATTTGTTACTGTTGTATAAGATTCATATCATTTTGATCAAATGCCAATAAGGAAAGGTTGTTACGATTTTTGCCAAACATTCAAAACAGCATGAAACTTCACCATAGATTTGAATCATTGAGTGTTTACATAATCAATCAGACAGAATCACATAATGATCGTAGCCATCGACAACAGTGATAACCATAAACTGAGCAATAATCAAATCGAATTGCGACTGAGTCAAAAATAGAAACACATCGTAATCCTGGGAATGATCATTTGTCTCTAACAAATCAAATTTAAACAATACATTTGTTGCAATATGAACCGAGCTGAGAACACGGTCAAATAATAGAATGCAAATCGAATAGTTGGATATAACAGTTATGACTCACATCTGTTCGCAACTTGGTTACACCTTAACAGGATGGTATTCGAATTGGTCATAAGATATAAAATCACAACAGTTGACTATAATTGCCAACCATATCATCTAGAATATCACCAATTCGAATCAAAATATTGACTGTGTTTGAAATTTAAATAACTGAAACAGCCTATGTTTGGAAACAACTTCAATAATTGACAGAGTATTCAATTCAAACTAAATTAAAACAATCAAATCTATCCCATGATTAATCGAACCAAAATCAAATCCAATCAAAGCTAATTCAGGAATTCGATTAATCAAAACAAACTTATATACAATAATGCATGCTTGTTAAACAATTTCAAATTGACGCTATACACAGAGCTGTGAGTTCATCATATAAACAAGTGATAATCGTACCAGTGCGACTGTTCGGACTATGCTAGCTTTGAGTTCACAACTGCTATAGCAGACTCCACATTCTTAAACAAAACCGAACCTGTTGTTCGCTGTTTTTTATCAGTGGATGGCATCTTTGCCTTCTGGCTGGTGAGCCTTGTAACTTGATCCTCCAGAGCATGAATTCTGGACTGCAGCATTGGCACATCTATGTAATACCTTTCCAACCATGAGCCACACTGATCACATGGTGGAGCAGTTGTTTCGGTTGGAGCATGAGGGGGTTTAGATGAGTCACCAGGGGGTTCACAAGGCACTTTGATGCCTGGATAATTAGGATCATTTTGTAAGCATGGTGGTAGGTTGTTCACAAAATCGTATGAGGGTTTTTCACACAGACCTTCAGAATAGGGATACTCACTTGCGAGGTAACGTTCAATCTCCGAGTCAGAATCTTCACTGACCATGATAGGGTCAGGGTTAACAGGAATTTTCAGTTTGTTTCTTGCCATGCGAGAGATTAACCGGGCATTTTTATTGCCTTTAGAATTGGCAGTGGGTTTGGCTTTAGGCCTCTTAGCCACGGGTTTAGCAGTTTCGACATGTTGGGTCATAGAACTAGGTATGTCAATAGGTGAATCGGGTAGGGTCTTAGGCAACGAAGCACTGTAAGGCACATGGGGTATTGATTTGCTCTCTCTCACCATAGGTTTATCAACCTATGGTGGGCTCGAGTCACCAAAATTATTGCGTTTAAGAAAATCCTCCAACAGTCTCGGTGTAACCCCAACTCATAAACCATAAGCATTTTAATTAACCCGAAATGAAATAGACTGTTATCGGACTGGTTCCGTTTATACCTTTTAGACATTTTAAACAAACTCCTATGCAAATAGTAAGGCATATTAAGTTCATAGCCCATGAAAACCATAAGTAGCCGAAGGTGATACAGGAAAATGAAACCATATCGGCCCTTGCAGGTAATGAACTGCTTAGTTACCATCAGCAAGTCGTGCCAGCGTTGCTTCAGCATGTTTGCGGGCAAACCCTTGTCACAAGAATTAACCTTTCGTGACTGGAAGAGTAATGTCCACGGGACATCTTCCACTTTGCAATTTTTTGACCATTTCTGTCCGACAGCAGGCAGACCGGTAGAAAGACTAAGAAATTGCCCATCAATTTCTAACTGGACATCCCCAACCTTGGCTCGACAACCATCGAAAGTTAGCGCAAATTGCCGAGCCACACCAGGGTTAAAGCCATCAAAATTTCGAATGAATGGGAGCCAACCGAATTCTTCAAGGTCGCTATAAGCACCATCGAACATCAACAATGCCTGGTTACCATTGGGCTCAACCCTTACGACTGGAGCCATGATGCGGGTGCATGGTAGGGTTTGGAAAATACATAACAATACACAGGGGAAAAATTGTTATGGCTAACAGATGAAGCGCGCAAAGGGGAAAGAATTCATGTATGCATGCGAAGGTGGTGGGATTAACATCGCCATGCAGTGTATTAATGGCACAGTACAGTGTTGTTCAATCAATAATAATAACATTTAAAACACATTAATCGGCCAACCCAAAAATTCGAGCGGTGAATAACCATACCAACGTGCCATTAATCAATGTAAAACCAAAACCATATGTCAATGCGCCATATGTATAATTCAAACCAATATAAAACTTAAAAGTTTCACCAATGCGCCAAGTGTATAATCAAACATTGAAAACCATTCAATATGAAATCAAACTCGTATGTGACCCATGCACTTTTGCATAATCAAAGTTTGCAACAAGAGATTTTATAAACTTTATAAGTCGAGAGCTCATAATAATAAGGATCATATCATAAAAAAACTTTAATCCACCATGACCCCTATATATAATTTATCAATCAACAAACTCATTGCCTTATCAAAATAAAAAATCAAGTTGCGCAATCAGAGTGATGATAAACAAATGGACATAGTTCGAAAAATAAACCAAAGGTAAGTACCAATCAGAATATCAATGAGAAGATTGTTATAGTCCAGATAACAATGGAGGAGTTTTCACGCTTTCACTCGTGAAAACTAAATTGAAACCAATTTGCAAATGTCGCTTGAAATGAAAGTGTCATCTTTTGCGAAATGCGACAGAAATTTGAAGTTCATAGACATTGGGTGTAGGCAGCTTTTAGGGCAATTGAAAAAATTGAATTGGCTGCCAACAATGGCGACACACTGGGAGAAGCAGTTATCTCTGTCGAAAGAAACAAATTCAGATTAGGACATCAAAGAAAAATTCAACTTAAAAAGAACAACCTGAAAATCGTACAAACATCATCATTTACTATCTTTTTCAGCGATGTTTTAAAAGACGCAAACCAATAACAGTCTTAAGATCAGCAAGTCATGATTTTTATGATAAAATCTTCAATACTGTTGGCATGGCCATTGCTGCCAGCAGGCGTCCATAGCCTCTACAGGGTTTCCATTTAACCCACTCAGAAGTCTGTATCCTGTCGAGAAGTTCTAGATTAGAATACAGGACTTTGAAAGAGGTATCTTATATTTTTTGCAGATTTTCATGTACCCGACATTGCTTCGCTGCCAGCGGGCCTATTCAGTACCCTGACAAAGTTGTCTTGGCACCATGCTTGCATTTACCCGTTGCCAGTGGACCTGTTCAGTATCCGGACGGGCTTACAAACACTTCCCACAGCTCTTATTAATATTTTTTATTTTGTTTTTGTTTTATGGATAGCTGAGCGGGGTGACACTGAAAAATCTTGATATTTTATCATATTTTTTAGACCTCATCAAATTTTTTTTGATACTGTCCTTTATTCAGCACCATAAATGTTTTATTTCTAAAACAACTTGCTATGACAGGGAGACATCCTTTTGAGTCATTCCTTTATGGAAAAGGGACATCGTAAAAAGATAAAGATGATCATGACAAACTTCACTCAGAGATTGAAATTAGTAAACTTCTTTCAAACAAAATTTTCCAACATGAATATCATTTTCAGAAATATGTCACTGATGTTTGTACAACCTTTCAGAAGTTATTTCAGCGAAGAAATTTTCCCATGGTCTTTGTCTGAATGGCTCAGTGCACAGGCATGCATATTTTTCAAAAAAAAAAACACAAAAACTGATCATTCAAATCAAACACCAAAAGTAAAAATAAAAACAAAAGGAAATATTTACATAATATACAAGGGTAAAAATCAAGCAAAGTATCTTTTCAGGGCTTGGCCATTCACCAGATAGGTGTCAAGCTGCCCTTCAATATTCTGCAAATGAAAGGAACTAGGACCCAACTTTTCAGCAATCAAAAATGGCCTAAGCCACAAATTTTGAAATTTGGTGTGTTCACCCTTCCCTTCGTGTGGTTTGTCCCACTTTAAGACGATATCGCCTATTTCAAAATTCCTATCAGAAGCATAACTAGAATCGAACCAGCTTTTATCAGTTATTGATGTTGATCTAATTTGCGCTTAGCTTGGGTTCTTATTTCTTCTAACTTCATCAAAGCATTAATATGACTTTCTAAAGGGGGACAATCTTCTTCTTGAACTTTTTGTGACAATTGGAGCGAAGGAAGAAGAATATGAGGTGGAATAATGGCTTCTCTGCCATAAACGAGAAAAAAGGGGGAATTACCTATAGTGGCTTTGGGTGTTACCCTATCAGCCCACAGTGCATTCAGCAGTGCGTTGTGCCAGTTCTTGTGATTTTCAGCCACGGTTCTCTTGATAATCTTGATCAAGTTCTTGTTTGTTGATTCTGCTAATCCGTTACCCTGAGGGTAATAACTAGCAGAATAATTCAGCTTTATTCCCTTCTGTAAGGTGAACTCACTCATCTCAAGAGAAGAAAAGTATGAAGCATTATCAAAGACTAGACAATCAGGGATACCAAAATGGGTGATGATATTTGAGTTTAGAAAAGCGATCACCTGATTTGTGTTAATAGTTCTTAGTGCGGCGACTTCAGAACATCGAGTAAAGTAATCCGTGGCTGTCACAATATATTTGTGCTATTGTGAGGATGGAGGGTTAGTAAGACCAATGATATCAAGGCCCCATTGCTGGAAAGGAGAATCGACTGGAATGGGTTGCAAGGGGAAGGCTGGTTTTTGCAATCGCCCTGATGCTTTCTGACAAATGATACACTTACGGCATAAGGCATGGGCATACCTAAAAAGTGTGAGCCAGTAATAACTGGCTCTTAAAAACTTATGAGAAGTGGTGTCGCCACCGAAGTGACCACCAGCTTCTCCTACATGCAAATCAAGCAAGACTTTCTTTGCTTCGTCCTTTTCAAGACAATGCATTAGTACGCCATCAAAATTCTGACGAAACAATATACCGTTAACTAGATGAAAGGAGGCCGACTTTAGTCTTAATGCTCTTCTTTTGGCTGGGTCAAGGTGACGGGGTGCTGATCCATTTTGAAGGTAGTGTTCAATATCGTCGTACCAAGGACTTACTAGGTTTTGTGTGCAACAAATCAAACTTTGATCGCATTGTTCTAGGTTTGACGTATCACTATCTTCTTGCTGTTCAATTTATGAATCAACTACCAACTTACACAACCCTTGGCCTCTCACGATCTATGTTGGGGTGATTTCTAAGTCATACTCCTGCAAGGAGGTGACCCAGTTGGCTCTTTTCTCTCCTAACTCTTTTTTCACTAACAAATTCCTAACAGCAGGGTAGGGGACAATGACCTTCGTCCTTGACTTCAAAAGATAAGACCAGAAATGCTTAACTGCCTTGAAGACAACGTAGGCTTGCCGATCGACTGCTGGGTAGTTAAGTTTAGCACCCTTGAAAGCAGAGCTCATAAAGGTGATGGGTACTTCTTTATTCTCAGAATTCTTTTGAGTTAAGACCGCGGCATAGTAACGATCAGAGGCAAAAGTATAGAGTGTAAAGTCTTGAGAGAAATCAGGGCTCATGAGAGACGGAGCGTCTATTATGGCCTTCTTTATAGCGTTGAAAGCTTGGTTTTCTGTGGTTCCCCAGTGATATTGGGTGTCTTTCTTAATCAGGTTCTGGAGAGGCCTGACCATTTCGGAAAAACTGGGGACAAATCTTCTCACGAAATTAATCTAGCCTAGGAAAGACTGCATGGAGTTTTTGGAAGTAGGTGGGGGGAGTTTAGCGATGACTTGGGTCCTCTCGGGGTCAATAATCATTCCATCACTAGACACAATGAATCCTAGTAATTTACCCTATTCTACTGCAAAGATGGACTTCTTGGGGTTCAAAGAGATGCCGTATTTACGACATCGTAGCAGAACGACTCGTAAGTGAGCTAGATGATCATCTTTGTTTTTAGAATAAACGGTCACATCATCTAAGTAGACTACTATGGAATGATTGATTAAGCCTCTAAAAGCAATGTCCATTGCTCTGTGAAAGGTAGCACTAGCATTAATCAATCCAAAAGGCATTTTTCGATAAGCATAAGTGCCCCACGAGGTACGGAAGGTAGTTTTAATTGGTCTGACAGAGACATCAAGACTTGGTTGTATCCAGAGAAACCATCGAGTAAGGATAGCCTCTCGGAACCAGATACTTGTTGAAGAATCTATTCCATGGGAGGGACAGGATAATTATCTTTATCAGACACTTTGTTGAGGTTCCGGAAATCGACACAAAGTCGAATTTCCCCATTCTTCTTCCGCATTGGGACAAGGTTGGATACCCATTGAGTGTGTCTAACAGGAAAAATTATTTTCGCACCTAGGAGTTTATCCAATTCTTTTTGTACGGTCGGTTCTAGTTTAGGATGCATTTTCCTTAGTTTCTGTTGGAAGGGTAAGGTTTGGGGCTTCATCGGGATGACATGCTGTATAATATTAGGATCAAACGTTTTAAAATCATCGTAAGTCCAAGAAAAGACATCCTTGAATTCTTTAAATAATTTAACAAACACAACTTTTTCTTGTCTAGAACATCCCAAGCCTAAGTTGATACACTAAGGATTTTCACTAGTTCCTAAATTGACTTTTTCATAAGACAATGAGGAACTGTTGGTTTTACAATTGATCGTCTTTTTAAATTTATCTTCAAAATCATAAAACTTTTCTAGTCTAACAACAGATTTGGGTATGGAATTTACCATGTCCGATAGAGCTTCAGGGGATTTCGGATTAGGTATTACCGTAAAGTCATGCAAATTGTCGTCGTGTGTTTGTTCATCTATCATAGCACCTTGAAAGGTTTCTTCCATGTGCAGAAAGTTAATGATTTGTTGATCATCATCAAATACTCTCCAGTTCATGATATTGTCAGGAACAGATGGTCGAAACAATAGCTCCACGGAGAACATGTTCGGGGATAAGCCTTCTGCAGGAAGAAGTTTAGAGGCAACATTAGCTAGTAGATCTGCTTCAGCATTATTTAATCTAGGGATGGAATTTATATTAAAAGCAGAAAATTTGTTCATTAAACTCCATACCTCAAACTGGTAACATTTGACATGCAGGGAAAGACAGTGTATAGAATCTCTCACCTACCTGACTACTATCTCAGAGTCGTTGAATACAATTAGATTTTGAATGTGCATGTCCAAGTCTTTTCTGAGACCTTGCAATAAAGCCTCGTATTCTGCAATCTTGTTAGTACATTCAAATTCTAATCTACAAGCCAATAATGTTTTGTTACCTGCCGGATCGATAATGATGCAGCCTGCACCAGCTCCTTCTTTAGACTTGGAACCGTTGAAATATAAAGACCAAATTTGATTTCCATCAGGCTCACAGGACTATTGGATAGAAGCTGTTGGTTGCATACATGCTATGATCTCGGACTGCTGTTGCGAATCGTTGATAGGTGAAGCTTCAGCCGTGAAATTTCTGAAGAAGGTGTCCATCCCTTGGACTTTAGGTGAATCTGCCGGAGGCGTATATGGTTCATTGGGGTCGTTCAAGCTTGTTACCGTGAACTTGAGGTAACGCTCACGATTCACCCTGATCTTGTTGGGCTTACCATTTTCTGGAAGCCATAAGTGAGACCAGTCCGTTGCGAAGTAACCATGTAATTTCTCCAACCAGTCCCTGCTCAAAAACATACCATACACTTCTGGAATATCTACCACAATTATATCAACAACCTGATGAACCTTAGGGTTAGACGATAATATAATCAATACATTTTTCAATTCACCTATAACTTTAACATCTGTTCAATCAAGTTGTATGATTTCAAAGAAGATGGTTCTACTTCGGCGTTAATCTTTTGGAAAACTGACCAAGGCATCACATTTGACGATGCTCCTAAGTCAAAAGTTAAAAGAAAAGGAGGTACATTCTTGTGAGTACTTAGAGTTGCAGCTTGTGGTTTCTTACTCGCGGTTTCTAATGCTACTTTATCTACATTACTTGCGTTATTTACATTATTTACATTTGGTACAGGAAGGCTTCCTTTATCTTGAGGATCGGGATTATTTTTTGTGGAAGTATTCTGTGGAGCTTTGCTTTGCACAACCTTATTAGCATTTGAATTACCATTATTTCCATTGTCTAAAATATTTTGCAACATCTTCTGTAACAAAAATGGAAATTTCAACATCTCGTAAATAAAAATGTTAGCCCTTAATTTTTTAAGATCTTCAACAACATCATAATCTAATTTAGGGCCGACATTACTCTGTTTAATTTCTGCTGATTTAGATGGCTTTGGGGGGGAAGTTGTAGTGTTCTCGGCAGGAGGTTTATTTTCTATCTTACTCCTAGTGTTGTAAGGGTGAACAGTCTCGAAGTTAGCTTGAAAGATACTATCTGAGAAATGTCCAAATATATTTGGAGAAGGCTCTTCTTCTTGAGTTGTTTCCTGCTCGACCTCCTCTTGAGGGATTTCAGGAGGGATCAAGTCATCTTGAGCTCCTAGAATTGTCTGGAGAGCGCATTGCAAACTTTCTAGGTTCAAGCCTTCAGGGTTTGGATTAGGCCGGTTGGCTTGAAAAGGCTTTCAGAAAGGAGGTTTGTAGGGTCCTTTACTCGAAGAGGCTTCTTCAGTCAACCTTTTTAAATCTATAACTTGATTAGATAATTTTTGTACAACTTTGGTTAAATTTTCCAAATCAGAGTTTTCGTGTTGTGTTTTGTTTTGTGTAGGTCTGGGGAGAATTTCAATCTTCTTTTTGGAAGAAGAAACAGTCTCAGTTTCATTGCTAGAAGAATCCTTAAGACTAAGTATGTCTTTTTCAATTTGCGTAGCCTCCTCGAAGGCTTCTAACAACGTGGCCTTTTTAGATCTTTTAACCCAAATAGCTATACTTTGATGTAGAGCTTTAGTGTAGTAAGCTATTACAAGACTCTCAGTAGGCATAGAGTCTACAGGAATTCTATTTTTAAGTGTTAAAAATCTTTGATTAAAATCTTTAACTTTTTCTTTTGAATTCATTTTTAAGTTTGAAAGATCCATGACCAAGACTTCCAGAGGTTTTCCATCTCCGAATTTTTCCAAAAAGCACGACTCAAACTTTTCCCAAGACACTATGGTATGGGGCTTTTGGGCAAAGTACCAAGTGGACGCATTACCCTCAAAGGTGTAAGGGAACAACCTATATACAACATCTTCATGTTCAACGTTACAGAGTCTGATGGCTAACATAAATTTTTTGATGTGATCTTCAGCTATCTGTTTTGAATCGGGGTCAAACTTAGGATGCCATTTCTCCGGGTGTTTAGGTAAAGGGTACTGGAATCCAGGTATAGCTACAACATCCTGGTCCAACCAGGGTCTAGTAGGGTTGTTTTGATTTTCCATTGGGGTAGTGGGTGTGGAAGGATGAGAAGGTGAGTTGCCTTTGTCAGAAGAGGAATATCCCCCAGAAAAGGAAGGAGATAAGGGAGGTGGTGAAGGAGGTATCCCAGATCCTCCTGCAACATGATTTGTGTCTGGATCTGTGGGATTCACAGTGGGATTAATATCACCTAACTGTTCTCTGATATCATAGAAGTCTAAAGGTTGACCCCATGGGCGGTTTGGTCACCTGAGACTTGCTAAGGAACGATGTGTCTTGATAAGAGATTGACGAACAATCTCTTGGATATCACCACCTGTAGGATTAGGGGTAGCTGGATCAACTGTGATCTGCGGAGCTTCGGTTGAAGTAGTTGCTGTTTGAGGGGGGATATTATCTTGTGAACGGATTCTAGTCACTATGGGTGTGTGATTAGATGGGGGAGGATTCTTGCGATCGCCTCGTGCCATTAATTAATTTCTGGCCCTCCTTCTAGCGCCATTTGTTGATAGGCGAAATTGTCCGTCTGTCAATTGAGAGAGTGAAACAGGTCCGGGGTTGTCTAAATAACCCAAGCCGTTTGGAATGAACCACCCTAACGGGTTTGTTGGGACCACATATTGTACCTTTTTGCTCATACTTTTTTCCATTGTTATACCCTTCATCACCTGTATTTAGACTCATATTATCACCTCATCTGATCACCTCAAGGTATACAACGTCCTTTCTCATCACTATATGTTTAATTTGTTTTGCATAACACTTTACATTACTTTTGAACCTAACCATTGATTAGAAGTGCAGAAGT
>JZKD02S1501622.1:957139-1002353 GCA_000966675.3 Picea glauca | reverse complement strand
AAAAATCAGATATTTGAAATATGCATAAACAAGTCTACATATGTTTGCAATTTCATTAGCTATGGCTATTTGTAACACATTGTAATGGTTCTTCAAAATAAGACATATTGAAAGAAGAAAAACATGTTGATTTTGATATGTTTTTTTCATTCCATACCACCAACTTGGTTACCTCAAACCTAAGTCTGATGTAGACATATATGAAGAGACATGACACATAAAACATGACTAATGGATGATATGACCTATTAAGGCTATCCTTTGCCTTTGTGTAGGGATATGGACATCATTTGAGCACATGGCATGGGTCTTGAGGCCCTAGACATGGTCGAGGGAAGGAACATGGACCTTAGGCTCTAAATGGTCCTTCTATCCATCGAGGGATAAGAAATACTCCTCCTTGAACCACCACACATGACGTCCAAAAGGGGTCCTTGGCGACTAAGTGGGGATATGGGCACCATCTGCATGTTTTTAGCAATGTGTATCTCACAAGAGGAAACTCAAAGTTGAGGCACTAAAGATGGCTTCTAGTCACCCAATAATAGTAATGATGTTATGGGACCCTTTGTATGGCCCATGATCCTTACTAGGAACCATTAGGACCTATTTCCTTAGTTCCTACACCTAAACAAACCCATCCATGGTACACAAATTGCTAAAATTATTCATGTATACCATTCATAGGTAAACAATTCCCTTTATGGGGCCTTTGTGGTTGCTTATGACTTTCTGCATGTTTAATGAGATATAAAATAGATTTTTGGGGCTCGAGTCCTTGGTTTTTGGTATTAAAAAATGGATTGTGCCATGAGACTCATCCTTTCTACACTAAATGTTAAAAAGTATGCATATATCCCACTTATGGGACAATAATTCCCACTACAATGTATTTACGGTAGTTTGGGGCTCTATATATGAGCCATGATCCCTAGAAGAAACCATTAGGGAATATGTCTCTTGGTTTTGGTCTTAAAACATGGATTAGACCACAAGACCCAATTGTTTTATACAAAATGTCAAACTAATAATCATATTGTAATTTCAAGCCAAATAGTATATCTTCAATAACACTATTGAGTTTTTGAGTCCCATGTATGTCCTTTGAATCATAGAAAAAAATATTATGGCCAATGTCCCTGTCTTATGTATATAAACGTTTTCCTAGGACACAAGACCTATTCATGTTTCTCCAAACATAATATTTATTTTAATAGCGACAATTTTTCCTCTATGAGGAAATTTTGGTTGTTAGAGGACAAGCATATGTCCCTTGATCCCTAGCAATTCGTCTCATGATCAAAGTCCCTAGTTGTCATTCTTAAATTGTTCCTTAGACTGCATGCCCCATCAATTTTATGCCAAAAATCAAAATGTTTCTCATATATAGGCCAAATATTCCATTTATATGGCCTTTGTTTTGGGTTTGGGCCCTATGTATGTCTCATGAGCGTTAGAAGAAGATTTTGGAACCCAACTACCTAGTTTTAATCACCCAAATATAAATATAGATTTCATGCCCATACATGATGCATCTATCATTATATTTATTCCCATATCTCACTTGAAATCCAAACATTTCTTTTATAGGTCATTTGTGATGATTTATGCTCATGTGCATGGCCCATGAGCCCTAAAAATAAATTTGATGGACAAATTCATTAATTTTTGGTCTTGAAACATGCACTAAAAAATGTGGCCCATCCATACTTTGAAAAATGTCATAATTATTCTTGTCTCCCACATATACACCAAAGATTACATCTACAAGGTCTCTACGATGGTTCAAAACCCCATGCATGGCCCATAGAAAGTGTATTTATCACTCCTAATCATAAACCACATATTATGATCTAGGTTGATATTGGTGGCCACCCAACTGTTCCAAATTCCAACTGGATCATCTTGACATTTTTCAGTTCAACACGTTTCTCTGTAATGTGGACATTTCTTTGTAATTATGGGTTTTGTTCTTATGGGCCTGTCCTGAATCCTTGCATGACATCCAGGTGGATATTGGTAGCTACCCAGCTATTCCAACTGGCTTATTTTGGAAGTATTCATGTCAGTACATCTTTCTGTACTTCTTTTGGGTCCCTAAATACTGTTTTCTTATATTTCCATAGTCAAATTGTTAATGGAGTCATATATTGTTGACATAATACGTATTTCTCGAAAACACCATTCCAACAGGCTATCACAGGCCTAAAACAGAGATCTTATGCAAAAGTTACAACCCTCGGAAGTTGATGTACTAACTTACCCCAACGGGGCCCACATGACTTTTGGAGCTTCATGTCCTAGGGTTAGGTTTTTGTATGTATAAGGTTTTGTAATTCGTGTTTATCATAGAAAGGTATTCAGAGCATCATTGTACTCATCTTCTTGCAAATGAGAATAGCCGTCAAATCTCTTCTCAGAGATAAAGACGCCACCATTCTATCGAGTTTTGCACTCTGTATTTTTACAGTCTCTTTACATTTCTTTCATTAAAAGAAGTCATGTATTGTTGTATTTGTCAGTTTCTAGCAATTTTTATGTGTATTTCATTGTAATAGCTCTGCTTTCATTTCGTTCTAAAAATAATATAGATCAAATTATCCCTACAAGGGCCCTATGGTGATTTGAGGTCTCGTGTACGACCCATAAGGCCTAAAAGAACACTTTGTCTAGATAACCCTAATTTTCATCCTTGAACCATAGGTTGGGACATGATACACATAGAAAGTGTGCTAGATGTTAAAATCATGTCTGTATCCCAATCATAAGAGAAGGATTTTCTCTATAAGGACTATGTCATGGTATCATAGCCATACATGACCAATGAGATATACAAAAATTTATTAGGGACAATGTACTTGGTTTATACTAGGCAAACCCTGAAAATCATGCCCATATCCTATTTGTAGAGTAAATATTCCTTATATTTGGATTTTTTGATTGTTTAGTTTCCCATTCATAGTTTATGATTTTTAAAACTGATTGTGAGAGCATACATCTATGGTTATTATCCCTAAATTAGTCAGTCCTTTGCGTCAAACTAGAGATTCTTCCATGAACACTAGTTGTTAATAATACCTACATGTTTATGTATGCTAAAAACATGCACATGATATTTATAAATTGGTTTTCTTATGTACTTTATATCATGTGCACTTTCTTGGCCGATAGGAGCAGGGATGTTTTATGATTATATAGAGACAAAAGAGACACACATAACAATATCATCTATGTCTAAATACATGCTTAAAAACACAAAGCAACAACTAATTGTTGAGAATATTTCGACAACAAAGAATTCCATATCATTTAATGTGATTGAAAAAGAATTTTACAAGTTCTCAACATTGATTCTTGTGATAACAGTAGAATTACATATTCAAGTAAGAAAATTGGTAAGGAAAGATAATCTTCTTGAAAGATTCCAAGAAATTAGAGCCAAGGAAAGGTTAGACATGTTGAATTGAAGGAATCCAATGAGTACTAGTTCAACTCGGATTATGGAATTAGATGGAATTAAATTGTCCTTATATACTTTGAGTTGGAATTAATAACTCATATTTGTCTTGTAGATTAATGTGTGATACTTGATTATATCAGAAGTGTGTGGTTGTTATTTGATTGGCCATTGTGAGGTAGGGTTTGTCTCTACAATAATAGTTTTCTTCTAAGTTAGCTCCCTTTCATTTTTCCACATTTGTTCCCTTTATAAGCTAGAGGGTTAACAAAATACACCATAAAAGAGGTGGTTAAGAGAGAAAAATAATGTACTCAGAAAATTGAAGGTAAAAAATTCCCTATTGGTGTGAAGAGACGAGGATGTAACATAGCCAACGTTGGCACCATGACCCCCACAAATATACCTTAGAATATTTTCTTCTTGAATTTCATTTTTTGGGGTTTTATGTTTGAATATTGGGATCACACCTACAATATTTTGGGTACTTAGATGATAATTTTATATTGTTGTGACTTATTTTTATTCTTAAAGTTGTCACTACCACACAATGTGTGCTTTCTTTATGTAGATGAGGAATTGGTAAATTTCTCCTGGTATGCTCTCTTCTAGCTGTTGTTCAAACTAGGAAAAATATAGAAGAATAAGAGTATTGCCAAAGGTACTTTCAAATAAAATTATTATATAAAAAAATAAAATTAAAAATTTAATTAAAATTGTTGATTTAAAGTTAGTGTAATAATGGTGTTAGGATTAAGATATGATTGTGAAGCTCAATAATAACAACTTCATTAGTTTGAGAGAACACCCAGCCCCCATGTAGATGAGCACATCACAATAATTCATTTATGAGATCAGTGTGCTAGTTGTTGACCTTAACATTTAAATTATTAGGATATTTAGGCACTTAGTAGTTAGTTAAGACCAAATTGGTTTAATGTGTCTTTAGGTAAAAGTGTGTTTCTTTAGCATGCATTAATACACATCTATAGTTATGTATTCCAACAATCATAATATGTTCTAGACATAAAGTGATCCAATTGCTCATATTTTCCTCAATCTTAATGGCTACATTGATCCATGGATTAGCACCTGATTTCTCCATGATATTTGTTTGAAGAGAATTGAGGGTCATTTTCTAATGATCGATTGTGAGAAACTCTCTTGTAAAATATTTTTCTTGTGCATTAGTATATTGCCTCAAGTGGTCATGTTAGTTGGGGTCATGGACTGTTTCCCTCTTCAAGGGTTTTAACCATGTAAAAACATTAGTGTATTAATATTTGATCTAATTGTGTGAGTGGTTACTGAAGGTGTTTGTCCTGTGTGGGAATATGTTGTTTCGTGAAACATAAATTTCTCAATTTTTTAGTTTGGATTTTTTAGTAGGGTTGTTGTTCTGAGGCATCTTGTGAGCATTTAGTCTTCATATCTCCACAATACAAAAGACATGATTTAATATCATGTGTCAAGTTTTATGTAAATATTCAACTTCACTTTTCTATGAATCTGAATTCAATGTGGTTCTTTCCTCAATGCTCACCTGTACCTGGAATGTAGTGATATGGTTAATACAACAAGGTGAAAGAGTTGGTGGGAATTGTAAGAAGACAACCAATTTTAAAAAATAGAGAAGAACAATGTTTGAGGAGTTGAAAAAACGTTGTGATTAACATTTTACAGCAAATATGTACATTGTTCCCTATGTAAATAATTTTCCATCTATCATCATTTAAAGGATTGCAGATGCAAACATTGTGATAGTTGGTATCACCTTCTCTCACATGTATAGATATTGGGACAACCTTGTTGCAATTGTTGCTTGCCTAACTTCTCTAATTTTGAAATATACTTAGCATTATGGCACACTGTATCAATGTTAGTTAGTAAAACTAATTAATGCATAAACAATGATCAATTTATCCATTTGCTATTTTTCTAAATGATTGTTCTTATATCATTTTCTTGGACTTTGTTTTTTTGTCTTCTTAAATGGTATCTTTACTGTCATTTATCAAATAGAGAAAAAAAAAGTCATTTAACAAGATCCAGAAAAATCACATAACAAAAATCATAACAAAACCAAAGACATAAGACATGATAAATCACATTAAGAAAAATCATTTAACAAAGATAGAAGAAAATTGATTATGATTATGATTTCTTTTATATTTATCTTTATTTTGTTTTGTCTTGATTTTTTCTTTTCACTGTGAAAGAAACATAAAAGAAAATCAAAACAAAACCAAAGACATCGACCATATTTAAGTTGAAGTGACATATTTATTTTGTTTTGTCTTTAAATTTTCTTTTCATAGTGCAAAAAAAAAAAAAAACAAAGCCATCAACCATATTTAAGTTGAAGTGACAACACACATAGAGCACATAGTCATTCCTTCGTATTACATGACAAACAAAAGATGTAACTTTTCTCTACATAGCTTTATCTTTTGAAATTATAATCTTAAATAAATATAATATTTAATTATTTTAATAAAAATCATCATAATCATAGACGAAATCGAATTGTTATAATATATTTTGTATATGAAATAGAAATCTTTAAAGCAAATGTCCTTTAATTTGTATAGGTAAGAAGATAAAACTTAAAAAAATAATGTAATAATTTTGTTTCTAGCATTGACATCTTTTATGAGAGTATAAGATATATGTCCGTGTAAGTGGAATGCTTTAATATCTAAATAATGGAATCAATGTATAAAAATTATGATTGTTTTAAAAAAAGATTGAATCAATAAAGTAGTCACATACAAAAATTTGTATGTCAAGCATTGGTTTAGCATTTGAAAGTCTTAGCATATTGAAAATGTAATTTTTTTTTAGCATGTAGAGGTTAGTATCTAGTAGTGTTGAGTGCAATTTTTTTAATATCATTAAGGAATTTAAAAGTTACAATAGAGGAATTTAAAAGTTACAAGAGAAATTTTAACTGTTTTTTTTTTAACTAATGAGTTATGTCACAGGAAAATAAGAGAAAATAAATTATTTCTTTAAAAAATCAGATATTTGAAATATGCATAAACAAGCTTACGTATGTTTGCAATTTCATTAGCTATGGCTATTTGTAACACTCTAGTGGTTCGTCAAAATAAGACATATTGAAAGATGAAAAACATTTTGATTTTGATATGTTTCATGTATTCCATACCACCAACTTGGTTACCTCAAACCTAAGTCTCATGTAGACATATATGAAGAGACATGGCACATAAAACATGATTAATGGCTTAGATGACCTCTTAAGGGTATCCTTGGCGTTTGTGTGAGGATATGGACATCATTTGAGCACATGGCATGGATCTTGAGGCCCTAGACATGGTTGATGGAAGGAACATGGACCTTAGGCTCTAAATGGAGCTTCTAGCCATCTAGGGATAAGAAATACTCCTCCTTGAACCACCACATATGAACTCAAAAAGGGGTCCTTTGCGACTAAGTGGGGATATGGGCACCATTTGCATGTTTTCATCAATGGGTATCTCACGGGAGGAAAATCAAATTCGAGGCACTAAACATGGCTTATATTCACCCAATAATAGTAATGATGCTATGGGACCCTTTGCATGGCCCATGATCCTTACTGGGAACCATTAGGACCTTTTTCCCTATTTCCTACACCATGGTACACAAATTGTCAAAATTATTCATATATACCATTCATAGGTAAACAATTCCCTTTATGGGGTCTTTGTGGTGGCTTATGACCTTGTGCATGTAGAATGAGATATAAAATAAATTGTTGGGTCTCGATTCCTTGGTTTTTGGTATTAAAAAGGGGATTGGGTCATGAGAATCATCCTTTCTACACTAAATGTTAAAAGTATGCATATATCTCACTTATGGGACAAGAATTCCCACTACAATGTATTTAGGGTAATTTGGGGCTCTATATATGAGCCATGAGCCCTAGAAGAAACTATGAGGGAAAATGTCTCTTGGTTTTGGTATTAAAACATGGCTTAGACGATAAGACCCAATCGTTTTATACAAAAATTCAAACTAATAACCATATCCTAATTGCAAGTCAAACAATATATCTATCTTCAATAACTCTATTGAGGTTCTGGGTCCCATGTATGTCTTCTAAATCATAAAAAAATATATTAGGGCCAATGTCCTTGTTTTATGTATATAAGTGTTGTCCTAGGACACAAGACCTATTCATGTTTCTCCAAACATAACATGTATTTTTATAGGGACAATGTTTCCTCTATGAGGCAATTTTGGTTGTTAGAGGATATGCTATGTCCCCTAATCCCTAGAAGTTCGTGTCATGATCAAAATCCCTAGTTGTCATTGTTAAATTGTGCCTTAGTGATGCAGGAGCATCGTTGGCAAGCGCGCAGATGTGGGACCACCAGACACATGAGAGTTCCCTCAGAACTTCAAACGTGACAATGAAACTAATTTTTGGAATCCGCCTCCACCCAACGCCGAAATTCATTTTCAGAGGCATGCTTGAACCGGCACTGGATTTTCCCTTTGAAGCAAGTTTTTGAATTTGTAAATAGAGCCAAAGTTCCCACTTTGGCTCTGGAAAGTGATTGATATAAGATAGCGTAGGATAAGGTTTAGAGTAGGCAAGTAGCCAGGAGAGACCCTAAGAGATATTTTTGAGTTATGAAAAAGTTTGTAAGAAGTTAGAGTAAGTAGGGGAGTAAAGGGAAGAGGAAAAAAAAGAGCTGCATTAGAGCAGAAAACCCTCAGTTCTGAAACTACTGTATTCTCTATGTATTTTGTAGCCAGTGGGCATTTTAAGAACAGAACAGAAGGGAAAATTGATCCAAAGGTGTTGTGCTTGGACCATGAGTGTTTTCCTATGTTTTTCTATTTTATGAGCAAGTGAATGGAACTGTGAGTCTTTTTTCTAGTTTCAATTGTTTCTCTTCATTCGAAGCTCTGCAAGGCATGCATCGAGCCAAAAGAGAAACACAGACGAATTGTTTTCTCTCCAGAGGAGCTATGCAAATTGTCCATCGAGCCAGAGAAGAGATCGTTGTGGAACTAAGTTTCAAACTCTCTTAGACGCAAGGAGTGCACGAGAGGTCGACTCAAAACCAGATAAAGCTCAGGAGGGATAACACTTTAGAAGTGTTATCGAAGTCTGGAGATAACTTATTTGGAAGGAGTGATGAATGAGTCTTCGTGGACCTAGAAATATTCTAAGTCTGAATCAAGTGAAAAGTCCAGAGGAGAGAACACCGTCGAGCATTAGATCGGGGCGAAGAGTCCCACAGGCCATCCGATCAGGAAGAAGAAGTGCATGCTTTAACCTTGCAGGGATCCAGGAAGGGATACCTTGAGGATCTGAACGAACAATGGAGAATCCTCAAGGAGGAATACCGAAACCCCGCAGACTATTGGATCAGGTGGAACTGCAAGGAGTTTAACAGTGAGGGTCTGTGACGTCCATTTTAGGATTTCGGGGATCGTGAAGTGGAGAGACAAGAGTCTTGTCTTTCAAAACCTTGAATCACGAAATCATGATTCAATGATTTAATCCGAGTCGTCAGACTTAGGATGATCTAGACCGTTGGTCCATTTTAGGATTTCAAGGATCCCGAGGTGGAGAGACAAGGGGTTCATCCTTCGAAACCCTGAATCGCGAAATTGCAAAATCATGATTTAATCAGAGCCGTCGATCAGTGGAGTTAATGGAAGCCGTCAATCAAGTGCCCAAGCATTTCTATGTTTTGGCACTTCAACACTTTGGAAATCGGGGTTTTGAGAGAGTAAGGAACAGGGCTCTTTGACTTGTGAAGTCCCAATTCCTGATTAATGCCTTTCAACTCGACGCTTGGTCACAACCTTAGTCATGTGCTATGGGAGCTCATAGTTGGCACCCGAAAAGGCCAACAGAGCATGAGTAAGGGGGCTGTGTATTCATTCGAAGGGTTCCAGCTTGGAACCAGGAGAGTCATTTCGGCTCCAGAATCAGAAGATCCTGACTGGGAGGTCGTGCAACCCTTATGAGGGATAAGGTGTCTGCATCAGGTGGTATCATAGTACAATTTTCGTTTGTAGATTTCAGGTGAAGGGAGATAAAGAAGGAGATAGAGAACTTAGAGCTGTACTCTATGTGTGACAGACAATCAACACCATGCCGCCAAGAAGATGAGATCCTACTCTAGGAAATCATGTTGTAGAGAGGGAGATGCGAGAGCTTCGTGCTCAAACAGAGACAATGGAAGCATCACAGAGAAGAGTACCTGACGCTGGGGATTTCAGTGATGCGGAAAGTGAAGAGTTTGAGGCTGAAGAAGCTGCAGGAGAGGATGCTGCAGAAGAGAGGTTGTTGAGAGCAGTTTCCATATTGGGAGGTAGAGCTAAGATAGAGGTTCCCATGTATAAGGGAAATCTATACCCTGAAGAACTGTTGGACTGGATAAGGTCCATGGACAAACACTTCTACTATGAATATTTCAATGAGGAGAAAAACATGAAGCAGACAGTCACCAGGCTAAAAGGGCATGCAACACTATGGTGGGATGAGCTGCAGGATGAGAGAAGAAGTAAGGGAAAACAGAGGATAAAGAGTTGGGATAGGATGGTAGCCAAGCTGAAGGCTAAGTTCATACCCAAGGACTACCAAATCAATCTGTTCA
Source organism: Picea glauca (assembly GCA_000966675.3). Lineage (NCBI taxonomy): Eukaryota > Viridiplantae > Streptophyta > Pinopsida > Pinales > Pinaceae > Picea > Picea glauca. The sequence goes on along the minus strand of JZKD02S1501622.1, from coordinate 992,270 downwards.
GAAATATACAGAACCTAAGATAGAAGGGGATGATAATCAAGGAGTACACTGAGGAGTTCTATAGACTGAACATTAGAACTGGGCAAAGGGAGAGAGATGAAGAAAAAGTCCCCAGATATATAAATGGATTGATATATGAATTCCAGGATGAACTAAACATGATTATCAGTAAATACTGTGGAGGATGCTTATTAGTTTTCACTGAAGGTAGAGGAGAAGCTGGCTAGGAAACATAACCAATGAGGAAGAGGCAAAAGCTCAGTCCTGAGCAAGAATAAGGGGTTCAACCGAGACAAAGCATAGTAGTCTAGGAGGAGGCTAAGACACCCCATAATCACTTTGAACGAGGAGGAAGTTCACGAGGAAGATAGAATGGGGGAAGAAACTCTTCTAGAGGAAGAGGCAGAGGAGGAGTAAGCTGCTATAACTATGGGAAGATAGGGCACATGTCTTGGGAATGCCCCGAGAAGAAAAAATAAGGAGGAGAAGCTCACATTTCAGAAGCAAAGAGAAGAGATGTTGAAGCAGAGGGAGTAGAGGACGGAGCATCCCTGATGTTGAGAAAAGTTCTTTTAAAACCAGAGGCAAAAATTGAGAAGCTAGTGCAGAGAAATAGTCTCTTCAGGACAGCTTGCAAAACCAAGGAAAAAGTTTGCAAGGTGATCATTGACAGTGGGAGCACTGAAAACCTAGTATCCACAGAGATGGTGGAGAAGCTGGAGCTAAATACAAATGCACATCCAAGGCCATACAAAGTCTCATGGCTACAAAAGGGACACCAGGTAATGATTTATAAACAATGCTTGGTTGAAATTAAGATAGGAGGATATAAAGATGAAATCCAATGTGATGTAATTCCCATGGACATATGCCACATTTTATTGGGAAGACCATGGCAGTTTGACAGAAATGTCATTCATGATGGAAGGAAGAATACATATACATTGGAGAAAAATGGTAGGACACATATGAAACTGCCAATAGAGGAGAAGAAATCGAAGGAGGAAGACATCACACGCATACTTCTCATGAGTGGGAAGGAACTCCTGAAAGAAGTCAAGGGAGAATAAGAGATGCAGTTCACTATGGTGAGGAAGCCCAGAGTCGTTCTTACAAGTACATTAGTGGACAATTTTCCTGAAGAAGTTTAGGAGCTGTTGGATAATTTTGTGGATATAGTGGTGGATGATCTTCCAAACTCATTGCCGCCCATCAGGAGTATCAGTCATCACATCGACTTGATACCAAGAGTGAGCCTGCCAAACAAGGAAGCATACAGATTAACACCTAGGGAGAATGACGAGGTGAGAAACCAAGTCCAGGAGTTGATGGATAAGGGTTTAGTCAGAGAAAGTTTGAGCCCATGCGCAGTACCAACTGTGTTGAGCCCAAAGAAAGATGGAGTATGGAGAATTTGCACAGACTCGAGAGCCATCAACAAGATCACCATCAGGTATAGATTCCCTTTACCAAGAATGAATGATTTAATGGACTGCTTAAGTGGAGCCAATTTCTTTTCTAAAATAGATCTAAAAAGTGGATATCACCAGATCAGGATGAGAGAAGGTGATGAATGTAAAACAACCTTTAAACTTAATGAAGGCCTGTATGAGTGGTTGGTTATTCCATTTGTCTTAACGAACGCCCCAAGTACTTTTATGAGACTGATGAACAAAATTCTAAAGGATTTCATTGGCAAGTTTGTGTTTGTATATCTGGATGATATACTGATCTTTAGAAAGACTAAAGAGGAGCATTTGAGGCACCTAACATTAGTGATGAGGAGGCTATAATAGGAGAAGTTGTTGATCAATCTGAAGAAGTCCTCTTTTATGAAGACATAGCTCATTTATTTGGGTTTTTTGATATCCTCGAATGAATTGAATATGGATCCATAGAAGATGAAAGCGATCAGAGAATGTCCATCACCAAGGAACATGTTCGAGGTAAGGAGATTTCATGGTTTAGTGAGTTTTTACAGAAAGTTCATTAGAGACTTCAGTGGGATTTATGCACAAATGATGGATACAATGAAGAAACAACACAAGTCTTTTAAATGGATAGAAGAGGCTGAAAGGAGATTCAATATACTGAAGGAGAAGATAACAGAATGACCGATTCTGATCTTGCTGAATTTTGGGAAGACATTTCAAGTAAGATGTGATGCAAGTGGAGTTGCAATAGGATTTGTTTTGAGTTAGGATAACAGTCCTATTGCCTATTTAAATGAAAAGATGAATGAGACTAAGAGTAAATACTCCACATATGACAAGGAGTTTTATGCCATCATTCAAGCATTGAAGAAATGGAGGCATTATCTTATCCCGAAAGAGTTTGTCTTGTATAGTGATAATCAAGCTTTACAATTCATAAACTGACAAGAGAAACTGAATCAGAGGCATGCAAAATGGGTTGAGTTTATGCAAAATTTTACTTTTGTCATAAAACATATTGCTGGGAATGCTAACAAGGTTGCTGATGCATTAAGCAGGAGATGTTTAATTTTGCAGGAATTCCAAGTGGAGACCTTGGGGTTTGAGCACCTTAAGGATATGTATTGTGATGATGTGGATTTCAAGGAGGCCAACGAAGCATGTACAAACCTTGTACTGAGAGATAGGAGTCAGTTGACAAAATATATTGTTCAGGAAGGGTTGTTGTTCAAAGGAAACCAATTGTGCATACCAAGATTCTCAATGAGGGACAATCTTCTAAAGGAGAAGCATACTGGAGGATTGGATGGACATTTTGGCAATGATAAAAAATTTTCACAGTTGATCAATTCATACCATTGGCCAGGTATGAGAAAAAATGTGATAAAATTTGTGAACAAATGTAGGACTTGCCAACATGCAAAGGGGAAAAGATAGAACACTGGATTGTATCAACCATTGCCAATACCAGAGAGGCCTTGGGATGCAATAAGCATGGATTTCGTGTTGGTATTGCCAAGAACACAAAGGGGATTCAATTCCATATTTGTGGTGGTAGATAGGTTTTCAAATATGGAACATTTCATCCCATGCCATAAGACCAATGATGCAACACATGTTGCAAATCTATTTTTCAGAGAAGTTGTAAGACTTCACGGCCTACCTAGGAGCATTGTCTTAGATCGAGACACAAAGTTTGTTGGTCACTTTTGGAGGACGTTGTGGAAGAATATGGGGGCAGAATTTTCCTTCAGCTCAGCTTATCACCCTCATACAAATGGGAAGACTGAGGTGGTAAATACGAGTTTGGGGAATCTATTGAGAAGTCTGGTTACTGAACATCATAAACAGTGGGATCAGATTCTGCCACAAGAAGAATTTGCATACAATGACTCACCAAACAGGAGCATTGGAAGAAGCCTATTCCAAATGCTTTATGGAATGCAACCCAGGGGAGTATCTGAGTTAAGAGACTTGGAACACGGAGATATCAAAAGCATTGGAGCAGAGGATTTTTCTGCTGAAATGCAGAAACTCCATGGTCAGATCAAGGAACAACTACAGAGTTCCAACGAGAAATACAAACACAGAGTCGATCAACATCGCAGGGAACTTCAATTTGAAGTGGGGGATCATTTGATCTTTGTCACATTAGGTTTTGTCACATCTCAGGAAGGAAATGTTCCCTAGGGGAACATATAACAAATTGAAAATGAAGAAGATAGGACACTGTAAGATATTGAGGAAGTTTGATGCAAATGCCTATGAGATCGAGCTACCAGATGGTGTGTCCATTTCACCAATATTCAATGTTTCAATCCTGTACCCTTACAAGAAGGACAACGCAAAAGGCTCAGAAGATCAAGAAAATATCCAGTGGGAGAAGCAGATGCCTGTGGCAGAGAAGCCGCAGATGGAGAATATTCTTGATAAGAGGATTGGCAAGAAGACCAGAAGGAAGACTTATTTTGAGTATCTGGTCAAATGGAAGGGATGCCCAATAGAATATGCCAGTTAGGAAAATGAAGTTGCTATCCAGAAGCAGGTAAAATCAATAGAGGAGCTCATGGACAGGAGTCAATGAATTTTTGTGAAGGGGAGTATGATTCAGGAGCATTGTTGGCAAGCGTGCAGAGGTGGAACCACTAGACACATGAGAGTTCCCCCAGAAGTTCAAACGTGACAATGCAACTAATTTTTGGAATCCACCTCCACTCAGCGTCAAAATTCATTTTCAGAGGCACGCTTGAACCGACACCAGATTTTCCATTTAAAGAAAGTTTTTGAATTTGTAAACAGAGCAGAAGCTCCCACTTCATCTCTGGAAAGCGAATGATATAAGATAGTATAGGATAAGGTTTAGAGTAGGAAAGTAGCTAGAAGAGACCCTAGGAGATATTTTTGAGTTATGAAAAAGTTTGTAAGAAGTTAGAGTAAGTAGGGGAGTAAAGGGAAGAGGAAAAAAGAGAGTTGCGTTAGAGAAGAAAACCCTCAGTTATGAAACTACTGTAATCTCTATGTATTTTTTAGCTAGTGGGCATTTTAAAGAATAGAACAGAAGGGAAAATTGATCCAAAGGTGTTTTTCTTGGACCATGAGTGTTTTCCTGTGTTTTTCTGTTTTATGAGCAAGTGAATGGAATTGTGAGTCTTTTGTCTAGTTTCAATTGTTTCTCTTCATTCAGAGCTCTGCTAGGCATGCATCGGGCCAAAAGAGAAACATAGAGGGATTTTTTTCTCTTTAGAGGAGCTCTACAAAGTGTGCATCGAGCTGGAGAAGAGATCGTTGTGGAACTAAGTGTCGAACTCTCTCAGACACAAGGAGTGTGCGAGAGGTCGACTTAGAACCAGATAAAGCTTAGGAGGGATAACACTTTAGAAGTGTTATCGAAGTCCAGAGATAAATTATCTGGAAGGAGTGAAGAACAAGTCTTCATGGACTTAGAAATATTCTAAGTCTGAATCAAGTGAAAATCCCAGAGGAGAGAACATCGTTGAGCATTGGATCGGGGTGAAGAGTCTCGCAGGTCGTCCGATCGGAAAGAAGAAGCATAGGCTTTAAACCTGCAGGGATCTAGGAAGGGAGACCTCGAGGATCTGAATGGACGGTGGAGAATCCTTAAGGAGGAACACCAAAACCCCACAGACTATTGGATCAGGTGGAACTGTGAGGAGTTTAATTGCAAGGGTCCATGACATTCGTTTCAATATTTCGGGGATTGCAAAGTGGAGAGACAAAAGTCTTTTCTTTCAAAACCCTGAATCATGAAATCATGATTCAATGACTTAATCCGATCCATCAGACTCAGGATGATATTAACCGTTGGTCCATTTCAGGATTTTGGGGATCACGAGGTGGAGAGACAAGGGTTTTTTCCTTCGAAACCCAGAATCATGGAATCACGAAATCACGATTTAATAAGATCCATCGATCACTGGAGTTGACGGGAGCCTTCGATCAAGCACCCAATCATTTTGGTGTTTCGACACTTCGACACTTCAAAAATTGGGGTTTTGAGAGAGCAAGGAACGAAGTTCTTTGACTCGTGAAGTCCCGATTCTCGATTAGCACCTTTTGACTCGGCGCTTGGTCACAACCTTGGTCGTGTGCTGTGGGAGCTCACAGTTGGTGCCCGAAAAGGCCAACAGAGCGTGAGTAAGGGACCTGTGTACTCATTTGAAGGGTTCCAACCTGGAACCAGGAGAGTCGTTTCAGCTCCAGAATCAGAAGATCCTGACCGGGAGGTCGTGCAGCCCTTAGGAGGGATAGGGGGTATGCATCACTTAGCTTGCATGATCCATCAATGTTATACCAAACATCAAAATTGTTCTCATATCTATGCCAAAGATTCCATTTGTATGGCCTTTGTCTTGGGTTTGGGCCATATGTATGTCTCATGAGCCCTAGAAGAAAATTTTGGAACCCAACTACCTGGTTTTAATTACCCAACCATAAATATAGATTTCAGAGCCATACATAATGCACCAATCATAATATTTATTCCCATATCTCACTTGAAATTCAAACATTCCTTTTATAGGTCCTTTATGATGATTTATTCTCATGTCCATGGCCCATGATCCCTACAAATAAATTTGATGGACGAGTTCATTAATTTTTAGGCTTGAACCATGCTCTAAAAAATGTGGCCCGTCCATACTTTGAAAAATGTCATAATTATTCCCATATCCCAGACATACACTAAATATTACCTATACAAGGTTTCTATGATAGTTCACGACCCCATACATGGCCCATAGAAAGTTCATTTATAATTCCTAATCATAAACCAGATATTATGATCCAGGTGGATATTGGTGGCCACCCACCTTTTCCAAATTCGAACTAGCTCATCTTGACAATTTTCAGTTCATCACGTTTCTCTGTAATGGGGACATTTCTTTGTAATTGTGGGTTTTTTACTTCTGGGTCTGTCTTGAATCCCTACACAACATCCAGGTGGATATTGGTGGTCGCTCACCTATTACAACTGGCTTATTTTGGAATTTTTCATGTCAGTATATCTTTATGTACTTCAAGGGCCATTTTGGGGCCCTAAAAAGTGTTTTCTTGGCTTTCCATAGTCAAATTGCTGATGGAGTCAGAATTTGACAACATAATTCATGGTTCTCAAAAATACCTTTCCAATGGGATATCACACCCCTAAAACAAAGATCGTATACAAAAGTTACGACCCTTAAAAGTTGATGTACTAACTTACCCCAATGGGGCCGACATGAATTTTGGCGCTTCATCTTCTAGGGTTAGTTTTTTGGATGTCTAGGGTTTTGGAATTCATGTTTATCATAAAAATGCCTTCAGAGCCTCATTGTACTCATATTCTTGTGAATGATTGTAGTCATCACATCTCTTCTCAGAGATAAAGATGCCACCATTCTGGTGAGTCTTGCACTCTGTATTTTTACAGTCTCTGTACATTTATTTCATTAATAGAAGTCATGTATTATTGTATTTGTCTGTTTCTAGCAATTTTTATGTGTATTTCATTATAATATCTCTTCTTTCATTTCATACCGAAAACAATCTGGATCAAATTATCCCTACAAGGTCCCTATGGTGATTTGAGGTCTTATGTAGGTCCCATAAGGCCTAAAAGAACACTTAGTCTAGATATCCCTAATTTTCATGTACCCATAATGTAGTGAGATGGTTAAGACAAGAATATGAAAGAGTTGGTGGGAAATGTAAGAAGACAACTAATTTAAAAAAATAGAGAAGAACAATGTTTGAGGAGTGATTAGCGTTTTACAACAAATATGTACATTGTTCCCTATGTAAGGAATTTTTCATCTATCATCATTTGAAGGATGACAGATGAAAACATTGTGATTGTTGGTATCACCTTCTCTCACATGTATAGATACTGCGACAACCTTGTTAAAATTGTTGGTTGTCTAATTTTTGTAACACACCCACGAAGAGGCATAACATTTTTCTCTTTTCTTAAAGGATAGAATCTCCATTCATGGTTTCTAATTTGGAAAGTCGGGAAACCAGTCTGATCTCCTGGTCAAGGATCTTCGATTCCGAAGACAAAAAACTCTCTAATACCTTGATGGTATCATTTTTTAATTAAAAAAAAACCTTTTGGCTTCTTGGTGTAGGTTTAACGACACCATCGACCTTCCCTTTCACTCCCCTGTGAAATCTCAGAGAATTGGGCGTTAGCTCCTTTTTTGGATAATCCCCATCTTGATGTGAACTTGGGAGATGACCTTATGGGACCAAGTGATTGCGTACGTGGCCAAAGGAAGTTTGAATCAAACTGATTTTCGGCCCTCAATTCTCCTTGAGCCTCCACATGTCCTCTTTTCAAATCCATGGTTTGAATTGTGGCCCACCCTCAAATTTTTAACGTTCGTGCAACTCCTATCCCTGCAATGCTATGGGACCATTGATCTCCCAATCTTGACGTTACTTCAAAAAATGGCATCTCATATCTGCCCCTCTTAGACCTACGGATCAGATCTGACCTCTTGTAAAATCCATGGATGAGATCTCCTTCGTGATTTCGAGTTTCGGGAGTTTCAACTCTCGAAACCCTGCTCTCTTCCGTACTTCAATCTTCCAAGTTGACAATCTACGGACACCTGTACTCCTAATAAATGACCCTTCCTTTACTTCAGATGGTTGATCTTTCAACTGGGTCAATGGTTCTACCTTTACTTTAGGTGGTTGACCTTTCAACTGGATCAACGGTCTTGTGGCCCTCTTCTCGATCAACGGTCGAGATCTCCTTTGGGTTTCGGACTTCTGAGATCTCAAATCTCAAACTTCGACCTTTTTCCCAATGTATTTTATCCAAATTCTATAATATACTAACGCATGTCCTCTTGATATGATGATAGAGGATTACTTTGAGTCTTTACCCGAAGTCCACAAATTTTCTCCACGTCTCCCTTAGATCGGACGACTACGAATTACTTCAAATATTTATCTGGAGTTCTCATATTTTCGCCACATCTCCCTTGGATCTGATGGCTATGAATTACTTTGAATATTTATCTGGATTTATCATATTTTCTCCACATCTCCCTTGGATCTAATGACTCAGATCCACTTCGGGTGATCCGACGCTTGATACACTACGAACAATCTAACAACTCAGTGTCACTTCGGCTAATCGGACGGTTGAGATATACTTCAGATTTCTGGAAGTTTGAACTTCAAAATTCTCAACTCTCAAACCTAGCCTTCTCCAGAATAGAAAGTATATGATGGCTCATATTCACCTTGGCAATCCAACGCTTGATATTTACTTCGGGTGATCTGACGACTCAGATCTTCTTCAACTGATCGGATGATTGGGATTCACTTCGTATTTTCGGGACTTCGGACTTCACGAATCTCAAATCTCAACTGAGAAACTATCGAATGGACTTCCCGAAGTTGTTGATCTAATGACTCAGATTCACTTTGGCAATCCAATGCTTGAGGTTTACCTCAAATGATTTGACGACTCATATATGCTTCAGATGATCGGACGATTGAGATTCACTTCAGATTTTTGGAACTTTGGACTTCGCGAATCTCAAATCTCAACTGAGAAACTCTCGAATGGATTTCCCAAAGCTGCTAATCTGATGGCTCATATTCACTTTGGAAATACGGCGCTTGAGGTTTACCTTATATTATCTGACACTCAACGTTTACTTCATGTCTTCACCCATAATCCACAGATTCCCACCACCTATCCTCTAGATCTGATGGTTTAGATATACTTCATACGATATGACAACTAACATTTAATTCTAGTCTTCACCTGAAATCCATAGATTCACACCACCTATCCTCTAGATATGATAGTTTATATCTACTTCAGATGATCTGATGGTTGACGTTTACTTCGGGTCTTCACCAACAATCTATAGATTCATGCCACCTGTCCTCTAGATATGACGGTATAGATCTCTTCGGCTTTTCGGTGCTTTGACCCTTAGACACTTCGACACATTGGCCCTTTGGTGCTTCGGGCCTTCAGCACTTTGGAACATTGACACTTCTGTCCTTCGACTCTTCGGGACTCGGGAACCTCAGATCTCAATATTTACTTTCACCCAAGGACAATGGATCTCTACCATGTGTCCCTTTTGATCTGAAGGTTGATATTTACTTCTGGGCTCCGACTCTCTGAGGTTTGGGAGTTTCAACTCTCAATTAGAAACTCTCAAAGTGATTTCTCCGGAGTTACTAATCTTCTAATGCGTTCCCCCTCACGATGAATGACCAAGATTTACTCCGACTGTTTTTCCTCCTCCTTGTCCACAATCCTCTGAAGTTGTGGATATTATGCCACCTATCCTTCTTGACAATGGATGGTCCCAATTTACTTCGAGACTTTGACAAGTCCACTCTCTTGTGCACACAAGGGTTAAGTCTCATGAATTTACTTCTGGATCCAATGGTTACTGGTCCTTCACGCTTAGATCCAACAGATGGGATCTGTTCCTCTCCTCTGTGCTTCCTTTGTTCACTTGACGCTGATCTAATGGTCTAGGCTCCTCTCCACAACTGATCTAACATCTCCTATCGCTCCTCCTCCTGAGCTTTTGACTTCCTCTAGGTTACAGGATTTTCTAAGTATTCAAAGGCCTATAACTTTGTTCCTCCTATGAGTCCATCTCTTGGACCTCGTCTGCACTTCTGAAAATCTCTTATCTCTTCTAAGATTCAACTTCTCAGACCTCGAAGGTCTCTGTCCCTTCTATTCCTCGAAGGGATATTTGTGCTCTCCTGGCAACTTTCGCTCAAGCACTCCTTACTGAGTTGCAAAGTGTTTGGTAACTTTGTGAGTGTCTCCTAAGTTATCTGTAACTCATCCTTTAAGGTTTTGGTCACTCCGACACGCGACTCCCCCAAAGCGTGGACTCTGAATATCATAGATAGGACGATCGAGAAGGATCCTGATAGATCCAGAGATCTACAGTCCAGATTAACTTTGGGACTTTGAGACTTCAGTGATTTTTACTTCCCTTACGACAAACTCAGAGTTCGCCGAACTCACAATGTCTGGAGGACTCAAGGGATTAACTCCCACACACTGTTCTGTATCCAACGGTCACAACGGACCTTGGCTCTTTCCAAATAGTTTCTCATTCAGTAGTCATTCAAACAAATGAGCCTTCCCTTTCGATACTTCAATCTCGATACTCTTCCTGAGCTTTTTTACCTCTGAAAAGCTTAAAATCTTTGCACTCTTTCTCTAGAACATAACACTTGGAAGAATCCTTCCGCACACCCCTTATGTCCATTCCTCAACTCTAGAACTTAAGTGGTTCTCAGTCTCTATTTTCCTCGTAGAGAGCCTATGCATACGTTCACTATCTCTCTTGAGCTTTAAAAAACTCCATCCTCCAAGGGACTCAGAACGACTATGAGGGTTGACATGCGTACATGAAACTATGCCCAAGGTCGGCGAAATCACAGTTCATGCCTCTAGCTTAAGCCCCCACAGGATGCAAGAATTTACAAGTATAAAACATATCCCATCCATATAATTTTGTACTTTCCTAATTATACAATCAAGAAGACACCAAAAAGAGATGCAGCATAAATCATTAAGCAAACATATCTATCCCTACAACATTCATAGGATATCCAACTTTAATTCACAGTACCACTTAAATACACAAGATATGTGATTACTTATCTATTACAGGTGGTAGCCAACTAACTGAATGTGGGTGTTCGTCCTTCCACCCAACCATAGGCTCAGAGGCATTCATTCTTAACACTCTGGCCACCCCCATTCAAGCCATGATATCACCAGGGAACTCTTGTAGTTCTCAAGGACTCTTTCTCTATTTCATCTTTTGCTCGGGTTACGTTCTCTGCAAACTTTTAGAGATTTCCTTCTCTGTTATGGCATCGACGAAGTTTATCAGATCCTCCCTCAACATCAAAATCGCAACCTTCTTTTCATTATCCGTTGGAGATCTTTACACATTATCCTTATCCATTTGTATATCTTTCTTCGAGGATGGTTCTTGACCCATCCTGTTCCTTCTGTCAGAAGGGAACTCCAGTCAGCTTGGCTTGTCATACCCAGTGGTACTTCAGGATGACATTATGCAGTTTTGGCCATACTTCCATTCATGGGAGTGGTTGATAATTCAACCACTGGTCCTTTCTTCATTAACTAATTTCTCTCCTTGGGATCCGAAGGAGTTTTATTATCCTCATCAAGGGAATTTGGGGTTATTTGATATAATGACCCTTCCTTATAGTTTTCAATTTTTTTCCTCTAGTGATATCATGGCCAGTAATTTCAAGGCTTCACCCCCACAGTCAGTTATTGGCAACTCAAACAATAATACATTTACACTGTCCACATGCCTTAGCATGGTAAATCCTATTTTATGATTAATTACAAGTTGGGGGAAACAGGGGTGTTACAATTCACTCCCCCTTAAAGGAAGACCGTCCTCGGTGTTCTTTCTCAAAACACCTTTTGTGCCTTTCTCATTTAGTTGTTTCAAAAATCTCGATCCTTCTTCCTCGGTGAGGTCCTTTTTCATACCTTTAATCTTGGTCAATGACTTTCAATAATTCTTGGACAACAAGCATGTTAATCATAGTCTTATGTGAAAACATTGCATAAAAAAATTTTCTAGGAAAATTTCATAATCTTAGCACAATAATTATCTGCACAGTTTGTGGATTTGTATCCACATGGTTGTTTTGTTATCTAGGATCATTGTTTTTTCTTGACATACCCATCTGTTGTGGGTGGGAAATCCCCCTACATACTAGCATTAAGGGTTTTATCATACACACAGAAATGACCTAAAGCATCCTACTTCTTACCAACATCCCCATCATAACCCCACTATTCATGTGTAGATACAATGTTAAAATATCAAGTTAACGTACCTTATTTTCCATGTTTGATGTCGATCCCTTTTCATGCTTGGTCTCTCTTTGATTGGAACTATCCTCCCAATGTTGACCTGCATTCACAAAAGACAAACAAATAACTCTGCATGCATTTGATCTATGAACTAATGGGCTAGAGATTTAATCAATACATAATCAATATTAAACATTAACAATATCATATGGTGGGATGGGAAAATTATTTCTCTATTAAACTCACAAGAATACCTTACAAAATGTGAGCGATCACTGCTCCACGAAACTGGTCTTGGGCTCCTCTTCAACTGTACTCCAACTGCTTTGCTCTATAATTTTCTTCACACAAGGATGGAAAAAGGTTGGGACAAAGGGAATGCAAAATTGAGTGGAGTTTCTTTACTCTTATTTTTCTCTCTTTAGATGGGACCCTTACCCCTTCTTTTATAGGCTAGAAAGAGCTAGGTATTTGGTCGAGTGACTGGTTATGGGTAGTCAAAAGGTTTAGGTAACTTACTTGAAATTGTGTGTTTTGTCACCAACTTTCCATTTTTTGTTCTTTTGTAGGTATACGCGGGTTGTAGTGGGTCAACTAGCGTATGCACGCGTGTGGTAGTGGAGTAGGGCGCATATCCCTTAAAAAAGGGTGTTTTTTAAGAAGTTGTTCAGTAGAGGCTTGGAAAAAGATGTAACATGATATGGCCTGATGCCAGGTAATAATATATGGTGCCAATTAGGGTTATAACATATGCCCCCTAATGTGTGAGGTCAGAAGAGCATCTGGCCGAAATACATTATCAATCTTCACCAATCATATGAAACAAGTGAGCCTAGGGACCAGTGTTCAGGAGGTGTCGTCTAAAAAATAACAATTGTCTCACTGAGGCAGGCATACCCATGCTTAGGATGAAATAAAATCATGGCTACCAATCAAATACTCTGTAGATCCATGTCATAAAACTATATAGATTTTAGCTGCGAGCAATACACAGTGGATCTACATCTCGAAATAAAAAATATATACATGTAGAGTATCCATCTTCTAGAAGCTGATAAGGCATGATGGCTGGAGATGAGGTCTTCAGAGCTCGAGCAACAACCTCAAAATCTTCGCAACTCAGGTAAGAGTGTAATATGAGTGTACGAAGTCAATACCCAAAGGTCTTCGACGACTCATTGGGCATGGACTAGAGGATCTTGATGATCATACTGAGGGCTTCATTAATTTCTAACAAAGATTTGATTGAGCTTTTGGGATGGTTGGGCATGAGGGAAAGAGACAAACTGTAGAAGGGATGACTCAGGCTTGATAAAACTTCCCCTAGACAATAGCACTACATATGATGAGACTCAGGAAGCATGGAATTGACATAAGTTCATGATGCAGGAGGCAACGCAAACTCTCCAAATGTTTGGAAGAATAACCAAACGGAGGAGGACAAAACTCTATATAGAGACAACAACTTCCTAAGGTCATATTAAATCCCATAGATTGACGAACAAATGAAAGGATGTGCTTTGACCAAGGGTGACTCATTGTGCTGCCAATAAAATAAAATACTTTTCCCTTCCTCTTTTTGGGGTATATTTGATTTTTTTTTGTCTTTTTCAAATAATTTTGGAAAGCTTGAAAAAGAATAAAGAATTCTACGTTACAAAGGAGGAATGAGTGTCGTAAACATACTAGCTCTAGGCTTAAGGACTAGACTAATGTTCAAAGCAAGAAAACATACTCGGAAAAATCCCTCTAGGGGTCAAGGTGTCAAGACGCAAAGGAAAAGTGATACAAGGCTTGAGTTATAAGACATGCTTTAGATGGTTCAGTTGAGAGAAACATGGAGCCGACATCAGGCCAAATATGTAGAAATGAAAATGCGGTTAATAAGACACAATGATAACATTCTTCGATGTAATTTTAACGAGTCCAGAGAAGGTAAGCTCGACGTTTTTTCATTTTTAGAGAGTCTAAAAAATTGCAAAAGGGAACTCTGTTGGGGTACCTTTTTCAAAGGTAGTCTAGTCAGCTCGAAAAAGGGGTAAACTAGCACCAAAAAGACGTCTATTCAAAATCCTTTTAACGAGTGTGACAAAGATAAGATCAATCGAAAATATTTTCATTTTTAAGGAGTCTGAAAAGAGCTTAACCATGGAATCCATATGGGATGTTCTTCTGGACCATTTTAACGAGTGTGAAGGAACAAGGTCACTCGACGATCTTTTCAATTTTAGGGATTCTGAAAAAGAGCTTAACTATGGACTCCATGGGGGTTCCCTTTTCGTAAATTTAGTCCCTCAGGTCCGAAAAAGGGGTAAAATTATACCTGAGGATACTATTCTAGAGAACCGAGGCCTCTAGAATATACCGTTGTTCATACAGTTGACCATCCGGACCAGAAAAAGGGTAAACTACTGTCGGATAGACGTGGCTTCAAATTTCAGTTTAACGAGCGTGAAAGGCCATAAGATCACTCGACAATCTTTTCATGTTTAGAGGGTCTGAAAAGGGCTTAAAAGAAGACCCATTATGTTTTTGGGAGTTCTGAGGGTGAGGTCAAGAGTGATAATGAAACATTCAAATGAGGCTCAACATCATAATCAGGAAAACTAATAAGGACTCCTGAGCCTACAGTCATTAGTTACAGCATGGATACCATAATGTAATCATGATCTATCTAGGGAATCCATGTTAAGGTAGGCTCTACCACTAAATTATGACACTCCTAGAGTAGCAATGATGGTTCCCTGTCGCAACTCGATGGGATCGATCCTATGGTAAAGCGGAAAAGACAACAAGATGCAAGAAGTGGTGGTGGAATCTTTAACTTAAATGCAATGAGTTGGAAAAACGACTTTTTACGAAAGGATTTTTTCAAATGACCCAAATATCCAAAAAGTTTCCCAATACCCAAAGTAACACTTATCGTAACCATCCATAGAGAACTCCTGAACCATACTAAATTATTTTCAATTTGGAAAAAATGACAAAAGGGTCCAAAAAAAATGACAAAAAGTGACCAAAAAGTCTATAAATAGAAGTTGGCAGCTCATTATCACCATTGTTAATTGAGAAATTGACTATGGAGCCAAAAATACCCCTTTATCAAAAGAGTTGATTCTAGGAGCTTCGGTGGACGGAATGAGCTTCCAATTGGACCAAGTAAGTACATACTAACCCCTCTTGCATTTCAATATTTCAATTATGCATTTCCTTTTGGTTTTTGGTGGGGCACTGACCTTTTAAAATGGTCGTCCCTACGCATACACAGGTTTTATTAGGGCAACCAGTGTATGCCCGTGTGCAGAGAAAATACTGCATGTGGGCATACACTACTGTCTACATTACAACCCATGTATACCCTTCTACCTAGGAAAATTTTAAATAATGCAACGGTTAATCCCTCCTGAACTTTGTCAAATGCAGGATGTATGTTCACTAGAGGGAGAGAGAGCATGAGGACTTTGATTCTGAGGTCTCAGACAACCCTGATGTTGTATCTGCACTATCTCAATGCAGCTAATTTAAATTCTTTGAGAGTGCATTTATGCAGGCACAACCTAGGCTACTGAATGCCTTGAAAGATTATTGGCACCCAGATGTGGAGGCATTCATGCTTGAGGGGCAGTCATTGACTCTAATGACTAAAGCTATATATTTCTTTACAGTGTTGCCACGACAGGGTGGAGGGAGGAGTATCGAGGCCTTCGACGACAAGTTTTTCGATTGGTGGTCTCGATAGATTCCGGTGATAGAAGACTATCCTTATGTTAGAATTGACTTTTCTAGGGACCATGACATGGGCATACCTCCCGGAATGGTACGAGGAGAGCTAGTTAAGCTTGCTTTTCAAAGTTATTTAATTTTTATTTTGTTTTTATATATATCATTTTTTTTATACCAGAGTATCTGACAGATATGTAATTTCTATGTGCAGATGTGGGACCGGTGTGTCCAATGGATTTTACGAGGACTAGGCTATGTCCTCGACCAGAGGCTACACCAGCCACCGCTGGCAGACCAACAGGAGTAGGGGAACCTCTAGCCAGTGAGGCTGAGAGATTTTTGAGACGAGTAGAGCGAAACTTTACCTCGCTCACTCGAACAGTCCCCATGGCAGAGATTGAGGATCTGCCACCATCTATGCAGCCTCATGTAGTGGGGGCACCACGGACGTGGGTACGGATTTTTTGACATTTGGCCAACGTTTTTTATCATTATAACTGGGCCAACATGAACTGTCCTTAGTGAGGCTGGACTGCTTATGTTCCGAGGGAACTACTTGTATATTGTTTGAGGGAATAAGCCCCGTGAGTCTTCACTGAATGTATTTTTCAAGTGCTTGCGCCCACCGATGTATTCTGATTTTTTTTTGATATTATATATGGATTTTTATGTCTTTTTATGTGTTTATGAACTACATCTATTTTACAAATGTATTTACATGTGTGTGTGTGTACTTTTCTTTGCATATGTGCAATATGCCAATCTAATACATGATTAGCTAGGGCATCTGTAAATTGATTCAATCTCCTAGGAACATGGATATATGTAATGTAATCAAAGATTCATTCTAAGAGACATACCCTAAGGAAATGTTGGTGTAGAGTAGGATCGTAAACGTGGTAAACTCCATTTAACTGAGACACAACCAACTGAGCGTCTAAATATACCCGTAGGCGAGAAATACCATGTGACAAAGCGTCACGTAGCAACTCTAAAACTGCTCTGTATTCGAAAACATTGTTTGTGGTGTCACCTAAACAGATACCTCCTAAAGATAATAGCTGGACCTGAGGTGTGGAAACCACCCAAGCCACAGAAGCAAGCCTCTAATTATGTCGGCTAGCATTGTCCACAAACCCAACGAACACCTCTGATTCACTTGAAATCTACCACAGTGAAAACGATGACATCAAAACGACACATCCACAAAACCAAAAAGGATGAAAACTAAAAACAAAATGCAAAGGTACAGGAACTATACATAATTTACAAAATGTTACCCAAGGTGACCTACCTATGAGTAATACTTCTTGAGGTAGAATCCATTTCTATGCTCCGCCAAAGCATTTCCCTCAAAGTCTACCAGATGATAAGCGTCCTTTTTTAGAACCTCTTTTATGATGAAAGGTCTGAACCACATGGGTTTGAACTTGCCTGCCCCCAAGGAGTCCTTATCTTGGTCATAGACTAGGACAAGGCCACCTTCAGAAAAAATCCAAGGATGAACAGACTGATCATATTGACACTTTACCTTTTGTTTGTGAGCCTCGTTGGCCAAGGCTGCATCCCGATGCTGCTCAGTGAGCTGCTCAAGGTATAATAAACACTCTTTAAGAGGTGAAGTGTCTGGCAATATATGTACTCCCAACTTTAGAGATGGGATCTAGCATTCAATAGGAAAGACTGCTTCCAACCTATAAATGAGTTGAAAAGGTGAGAAACCAGTTATAGTCTTAACAGACGTTTGGTACGCCCATAATGCTGAGTATAACATCAAATGCCAATTTGACTTCGACGAATTGATCATTCATTGTAGAATGGTTTTAAGAGATTTATTAACAGCTTCCACCTGACCATTTGCTTATGGGTAGTAGGGCAATGAATATTCTTTCCTCAACCCAATATTTGATGTTAATTCGGTCAACATTGTGCTCTGAAAGTGACTTCCATGGTCAGTGACAATATCTCGTGGGACGTCGAACCTTGCTATTATCTAGTTAAACAAAAAGAGAGCAGCATTCTCGCCATCATCTTTGAACATTGGCATATCTTCGACCCATTTAGTGAAGTAGTCTACTGCTACGATGATATAACGGTGCCCCCTTGCTGAAGGGGGGTTGCATGTAGTGTAATCAATCCCCCACTTGGTGAAGGTACCAACTGTGATGACAGGAAACATGGGACCGAGGTGTGCCCTCATCTTTTGAGAGAAGATTTGACACGGGTGGCACTTCTTGACCGATTCAACACAATCTTTGATTAATGTTAGCCAAAAGTAACTGGCTCGTAAAAGTTTTTGGGCTATTGTCAACCTAGACAAATGACCTCCACATGCTCCAGTATGGAAATCGTTAGGTAAGATTTCTTTTTCTTCATGAGTAAGGCACCGACGAAGGGTGCAATCTACACCTCGACGATACAAAGTGTCTTTGATTATGAGGTAGTTCATAGCCTGATGGCGTATACGACGATGCTTATCACGAGAACGCAAGTTTCTCAATGTGGGAATAATTGAGTTTCACTATGACTAGGCCTCGACTCAGGTAATAAATCACATACACTGAGGGAAAATCATCTTCCTGAACTAACACCATACTGATGGTCAACTCCGCCGCAACCAAGTACAATAAGAAGTATTTATTATAATTGGGTGGCTGAAGCAGAGGGAAAGTTGTAAGGGTGCATTTCAATGCTTCAAAAGAGAATTGAGCAGCTTCGTCCCAATGAAAAAGAACGTCCTTCTTCAGTAAACGCATAAATCCCTTGGTGATCTGAGCATAATTTGCGATGAAACGTCATAAAAAGTTCATTTTTCCCTATAAACTCTGAAATTGAAGGATTGTACGTGGGGGAGGCAAATGAACTATTGCCTCAACCTTGAGAGGATCAACCATGATCCCTGTTGTTGAAATGATAAAACCTAGCAGACGACTCGACATCATGCAAAAACTGCTTTTGTTTGGATTCAAGCGAATATGAAAGTATCAACATCTCTCAAAGATATGACGGAGGTGCGTGGGATGATCCTTTCTCTTATGAGTTCGTGATGCTAAATCATCTAGGTAGGCCTCGACTATATGTTTGAGGTCATGGAAAGTGTTAGGACCACACAATGTATCTTTTTGCCTATACTTTTTGCCACTATTACACTCTTGATCACCCACATTTAAACTCATATTATCACTCTATCTGATCATTCCAAAGGTAAAACAATGCCCCTTCTCATTACTATATGTTTAATATATTTTGCATAATATTTTACATCACTCTCATACTTAACCATTGATTAGAAATGTATAAGTGCTGAAATAGTCAAACTGCATATGCTGAAACACAGAGCTATTACACAGTCCAGGTCGCAGATGCTGAAACACGGAGCTATTACACAGTCTGGAGTCGCATATGTTGAAACACAGAGCTGTTACACAGTCCAGAGTCGCAAATGCTAAAACACAGAGCTGTTACATAGTTCGGAGTCACAAATGCTGAAACACAGAGCTGTTACACAGTCCAGAGTTGATGACGCTGAAACAGAAAGGAAGTCGTTATACAGTCAGCGGGCAACAACAACCTTACAACAGTCACACGTGATCCAAGCACCAACCATCGCTCCTACATGAGAATTCTGAAACAGTCAAGAGCACAAATCCTGTGGTTGAAACAACCCGCGATTTGCGATGCTGAAACAACATCAGCAGCAACGAGAAGGAATTGTTACTCCAGCCATAACAGCAACAGCTCATTCAACACTTGTAATAACATTCTGTTGTGCGAGATTAGGACATCCTATTCTAGTTTAGAAAGTCGATCTGACTAAGAATAGGACGCAGATATACATTGTAATCTTTGATCAATTGTATCGAAGGGATTCCCTATTTAAATAAGAGGAAATCATCATTCGAGAGGATCCCAAGTTTACGTATTGAGAAAGATTTAGAGAGAGGGATGTACTTCATTTTCAGATTGTAATATGATACATTGATAGATGAATAGAAGACTGTTTTTAGCATCCTTCTCTAGCTTTTTCGTCTCAGGGGGATCTTGTGAGAAGGGAGGGCCCACCTTCTTCACAAGATTCACCCGTTAGTTTCATAGTGTGTTAGTGTAGTTTCTTTTTATGCCTTAATTAACTTTTGTCTTGCTAAAACACTACTTTTAATGAATTCTTTTTGTTGAAATACTACTGAACTCTGTCTTGTTAAAAACTTTAGTTTATTGAATGTTACATTAATTTCACGAAGTTCATCATTTTCATTAACAATCTTGTGTGATGATTTTATGAGGTTTTCTAGCCAGAGACTGGGTTAAGGGTTCCTTCTTAGAAAGGAAGGGATCAGAAGGTCCTGTTCACTATAGATTTCAATTATTTCTGCAAGTGTGCTAGCCAGAGGCTGGGTTAAGGGTTCCTTCTTAGAAAGGAAGGGATCAGAAGGTCCTGTTCTCTATAGATTTCAATTATTTCTGCAAGTGTGCTAGCCAGAGATTGGGTTAAGGGTTCCTTCTTAGAAAGGAAGGGATCAGAAGGTCCTGTTCTCTGTAGATTTCAATTATTTTTGCAAGTGTGCTAGCCAGAGACTGGGTTAAGGGTTCCTGCTTAGAAAGGAAGGGATTAGAAGGTCCTGTTCTCTGTAGAATTAGTAAGCTTCCAGTTATTTTTCACAAGTGTGCTAGTCAGAAATTGGGCTAAGGGTTCCTGCTTAGAAAGGAAGGAATTAGATGGTCCTGTTTTCTACTAGATAGAGTTAGCCTTCTACGCATTACTGTTTTCATGAAGGTGTGTTAATCAGAAACATGGTGCTGAAGTTCCTGTTTGGGAGTAAGGGTCTTGTTCTCTGGTTACAGAATAGTTGTTCTTTCCTGTTGCAATTGTTATTTTAATGTAATCCAGGATTCTTTAGAGTAATCTTTAAAGATCTGCAATAGGTAGGTTGCTTTCCTGTAATTCAAGTCAGAACTTCAATTCATTCAAGGCAAGTGTGATTAATATAGTTTTATTTACTACAACTCTAAGCTGCTTTTGGAATTGAGCATATATAGTGCGTGGTTATCTTTGAAATAAACAGACTTCCCTGGGTTGACAATTTATGTAGCACTTGATTGTTTGAGTTAATTAAGCAATTATAGTGACCAACAGAAAGCAAAAGATATGGCCCATTAAAAGGTAGCTCCAACATTTTTCAGACCAAAAGGCATCTTATGATAAGTGAATTTACCCCATGTACAAATAAAAGTTGTTTTGCGTTAGTCTTCGGGTTTGATTTGTATCTGATTGTATCCCTAAAAACCATCCATGAAATAAAAGGCCTCGCAACCTGTGCATTCTTTGACGATCTGGTCAATAAATGGTGTGGGAAATTTATCTTTTGGACAAACTTTGTTCAAATCATGGAAGTTTGTACATACGCGAATCGTACCCTGTTTCTTGTCAACCGGCACAGGATTTGACACACATTGGGTTAAATGGATGGGGTAGATAAAACCTGCTTTGAGCAATTTCTCTACTTCAACCTTAATAACTACTACCTTCTTAGGATTAACTAGATGAAGCTTCTGTCGGACCGGTTTAGCATCAGGATAAGTCATGATTTTATGTTCAACATTTTTTGGATCAATGCCTGACATTTCCTTGTAAGACTAGGAAAAAATGTCACGGAATTCTTTAAATAAATTTGTGTAGATTCGAATCTCCTCAGGGGAGTAGTAAGCTCCGATGAAAACATTCTCCATGACACTAGGGGTTCTGGTGTTATTGATAGGTATAATTTCAGCAATGATTTCCATATTACCCTCGGTATAAACAACGTGCGTAGCCAAAGGATTGATAGGACAAGATTTATCTCCAGTCATAGTCAATGTGAATTCCCCTGCTTCAATTTTTCTTAACTCTGGGAGGAAATAAGATATGTGATGGAGATCATCCTAGGGTTTGTCCAGACTAGTCATTGCTTCAATAATCGCTTCGTCGGAGGGCAATACTAAGTCTAAAGAATCAGTATCGACAAGAGAAACTTGAGCCCAAATAGGCTCTAGAATCAGATCTAACTCTTGTGCGGGAGTTGGATCGGGGTCGGCGGAATATTTTTGGACTATAGAGTACGCATCTTCTGCCATGGACAAGGGCATGGCCATACCATGGTGCCCTGTACCTTCCATCGTGGCTGATGGGGAAGGAAGAATCCATGGATCGTTGAAGTAAGTCATACGAAACGACAAGACCTGGAAAATATCAACCTTATGGTGGCATGATATGAACTTAACATCGCCCTGAGGAGGCGGGTGATCAAAAGTACCCATTAAAGGTGGGCACAGGACAACCCCTATTTTGAAAATTCCAGGTTGAGGGTTATCAATCATTGGGACCGCAGATGCTCCCAATGAAGGGTCAGAATGGGAGAAAGACAATTGATCAATGGTTACGATCCGACCCTCATGTGGAAACAACAAGACCCAAAAAACTATAGTGACCGCTTCTTGCATGGAATAGGTCCAACTCCTTCCTAAAAAGATATTGTAGTCGAGCGACACATCAACTACTTCAACCTCGACACACACGGTTTTCCCCCCTAACTGCATGAGGAAACAAGGGATGATTCCATGTGGTCGGAACGAACGACCGTCGAAAGCGGTAAGAATAGTAGGTGATGGAAAAAAAGCAGGCTGGCTAATGGCCTTCCAACATGCCAAAGATATTACACATGTTGAGGTACCCTCATCAACCATTGTGTGGAAAATGTTCCAAGTAAAGGTTTTCGTTGTGCAAGCCACTACTATCTGGAACGCTACGTGGTAAGGAAGACGAGATTTTAAGTCGGTCGTATCAAGCATGATTGTACCTGGATTACAAGTCTCAGCAGATCCTAAGGAAACTAACAGAGCCTTTCTTTGGGAAGGGAAGCTCTGGAGGACCCCCAAAGCAGGCATCGCACAAGGGGTTTGAGATAAATCCTCCACCATAGAGTAGTTCTGGGTGTCCCTTGCATTTGGGTTATGAGAATCTTTTTTGTACGCACATTTTGGGATGTGTGTCATGGTTTGGCCCAATGTATTCTCGATCTAAAGTGGAAGAGATGGGATTTTATCTTCTCCATCTTTCTCATAGGTACTTGGATTACTGTATTCATGTGCTCTAGTTGATATATAGGCATCAACTTTCATCATATACACTTTCACGGATGATGGATTACTCGATAATGAAGGGGGTCCTTGACTGCCCCCTTCCATTCTTGTAGAGGCTTGAGTTAGATTTTTTCCATGTTGAAATGGATTCATTAAAACAACCGGCTATTGCTGTGACAATAACTTTTGGGCCTCCACAAGATGAGCGCACTAGTGAGTCGGGTGGTCTTCCATGCACAGGTTACATGGATACTTCATCTTCCTCTTTTCGGTATTCCCCCTGCTAGCATTATTAGTGGGTTTCTTATCTCCCTTACAAATTTTACATTGTTTCTTTTTCCATCAGGCTGCTGGGTGGCCTTTCGATTTGTCGATTTCACACTGTGTACATCCGACGTTTGGGTAGGGGGAGCAACTGGACCTGTGGTCTAGGTGGATGTTGTGTGTTGTATAGACAATTGCTGCAATTGTTTTGTCAATTGTTCTATGGGATTTGTTTGTGCTGAACCAAAAATACCATCAGCATGAGGTCCAAGTCTCTATCTAGTGTTATCAAGTATTGACCATGGCGCATCCGGAAAAAATTCGTATAGTATACCAGAATGCGAATAAATCAGCTCAAGTTTTTGAGCTCTCATGATTTCATATTCTTCGGAAAACACTCCTGACATTGTGACGTCTTTGGATAACTGTGGGACCAAAGACTTAAGGAGCCACTCAAGAAGGAATGCTGGTCGAACTGGTACTTTAATCAAACTCTTCCGGCCTCTCCATTCTCGGATATGATTAGAGATATGATCTGCCTTTGTCTGTGCCAAATTGTTCAGCAATTATGTGCCGAGGTCGTATCTCACAAGTAATTGGAAATGGTTTAAGAAATCCATTGCCAATTTTCCGAAGGAAGAGTATCTTGAGCAGTCGAGCTCAATGTACCGTTTCGCAACACTCCCAATGAGAGTGTGTTGAAACAAACACAACTGTACATAGTCGTCTTTTAACGAATTAGATGAGCACCAAAGGTGGAAGGTAGTCACTTGATCTCTTGGATATTCGTTAGGCTTGGCTTTGAATTTTGGTATGTCTGAAGGAAACTTCGTCGGCATAGGGGGCCAACATGGATCGTGACAGATAGGGTCATTCAACAACCTTGTCAAGTCTATAAAATGCAAGGTTTCCAGGAACGACAGTTTGGGCTGTTGGTTGTAACCATGGAAAAAGGGTCCTAGAGTTTGACTGGCACCAAGTTGCCAGGAAAATTTGGGTTGCTAGCCAGGGTTCTGGTAAAAACCATGGCCATGACTAGCATATGGATTATGCGTTTACAAAGACATCATTGGTTGATTTCTGAAATAGGACATAGATGGTTGAACGTGTATTGCGTTCAAAGGGCTTTGGGAATGGTTTCCCCATGCCGATCCCATGGGCATAGGTTCTATGCCTTGCCTGGGGTTCCATTGGTTGTGAAAGAGGTTTCTCCCGATCGACATCCTTGATGAGGAAATTGATCCCTACCAATAATTCCAAGGTCCTTGTGTGAAAGGGATTGTTGGGTTTGCCCCCTCTGAAGGAATAATACCCTGCATAGGATTTAGTTGTCCATAACTGGGATTTCCCCCGGCCAAGAAAGTAGCTAACGAGAAAGCGTTGTTACCAAACGCACCGAACAAAGAAAACGGTGTTGAACCTACTGACGTGTTATGAGAATGTAGTCCTTGACTCCCTTCTCCAAACGAACTATGGTGTGTGTTCGGTCTGGTGGAATGCTGGTGAGAACCATCGAGCAAAGGGGACGAAGGAGGTATATGACCCCCTCCGTAATGGAAAGCGTTAAAGGAAGCAAAATTTCCCCCAATGGATCCTTGCAAGGGAGTGTTAGAGCTTCCTTCCCCCAGACCTAAATTCTGTAGAGTCAAGGAGGAAAGTACAGGGCTTGTACCTGAGCTAGGCATCTCATATGAGAATGGAGGGCCTTTCACACTCTGAGTGAAAGGAGCAGTGGTTGCCATCATAGACGAAATCAGACCATTGCTTGAGGTAGAGGCAGTCGAGACCATGGTGGCCCATACCGATGATGGTGGGTTAGGACGTGGAACACCCCCTGTCATGACAACCATAGCGGGAATAGGAGAATTCCCGAAAGAAGTGGTATCATTTGTTTCCATTGTTTCTTGTGACATTTTTTGGCATTCATAAGGATGAATTTGTACGATGATGGGCATCGAAAGATCAGTGGCCAGAGTTTCAGATGGACCAAGAGATTCCGGTCTATGGTCAGAAGTGGTTGGTTCCCCAGGAATTGAGAGTTTGTCCCTCGGAGGCTAGTCAAGTACAGTATCCTGTGACCCGGTTGCCTCAAAAGACCCTTGTTGGTCTAGTTTTTGCCTTAGTGGTGGCGGGGGTGGCTCCAGTGTATTCGGTGGTGGGCCAAGAAGCCTTCGTGACCGGCGGAGCTCCTGATCCTCCACTGTGTGAGAAGATCAATGACACTAGGGATTTCTATTCATTCAAAAACAACACACACTATAAAAAGTCCCTATGAAATAAGACAAGCAATCACTTAACTAGTTGGAAGAACAATTACAACAAACAACACTAGAGCAACTTACTGGTGCAAGTACAACTCAAATACGGAAGCACCCTCCTGGTATACTCTGCAAAGTGTGGCCCGATGTGTATCCTAGGTACCATGGTCTACCCCTGTAGTCACCTGTATAAGTCCCTAAAATAAAGGCAACTAGGTTTCCAGCGCGTGAACAATCGCCAGGCGGGTACAGTCGACAGTTGGGTGGACCACAATGAGTAGGGTATCAAGCCTGAAACCTGTCAAGGGTATTGAAAAAAAGTGGTCCATAATACAACTGAGGACCTCAAATGGATTAGAGACCCACGAAGCTCCGTGGCAAATGCTATCGATGGAATCCCAAGAAAAGCCCTCTATATGCGTTCCCCACTATGATTGGTCCGACTTTGGAGGGGTTATCTCCACTACCTTTCTGCACGTGACCTTGTGTTTAGCCCCTATGTTAAAGGGTGGTCCCAGATGACTTTCACGATACTGGACTTTTAACACTCCCTAGCACAGACTCTTATGTATTTTTTTCAGCCTTGAAGAGTTTCCTCTCCAACCTAAATCAAGGCTCTAGCCTAGACTAGTTAATGGACCCTACCAACATAAAGTCTAGTTAATTTTAATTAATCGTTAATTTTTTGTGGCTTGTCTTAAGTCAAAGGTTATGAAAGTGAAACTAGTGATGTTTTGAGATACAAAAGAGAAGATAAAAAAAAGATGGAAACAAAATAACTTATTCTTGACAAAATCAGATTTGCACTTTTAACCAACTTTTCAAACTATATTTTTTCTAAGATCTTTGAACAACAAACTCAAAAAAAAAATTTGCTCGACTATGAGCTACTTATTTTTCTAATAAAATAGCCAAGAACTTATGAAAGAAAACTTTTTTCCTGATTATTCAATGCAAACTACCAACTACTAAATCAAATCAAGAAATAACAAGATTTTTTTTTTTTTTTATGCTTGCAAACAAGAAATCTGAACATGCATTCTTTTTCTTTTCCGAGACAAGTAAAAAGAGAAAGTGAAGACAACAGAAACCAAAAATAACTTCTGGCCCTTCTGCAGATCGCAGGGAGTCACTGACCAAACTCAAAAGGCTGATTAGAAAAGACTCATAGATTTTTCTAGAACTCTAAAACAAATTCAAGCAATCTTTTGATGAGAAACAAACTATGCCAAAGTCAAACCTAGGCTATGGACAGTGATCACAGAGACCAGAGCAGAGACTAAAAATACTCCTAAGAATATTGGCCTCTAAAAAGTAAGAAGATGATTACCTCTCTTTTTCAAAAAACCTCCCATATACAGACACGTGACTGTCACTTCATTAGAACGCGTATATACGTTTTTTGTCTAAATTCAGAGTGCGTATGCATGCAGACAGTGGTACTGCAGGGTGTGTATGGTTCTTTAAATACTCAGAAAATGAGAAAACCATAGCCCATCACAGGCTGGGAGTTCTGGTATTGAAAACCAGAATCCCCAGAGGCAGAGAAAAATATTCTGATAAAGAAAATGAAAGAGAACTATGTAAAAACAAAGCTAAAATAAGGTTATTTTTATGCTAAAGACTGCAATACAAAAACCAACACCAAATCCAGGAAACCCCTGAGAAGGATCTCTCCTAACAGGGAAGAGGATGACTGCCTCTCCTTTTTATAAAAAAGATTTCTATACTGAAGCATGCAATTAACACTTTAGCAGCCCAACAGATATACATAGGTTGTCAAAAGGTAGGGTGCAAAAGGAGTTTGTAGGCCGCGTATACCTCTGTAAATTCCTAGAAAGAAAATTTAAACAGTCAAACAATCATGCAGAGAATTCTGGTATGGAAGACCAGAATCTCTACAAGCTCAGACTCTTGCAAAACTCAAAATGAAAGTAATAAAACCAATTTAAACTACCCAAAAAGTGTTCCCAGAAAACCCTAGAGATTCCCAGTATGGTCGTCAATTCTGTTGTGGGTGGGAAATCCCCCTATGGACTAGCATTAAGGGTTTTATCATGCATGCATACACGACCTAAAGTATCCTACTTCTTACCAACATCCCCATCATAACCCCACTATTCATGTGTATATACAAGGGTAAAAGATCAAGTTAACGTACCTTATTTTCCGTGTTTGATGTTGATCCCTTTTCACACTTGGTCGCTCTTTGACTGCAACTCTCCTACCAATGCTGACCTACATTCAAAAAAGACAAACAAAGAACTCTACATGCATTTGATATATGAACTAATGGGTTAGATATTTAATCAATACATAATCAATATTAAACATTAACAATCTCATATGGTGGGATGGGAAAAGTATTTCTTTATTAAACTCACAAGAACACCTTACAAAATGTGAGTGGCCACTGCTCCATGAAACTGGTCCTAGGCTCCTATTTAACTATACTCCAATTGCTTTGCTCTATGCTTTTCTTCACACAAGGATGGTAAAAGGTTGGGACAAAGGGAATGAAAAATCGGGTAGAGTTTCTTTACTCTTATTTTTCTCTCTTTAGATGGGAACCCTACCCCTTCTTTTATAGGCTAGAAAGGGATAGGTATTTGGTCGAGTGACTAGTTATGGGCAATCAAACAGTTTAGGTAACTTACCCGAAACTATGTGTTCCATCACCAACTTTCCATTTTTCGTGCTTTTGTAGGTATACGCGGGCTGTAGTGGGTCAACTAGCATATGCATGCATACAATAGTGGAGTAGGGCACGTATGCCTTAAAAAATGTTGTTTTTTAAGAAGCTGTTCAGTAGAGGCATGGAAAAATATATACCATGATATGGCCTGATACCAGGTAAAAATATCTGGTGCAAATTAGGGTTATAACACCATCGGGTGCATGATCCCAATTCAATAGTTTACAAGAACTATCATGGTTTCATTTTCCCTGTGGTCACTCACCCTCCAGGCCCAGGCTTAGGTATTCTCTTCTCTGCTATACAGTCCTTCGGGTGATCCATCTTTCCTTCCCAAGGTTTTCTCTCTCACAGAGCAAAGATAGTAAATCTAATTCAATTTATAATTTCTAATGAAATTGGGATTATACGTGTATAGATAATTATGCATGTATATGTTTAATCAGGCGTAAGGAATGTTAGATCTATTGTAAGTTTTTTGGTAACTTTTAAAAGATGACATGCTTCTACAAAAGATAACTGTCTATATTTACATGTATATATATATATATATATATATATATATATATATATACTCAAGCCTAAAATAAAATAGGATTTTTGCGATGTAAATCATAACCATCGTATATAGATGTATATATATGCAGAGTACCATTTCAGATTTTGTATAGGTACCATAAAAGTGGATAAACAAATAACAATCTTTTTCTATAAAAATTTATATGTTCCTAATGTATATAACCACAGATCCACATTGACTAAATAGTCTACCAAATCATGCTACAGTAGTTGTACCCTTAACTGTTTAATGTTCAAAATAGGTTCTCAACAATCTGTATATTTATTTAAAGAAGTGTAAATTACAACCTGCATAATCCTTGAGAACCTAGATAAAAATTTATTACAGTAGAGTTCCCTAGAGTAAGGACTCATGTACCACCAATAAATAGAATCTATGAAGTTGTGTCTATGTGCCCAGACCAAAACTCAAATACCTTTCTAAGCATGAGGGCATTCCCTGATTCACTCCCATCATGTTTTTGCAAACCTGCAAGGTGAAAACGATAGACTCAGTAACTATGTTAAGAAAAAAATTAGAAAAATTAATATTAAATGATACGAGAGAACACTTATCTTGTCTCGGCTTAGGAACAATTCATTTCTGGCGCTCAAATGATGATATGTTCACAATCCAAAGGGGAGGAGTGGACCCAAGAATGACTGATGGGTACCCTCCCAAAAGAAGACAGGGCCCCATCATTAGTTTTGTAACTGAAAGAAATACCTCAATGCACCAAAATATAAACAAGAAACTAAAACAGTGCTAAAACATTTATTAACCACCTAGAGTACAGATGTAAAACTCCATAGAAGGTAATTAACTACCCTGGCATACCCAGGGCTAATTGTCAAATTATACAGAGTTAGATTAACTCGCGTAGAGTACAGATGCGCATTCTACTAGGAGTAAAACTGTGCTCTCATATATGTACAGAGCGTAGGATTTTAATTTATACAATGATGCATGAATACAACGATTGAAAAGAAAATTTATTTAAATGGAAAATGACTCAAACTCAGTAATGAAGCCCCATAATGTGTAAGTAATGTTTCTACATAACTAGAGTGTTAACAAATCACACAACAAAGTCGCATGTTCCAAAGAGGCGCATCCTTTCCCAATTCAGGAGTACAGACAAAGTTTGCAGAACATTCTTCCTTAAATAATAATACTTACAAATTTCTATCTAAAACTCAGACGAAATCGTAATTATAAACATGACTTTAAAATATGCATTACGGACTTATTGAAATCAAATTATTGTTATATAAGATATTCCTACCAATAGAAGGGATTTATACAAGGTAAGATATGTAATTCACCATACTATTTTATTTTACGCGAAAGAAATATAGATTTTCTATTTTAAAACACATACAGAAGAACAAAGGATTTAGGGTGGAATATTATATAAGAATATATGTTTTATAAATTCTAGTGGAATTTATACATAGGGGGAATATTTATGACTGTCACAATTAATGTATAAGTATGTGAAACACAAAGGAATTAAGAGGAAGGTCTTACAGGCCCACTTGCAAATTTCACACATAGATAAGAAACCCTACTGCATACACAGGGAATAATATTATGAGTATGCACAGTGTAAATCAAGGAAAATTAAATTACAGTAAGTTTCTGGGATGTGAACTCTCAAATAGAGGGCCGATAGTTCAAGGTTCATACCCTTATATGACTTTTAAGAATCTAGGAGATATATCGTATGGAAAATAGAGAAATATTTAACCATGAAAGCTCAGGCAATATTTATGCTGTGAATGACTTAACCAAATTACAAGCATAAACAATAAAATAGAAGAACAAGGTCATATCCTAACGACATGCCTGTGTACCTTTAATTAAATATTCCGGATAATAAATCTTGAACTAGGAGATTAAATTTCCCCACATAAGGTTCAGACAAATCCCGAATGAAAAACTATGAATAGAGGGTGTTTACACTCACTGGAAATGCTAACCCTACCATATTGTAAGTCACCACAATTTACCTAGTAGGGATATAGAAACACAGAGTGTGGATGTAGGCGATGTTTAGATATGAAGAGAAGGTAAAGGGAAATAAATTCAAATCCGAGAGCCCAAAAGGGAACAGTTACAGAGGTGATTACGAACATGACTACCAATACAAATTATCCACTTCTTATTATAGAATAACACAAGAGATAGAGTTTTTTGAGTTACCTGGTACAGAAAGAAGACCAAATGGTTTTGTGCCTCCTTTTTTCTTTGCATAGAGAAAGTTCTCTCCAATTCGTCGATCATACATCCAAAGAAATATTACAGGGTTAACGCTGGGGCATTTTTTCGCAAAATGCATAGAGCCAAAGGGGAAACGATACAATAACTACCTAGAAACCTTCGTAGTGTAGAGTAATAGTGATAGGATTTTCGCAGTACCCTGGCCATGTGATTAAACAGACATGGCGTGCCCTCATTAGGCACGGTCACCTAACTACTTAGTACATTACAGGACCACTCTTAATTGTTTGACCAGATGGTTAATGTAATTACAGACAGAATTGGCATCACCATTAACATAGCTCACCAAAACACATTCAATGTTGGTCCATATCACCAGGTCGAGTGGGTGTTCACGTTGTTTAGTTAGGGTTTAAGGGTGGAATAAGTGCTCTACCAGGATTTAGGGTTATGACCTGTCATGCCTAGATAGAATTCATCCTTTTAAATGTTAAACACTTGTGCACCGAGCAACCTTTGCAATACAATTGGCATGTACTCTTTTGGTAGTTACCTTGTTCAGTTTTAAAAAGAAAAACTATTGAGATGCGACCTCTGTGTATAATGATTATACTATGTATATAGTAGGGGTAAGGACTGTATTATATGGACATGCTTTTGTATGTTAGTAACAATTAAGGAATTTTTGTGTAATGAAGGTAATACCTTACCCATACGATTTTAAAAGAATAAGGCTATCGGGTATGGCTATATATAGATAGATAGATAGATAGATAGATAGAGAGAGAGAGAGAGAGAGAGTAAATATTTTATATCATATGATAAATCCAATAATCTTTATATATGTTATATAAGGGTATAAATAAGGACACCTTATATGGGGTTATATTTGGGTAAGCTTTAAGTACTCATGTATTAGATACAAAGTAGAAGGTGTTGAGCTTCTTATTAAAGATAGATCCTTTGGTAATAACTCATATAAACGTACAATGATAATAATTGTATAATTGATGGTATATGTAGGCTATAGCCCGAAAGAGGCGTCGTAAGAAAAATATTATATTATATTATTAGTGTAACGATAATAAAGTTATGTGTAACAGACAGGGAAGAGTCAAGAAGTGTTAATGCACCTAATAAATTTTATTTTTTT
Organism: Picea glauca; assembly: GCA_000966675.3. Classification (NCBI taxonomy): domain Eukaryota; kingdom Viridiplantae; phylum Streptophyta; class Pinopsida; order Pinales; family Pinaceae; genus Picea; species Picea glauca. The sequence continues at coordinate 959,976 of JZKD02S1501622.1, read as the reverse complement.
TGGTAATTTTGAGGTACATTACAAATCTTCCATAGTTTTTTGGTGTAGCAAGAAACAAAATTATGTGTATTTGACCATAGCAGAAGTAGAGTACATTGCATTAAGTATGTCAGTCCATAAAGCAGTGTAGCTTTGCAAGATCCTTATAGATTTATCCAAAAATGTGTTGGATTCCACCATTATTCATTATGATAACCAAAGTTGTGTGAATATCTCAGGTAATCTAGTGTTTCATGACAAATAGAACCACATTGAGATCAAGTACCATTACATCTGAGACATGGTGTAGAGAAAGGAAGTATTGATGATGTACCTTCCTACAGTTCAGCAGGTTGTTAATATTCTTACCAAACCAGGATGAAGTTCAAGTACTTCCGTGACATACTTGGCATGGAAGAGAATGCCTCCCTCACTAAGAGGGAGTGTTGATGCTTGAATATTCCTGAGACATTCTCCATATCGTACTCCTCTATGACTGATTTGAGTTGATCTGTGATGACACTTATCTGAGAACGGATAAGTGGGACACTCATCCGAGAAGATATAAGTGTGTTTGGGCTTATAGTCCAATGTCCTTTGTGGAGAGAATATGAGGACACATCCCATGTGGAGATCACATGAGGACATGTCAAGGGAGTTGACCCTTGACATCACACACTATGGGAGTTGACCCTAGTGTTTCTAGAGGTTGTAGCCTCTAGAAGTCCACATGGGAGTGCCATGTGTGACAAACATTATCCAGATCATACTCCTCTGTGAATTGAGTTGAGTTGATTTGTGAGGACACTTATTCGAGAAGGGAAATGTGCATTTGGGATTATAGGCCAATGTACCATGTGGAGATAACATGAGTACATGTCAAGGGAGTTGACCCTTGACTCCACACACTATGGGGAGTTGACCCTAAGTGTTCCTAGAGGGAGTAGCCTATAGAAGTCCACATGGGAGTGAGATGTGTGACAAACCTTTTGCTATTATGGTGGTTATGTACCAGGGTAAAATCATGAATCTGGGTAACACTTTCATGACAATCGGGTCTCCAAAATTTCTAACGGCATTTTTTCGGCCGAAAATTTTCACGTCAAATTTAATGGTGCCCTCAAAATTCATGTACAATGTTTTTTGGATGAATTATTTTCCCGTGGTAAGCATATTTAGGCCGAAAGACTTTTCGACCGAAACCTTTATTTTTAACAGATTCCGTTAAAAACTAGGTTTCGACCGAGAGAATATTTCGGTCGAAAACCTGAAATGGGATTGTTTGCAGGAAACTGCAAATTCTCTCCATATTACTTCATCTTTGGAGGTAGCAGACTCCTACAAATACTCAGAATTTAGTTTGGGAATTGATACCAACATTTTTAAAATTGAATCTACTTTCATTGGGTATCATTTGTTTTCAATTTCATTTTTATCTAATTTTATTTAATTTTATAAAAAAATCATTGCATAATATTTTTAGGTGAGATTATGATTTGGTGAAATGAAAAATCCATTTCTCTAAAAATACACAACAGAAAATTATGAAAAATTAATATTCATAATTGTTAAATTGTTCTCTTCAAAAGGGTATTTTTAGATTTTACTTTTAAGTAAAAATTAAGATAGATACAAGGTGTAGAAAAACAAGTGTTTAAAATCTGCAACGTTTTCATCTTGGTCAACTTAAAAAAATTCTAGAAATTATAATATTCATCCGTTGGATTCAAAATTATAGTCATAATAAAATAGAGTCTATGTAGATTGTTGCAGTATATTTCATTTCTTAAACACATAAGTTTAATAATAGATACATTTTTGTGGAAAACAATAACTCATTATCATTCCTTTCATGTTTAAGGAACATACTGTTAAATAGTTGTCAAATTGACATATCAAATCTTGATAAAAAAAGTTGAAAAATAGTCATTGGAAAGATAACAAAATTAGTCACAATTTTTTCTTTTACTGTAAAGTGAAATTTTAAATAAAAAAAATACTTTTGTATGCCAGAAGTTGAAGAACTTGTGAAAATACAGTTTTTTTGTCATAAAACAAGAAAAAGTGTTAGCCATCTTCATGATTTTACCCACCACTGGCGGAGACTGCGTGTCTCTGGACAATATTTTTGTACTACTATGGAAAAATACCTCCCTAGCTAAGAGGGAGTGTTCATGTTTCAACATCAGGAAGAACTTCTCCTATATTTGGATGTAGACCAAGGGAGATAGGATACATATATCATAAAGGTGCACTTGTGGTAAATGGGCCTAGGCGTAGTCCTTTCTTGATCATGACAAGGAATAATGTGGACTCGAGGTGCTTGAAGTGTTTTTTCCACATGTCAGTTAGCATTAGGATGACATTCACTCACAAGTGTGTACTTGTGGTGAAATATCCTCATGTGGTATTTATCCTAGTCATGGTGATTTGACAAGGAATGATAAGGACTCAATATGCTATATGTTATTACATGTGGACCCAGAGTGAGCCTGATTTGAGAGAGAGTCAATTGGCTCAAAAGGGAGAGCCATATAAACAATTTCTCCTCAGTTCAGGTGGTAGAGAGATGTCTCCCAAGACTGACAGACAAGTGTTATGGGTGTTGGATTACTGAGAGGGGGTGTGAATAAGTAATAACGTAATTATAATCCTTTTTCTTCAAATGTTATATCAATGTAGAATTATTATCCAATAATGAGCAGTAATAAATAAACAATCACACACATACATGATACACCATTGTTTTACGTGGAAACCCAAATCGGGAGAAAACCACAAAATGCTTTTTCTTATATGTCTTGAAGAATTACATTCATTGGAAGCACCAACTTCCTTTGTTTTCCATCTGCAACTGG
>JZKD02S1501622.1:851314-883253 GCA_000966675.3 Picea glauca | reverse complement strand
GGTAAGAGTAGTTATCACTTTGACAAAGGGCTAAAGAAATTCTTCTGCTGAAATTCAACAAGAATTCCCAAAATCACAGGTTCAATATGCAGTCCTTCTCCTCAAGGAGTAAATGTAGATAAAAATATGTCCTTACATGACTTGTAAATGAGCCAAAGAAATCCAAGTGTTGTAACAATGCTCTGATACCAATTTGTAACACACCCACGACGAGGAATAAAAATTTTCTCTTTTCTTAAAGGACAGAATCTCCATTCATGGTTTCTAATTTGGGAAGTCAGGGAACCAGTGTGACCTCATGGTCAAGGATATCTGATTCTGAATCCAAAAAACTCTCTGAGACCTTGATGGTCTTGTTTTTTATTTAAACACAGAACCTTTTGGCTTATTGGTGCAGGTTTAAAGGCACCCGCGACCTTCCCTTTCACTCCCCTATGAAATATCAGAGTACTGGGTGTTAGCTCCTTTTTTGGATAAGCGCCCTCTTGATGTGACCTTGGGCGATGACCTTACAGGACTATGTGATTGAGGATGCAGCCAAAGGAGGTTTGAATCAAACTTATTTTCGGCCTTCAATTCTCCTCGAGCATCCACGTGTCCTATTTTGGAATCCATGGTTTGAATTGTGGCCCGCCTGTTCGCCCTTGACCAAGTTTTGGATAACCTTGGTCATGTTTGACCATTTTTGGGACTTTGACAAGCAGGTAAAAGATGAAGCACCCAGGCAAAGCGAAGATCATAAGATATCGCCCCTTTTTGAGGGTTTTTGGGTTTAGGGTTTATCTAACGGGTATGGGATGTCAGCCCATGGGTTTACCCATGCTTAGGCCTTTTTGTAAGGTATAAATAAGTATCTAGGCGATGTAATAAAGAGTCAGTTGTAATACAAAGAGATAAGTGCCAATACTTGTGAATGCTTTGTGCATATTGTGTATCGAGAACTTGCAAAGCTAAGTGCAAGTGATTATAAGAAGGCTCTGTGTTGTGCCAAACTCGGAGAAGGAGGATATGGCGAGGTGTGCACAGATATACTATCCTATGCAGAGTGGGTTTTGTGGTTCTGTGCATGTAAGAGGATTGAAATAATATAATAAATAAGATGAAAAGTCGGTGGACGTAGCCCCACGCTGGGGGTGAACCACGTATATCATGTGTTGTGATTGCTTTATGTAATTGATGTGATTTATGCTTAGAATTGAATCTTTATGTATGTTAGATGCATATGATGTAGTATCTTAGTGCTTAGTGATTTGAATAAATGCTATATCTGATCTATTTCTATGTTCTAAGTGCTTGGATGTGTTAGATCTTGTTGAATACTGCGTTGTTTTGTAATTAGGGTTTTACCTGCGATGTGAATAAAGGGTTAAAGACTAATGAATGTTAATTGCTAAGTTCTCTGTTAATTATTGTGATCACAGATCTGTATCCCATCTAGGTTGTAGACACTTGAGTCTTGCAACCCCCCTTGCCTCTACCTTAGGTGAGACTTCATCTTCTTTGCAGGTGTTTCCAAAAGGGCCAATAGTCAGGGTTTTGTTGGTGCACTGCTAGAGTTGAACCCTGGGTCTACCCCTGTGCCAACAAATGGTTCCATTGCTAGAACCTAAAACTATGATTGCTGGGAACTAAAGAAAAGAGAAAGTTGTGTGCGTAGATATTTTGTTGTAGTGCACAGTATTCTACTTGAGTTGTGAAGATCTGTGCTAAGAAGGGAGCTCGATATGAAGACAAGAGGTAAGATTTTAAAGCTTTGTGCTCTGATAAAGGTAAGATAAGTGGAAATTTTTGTTTCGAAAGAATGAATCTGGGTATGCTTTATAGATTGTTTCCTAGTCTGAAAACTAGGGCACAGCTAGAAGAAAGAAGATATGATATGAATAGATCTGATAGAAATAGTGAAAGATATGTTATCCCTATGCATAGAAATAATTGTTGGACTAACAAGTGCATGCAGGATCCTAGAAAGAATTTTTTGCAGGTATATCACTATGATCCCAACACGCAATACAGGAAAGGTTGGGGATCGTTTAAGAGAAAGAGAGGATTGAATCTTTGTTATAGTTGTAGAAGACTGGGACATCTTGCTAAGGAATGCCCTAGTAGAGGTCCTATTTGCCTTTGGTGTAAAGCTATTGGACATGAAGTTTTGGATTTCCCTAGAATTATTGCTAAAGTTGAGAAGATGAACATAAGACAAGAAAACCATGAGGAAGGTCGAGAGACTAAGAATATGCTAAAAGCCAGAAAGAATCAGAGGCTATATTATTGCAGATGAAAGAAACACGGAATGGTCACAGAGACATCAGTTTACCAGAGATCTTAAAAGAGAAAGAGTGAATAGAAACAAGAATAGGAGACTTCGACATAGACTATGTATTGGATGCAGAAACACAGGTGAACATTATGATAGAAAGTACTTGGGAAATCTTAGGAAAGCCTGCTATGGTTCCTTCATTGGGAGGAATAGGATTGCTTAAAGGAAAGTTGATAACCCTATGTGGAAGACTTACTCATGTACCTATGAGTGCTCATGGAACTTCGACAAAAGAAGAATTCGAGGTCATTAAGTTTCTTGAGAACAAAGCTCCTTTTTCACTTTTGTTAGGAATAACTTGGATTGAGAGAGATCAGACTTGAAGGAAAGAAGAAGAGGAAGCTATAGAATAGAAAAAGAAAGAATTAAGGGATTTCATGGCTATAAGAATAACATGCTTAATAGAAGAACATGAGGACAATTCAAAGCAACTGAGGGCCAGAGACTTGCCTATTGAAGTTGAAAGAACTCAAGAAGGCTTAAAGAACCTATCCATGTAGGAGAGTAGAGAACCTACTCCAGAAACAGTAAGATAATAAGTAGTATCCTCGAACCTTGTGAAAGATCCTCAACAGTGCGAAGTTACTATACTAAGAGTAGATAAAAAAAAGAATGGAAAGAGGAATCTAGAGACACAGATCACAGGGAAGAAAGAAATAAATCTCAGTAAGAAGAAAATGAAGCTAGAAAAATTGCAGGAGGTTCCAGAGAGGACTTCGTAGAAGGAAGGTTTGCAGAACTTGAACCTCGACAAACAGCGCAGACTGGGACTTCACCATGGTGAAGAAATATGACCATTGGAGGCATCCCAACCGTTAGAATAACACTCCAAAATGGCTAGAAACGCAGTTATTGCCAGAACGTTCACCATTGGATTGTTGGGACCGTGCCATAACAACTAGAATTGTATTGACTGAGCCATTATTGCCCATTAGAGGAGTCTGTTACAATGTTGTCTATTTAACCCATCGACTATCTTACCATGGACACTTTTTCCAATTGTGATTATCTGATCCCATAGAGAACTAAATACTTTCGTGCAGTGCTTATTGAGACCTCACCACCCATTTCATTTACCTTCAGTATTTTTCCACTTACTTGAGCTATCTAATCTAGAGTGTGCATGTTGGACGACCTTAGTGCATTAGATAAATTCATTGAATAAATCCTCATAGACCTCATGGCTGAGAAGGTCATGTCCGCCAGAGCACATGCCTCATCAACGAGAGGAGTGCAAGCATCCCCATCCACTGGACGTCAATATGGGCCCTCCCAAACTGTGATAGAGAAGAGAAGCAAGCATCGTGATGACTTGGCGAATACAAATCTCATCTCGTCGATCCTACCCGAATATATCTTGCCTCTGGCTGGCGTGGTTAGTCGTGATAGCGTCTCAAGGCACTTCGAATATACATTGATCACTTCATACCTCTCAAAGGGGATACGTGCAGTTGGACCACAATTAGGACATTTTCTGACACTGAAGATCAGTGACTTCAACTTAGGAGATCGCAATAACTATGGCATGCTCGCACCACACAAGTACTTGACCAAGACAACAAGGAATAAATTGAAGACAATCCCCTATTCGTGGACCATGGACATGACAAGATCAACAATCCTCAATGTGATGAAGTTACCACACTTCAGCAGACATCAGGAGGTTAACGTGTGCATTAAACTCCACCTTTCATTCTACCATGGAGGTTACCTTTGGTTGGATAGACGCATCACTGTAGATCTGGCGTTGAGCCATCGGATCACTGGATTGAGTGTGCAAGGACCGAACCCTCAGGATTTTTATCCAGGGAAGGTTGCAGATCGCATCGTGGCGTAGAGAATAAAAGACACCTATGGTGATGTAGAGAAAGGGAAGCAGAGTTATAAGGTAGCCTCCATCCAAATGGCATAGCGTGCCTAAATTTCCAGTTGATCGCTGGTAAGCTCATCGCGAAGAATAGACTAATGCAGGTCATGGGGTTTGTCATCAACCTCGCAAGAAAATGAGTTGAAGGGTTATAGATGAACTGATGAGCTACCTCATCAACCATTTGGAGCAGGATTGTCGAGAAGCATAGGACTAGGGCTATGAGTTTCACTTCAGTTAGTTGTTGATTCTTGTTGCCTTCATCGCTTGGGAAATGACACAGGGATCGACCTTCCTGGAAGTTGAGATGTATGAAACACTAGTTGCGAGGTTCACTACCCTCTGCTATTCGAGCGACATAGTGAAGCAATGACAGTCAAATGTGGTGTTCCACACCTACTACTTGCACCTGAAGAGATCCATTGAATCCTTCCCTCGCATGATGTCGGATACACTTCATAGGTTTAGGACAATAGCAAATTTTCATGCCGACAGACATTTCATTTACATCACTATGCGTGGGGACGAACACAAGGAAGAGCTCCAGTCCTACTACAAACTCACCGAGGAAGATATGGAAGAAATAACCAAGGAATGGCCTGCAGAATTACTGGTACCAGTCAAACAAATGGAACTCTCTGAACCCGAACTCATCGGAAGTCCTATAGCCACTCGAGAAGAGTATGATGGACCTAGCAGTAGTAAGAATAAAAATAAGGAAGAAGTGCAGTAAATAAATAGTGCATCGGAGGAAACTGTGTCAGAGTCACTTGGAGGAGGAGGAGATGACGAAGTAGACCAAAAGTAGGAAGATGAAGGGGAAGAAGACAAGAAGAAATAGGGTGAAGTGACACTACTGAAATATCCCCTTACAGAGGCTGAGACATCGAAGAAAACAAAGGTTTCCCCAAAGAAACGCTCAGCACGGAAGAAGTCACGAGCCAATAAACCTCCATTACAAACTGTGCTCATGGTGGATGATATTGACCTTATCATTGTCACTATATCAGATACCTCAGAGGAATTTTTTTAGTGGAGCGAAGACAAACATGAGACAATGTTTGACAGGATCGAGGTGGAGCTCACAGGGGTACAACACGCTCTTTATTCGAGCTTCCCAGTGTCTACTGCACCATTTTCATCAGGGAGCATAGAAGTAGGATATAATCTTGCCCAGCTACACAGATTAGCAGATTCGATAGAGGCTCACCTTCGTCGAGTACAAGAGGAAAAAGAAAAGGCCACAGAGGAATTAAAGAAAGAAAAGGAGGAAGCCTTAGAGAAACATTGGGTTGTGCAGCAAGAAAAAGATGACCTCCAAGTGAAGTTTGTAGAGGATAGATTGTAGATCCAGAAGGAAAAAGAAAAAATGCTCACAGAGAAGATTGGAGTCAAAGAAGAAGTCACTAGAAAACTTCTCTCTATGTCGGGCCTAGCACAGATGGAAGAGGAAACAATTGAGAACCAAGTAGGGAAGATCGCTGAAGCCATTCAGTAGCTTCAAGCAAGAGTAGAAGAACTAGAATTGCAAGTTGTGCCAAGCACTCCACAAGAAGTGCGATATCAGAGAGAAGAAAATTCCATGAGAGAAGTCGAAAGAATCAAGGCATTGGCCTTAGAATGCAATAAACTCAGCAATCGAAGTGTGCAAACTTACGAGCGCTTTGCAGAGGACCCAGAACTAAGTACATTGGAGTCATAGCTCCATGAAGAAAAGCAACAAGAAGCGACAGTGAAAGCATAGTTGAAGGTACTGTCAGCAGTAGAGAAGATGAAAAGGTCATAAGATTAGCGCACAGTTCAACATCAGGTCCATGCCATCCAGAGTAAAGTCATGGAAGTGAACCAGAGACTCCAACTGGTACAGGATGAAGCCTACAAACTTTTTTAGGAGATCGAGGGACAAGGTGCACAGCTATAAAAAGTGGTCACCTCAATGGAACAATGCTTGGAAGGACCTATCACTGAGAAGTTCATTCAGGAATTCGTCGAGCAGGAGGCTCTGGAGAAGCAGCAAGTCGAGGCAGCTTGAGATAATCTCGAGGCCATCGAAGAAACATTTCCCAGATTAGAGTGACTCGGGACGCGTCACAGGTGAGTGTTGGGGGCCTGTTGGCCCTCGACCAAGTTTTGGATAACCTTGGTCGTGTTTGACCATTTTTGGGACTTCGACGGGCTGGTCAAATATGGACCACCCAGGCGAAGCGAAGATCATGGGATCTTGCCCATTTTTGTGGGAATTTTGGGTTTAGGGTTTATGTAATGGGTATGGGCTGTCAACCCATGGTTTTACCCATGCTTATGCCCTTTTGTAAGGTATAAATAAATAGTTAGGCGATGTAAGAAATATTTAGTTGTAAGCCATAAAGCTAAGTGTCAATAGTTGTGAATGCTTTGTGCATACTGTGTATCGAGAACTTACAAAGCTAAGTGCAAGTGATTGTAAGAAGCATCTGTGTTGTGCCAAACTTGGGGAAGGAGGATATGGCGAGGTGCACACAGATATTTTTTCCTATGCGGAGTGGGTTTTATGGCTCTGTGCATGTAAGAGGATTAAAAGAATATAATAAAGAAGACGAAGAGTTGGTGGACGTAGCCCCACACTGGGGTGAACCACGTATATCCTATGTTATGATTTCTTTGTGTTATTGATGTGATTTATTCTTAGTATTGAATATTTATGTATGTTAGATGCATCTGATGTAGTAGCTTAGTGCTTATTGATATGAATAAATGCTAGATCTGATCTATTTCTATGTTCTATGTTCTTGGATGTGTTAGATCTTGCTGAATATTGTGTTGTTCTATAATTAGGGTTTTACCTGCGATGTGAATAAAGGGTTAAACACTAATGAATGTTAATTGCTAAGTGCTCTGTTAAGTATTGTGATCACAGATCTGTGTCCCAGCTAGGTTGTAGACACTTGAGTCTTGCAACTCCCCCTTCCTCTTCCTTGGGTGAGACTTCATCTGCTTTGTAGGTGTTTCCGAAAGGGCCGTTAGTTAGGGTTTTGTTGGTGCGTTGTTAGACTTGAACCCTGGGTCTACCCCTGTTCCAACACCGCCCTCAAATTTTTAACATTCATGCAACTCCTATCCTAGAAATGCTATGGTACCATCGATATCCCGATCTTGACAGTACTTCAAAAATTCGCAGTTCATATCTACCCCTCTCAGACCTACAGATCACATCTAACCTCTTGCAAAATCTACGGATGAGATCTCCTTCATGATTTTGGGTTTCAGGAGTTTCAACTCTTGAAACCCTGCTCTCTTTTGTACTTCAATCTTTTGAGTTGATGATCTGCGGACACCTTTCCTCCTAATCAACAACCCCACCTTTACTTCAAGTGGTTGATCTTTCAACTAGATCAATGGCCTTGCCTTTACTTTGGGTGGTTGAACTTTCAACTAGATCAATGGTCCTGTGGCCCTCTTCTCGATCTCAAATCTCAAACGTCACCCTCCTTTGGGTTTCGGACTTTTGAGATCTCAAATCTCAAACTTCACCCTTTTTACTAATGGATTTCATCTAGAGGATATAATCCACTAACACATGTCCTCTTGATTTGACGATTGAGGATTACTTCGGGTCTTTACTTGGAGTCCACAGATTTTCTCCATGTCTCCCTTAGATCATACGACTATGAATTACTTTGGATATTTATCCGAAGTTCTCAGTTTTTTGCCACGTCTCCCTTGGATATGATGGATATGAATTACATCAGATATTTACTCAGAGTTCTCATATTTTTTCCACGTCTCCCTTGGATTTGACGGCTCAGATCCACTTCAACTGATCCGACGCTTAATATTCACTTCAGACGATCTGATGACTCAGATTCACTTCAGCTAATCGGACGGTTGAGATTTACTTTGGATTTCTGGAAGTTCGTACTTCAAAATTCTCAACTCTTAAACCTTTCCTTCTCCTAAATAGACAATATCTGACAACTCAAATTCAACTTCGCGATCCAATGCTTGAGATTTACTTCAAGTGATCTGAAGACTCAGATCTGATTCAGTTGATCAGACGAATGGGATTCACTTCGGATTTCAAGGACCTAGAAATTTGTGAATCTCAAATCTCAATTGAGAAACTCTTGAATGGACTTCCCAAAGCTATTGATCTAATGGCTCAGATTCACTTTGGAAATCCGATGCTTGATATTTACTTCATATCATATGACGATTCAGATCTGCTTTGGATGATCGGACTATTGAGATTCACTTCATATTTTTGAAACTTAGGACTTTGCGAATCGCAAATCTCAACTGAGAAACTCTCGAATGGATTTCCCGAAACTGCTGATTTGACAGCTCAGATTCACTTTGGCAATCCGACGCTTGAGGTTTATCAAACGATCAATGTTTACTTCGGGTCTTCACCTAGAATCCATAGATTCCCGACACCTGTCCTCTATATCTAACGGTTCAGATCTACTTCAGACGATCTGACGATTGATTTTTACTTCGGGTCTTCACACGAGATCCAAAGATTCACGCCACCTGTCCTCTAGATCTGACAGTTCCGATCTACTTTGGACAATCTGAGGGTTGATGTTTACTTTGGGTCTTCACCTAGAATCCACAGATTCATGCCACTTGTCCTCTGGATTTGACGGTCTAGATCTCTTCGAATCTTCGACGCTTCGGCCCTTTGACCCTTCAACACTTCGATGATTTGACCCTTAAGTGATTTGGCACTTCGACGCTTTAGTCCTTCGGCTCTCCGAGACTCGGGAACCTCAAATATAAATCTTTACTTTCACCCAAGGATAATGGATCTCTACCATGTGTCCCTTTCAATCCGATGATTGATATTCACTTTTGGGCTCCTACTCTCTAGGCTTCGAGAGTTTCAACTCTCGATCGAAAACTCTCGAAGTGCTTTCTCCGTAATTACTGATATGCTGACGCATTCCTCCTGGTGATCAATGGCCAGGATTTACTCTGGCTATTTGTCCTCCTCGTTTTCCACAATCCTTCAAATTTGTGGATCTTATGCCACCTGTCCTCCTTTACGATGGGAGGTCCCAATTTACTTCGGGACTTTGGGACTTTGACAAGTCCACTCTTTTGCGCACACAAGGGTTAAGTCTTGTGCATTTACTTCTGGATCCAATGGTTACTATTCCTTCATGCTTAGATGGGATCTGTTCCTCTCCTTTGCGCTTCCTTTTTTCATTGGATTCTTATCTAATGGTCCAGGCTCCTCTCCACTACCGATCTAATGGTTGTTGTCTCTCCTCCTCCTAAGCTTTCGACTTCCTCTAGCTTAGAGTATTTTTTAAGTATTCAAAAGCCTCGTCCTTTGTTCCTCCTAGAAGTCCATCTCTTGGACCTCATCTGCACTTCTGAAAAATGATTATCTCTTATGAGCTTCAACTACTCGGACCTCGAAGGTCTTTGTCCCTTCTATTCCTCGAAGGGATATTTGTGCCCTCCTGACAACTTTCACTCAAGAACTCCTTACTGATATGCAGAGTGTTTGGTAACTTTGTGAGTGTCTCCTAAGTGCTCTATAACTTCACCTTCATGGTTTTGGTCACTCCAGCATGCGACTCTTCCGAAGTGCAGACTTTAAATCTCATAGATCAATGGTCGAGAAGGATCCCGATGGATTCATAGATCCACAGTCCATATTAACTTCAAGACTTCAGGGATTTTTACATCCCTTATGATGAACTCATAGTTCTTCAAACTCGCGAAGTCCGGAGGACTCAAGGGGTTAACTCTCGCACTCCTTTCCGTATCCAACGATCACAACAGACCTTAGCTCTTTCCAAATAGTTTCTTGTTCGTTCGTCATCTGAACAAAGGAGCCTTCCCTTTCGATACTTCAATATCACTACTCTTCCTGAGCTTTGTTATCTCTGAAAGGATTAATATCTTTGTACTCTTTCTCTAGAACATAACACTTGGAAGAATCCTTCCGCGCACCCCTTACGTTCATTCCTCAACTCTAGAACTTAAGTGGTTCTCGGTCTCTTTTTTCCTCGCAGAGAACCTGTCCATACGTTCACTATCTCTTCTGAGATTTAACAGACTCTGTCCTCCAAGGGACTCAGAATGACTAGGAGGGTCGACATGCATACATGAAACTATGCCCAAGGTCGACGAACTCATAGTTCGTGGCTCTAGCTTAAGCCCCCATGGGACACAATAATTTACGAGTATAAAACATATCGCATCCATATAATTTCCTACTTGCCTAATTATAAAATCAAGAAGACACCAAAACGAGATGCATTATAAATCATTATGCAAACATATCTATCCCTGCAACATTCATATGATATCCAACTTTAATTCACAATACCACTTAAATACACAAGATATGTGATTACTTATCTATTACAGGTGGTATCCAACTAACTGACTGTGGATGTTCATCCTTCCACCCAACCATAGGATCATAGGCATTCATTATTATCAATCTGGAAACCCCCGTGCCAAGCCATGATATCACCAAGGAACTCTTGCATTTCTCAAGGAATCTTTCTCTGTTCCATCTTCTATTCGGGTTCTGTTCTCTGAAAACTTTTAGAGATTTCGTTCTCTGTTATGGCCTCAGCAAGGTTTATCAGATGCTCCCTCAACATGAAGCTCGTGACCTTATTTTCATTATCCACTGGAGATCTCTATGCATTCTCCTTATCCATTTCTATATCTTTCTTCCAGTATGCTTCTCGACCCATCATGTTCCTTCCGTTAGAAGGGAACTCTAGTCAGCTTGGCTTGTCATACCTAGTGGTACTTCAAGCTGATATTCTGCAGTTTTGGCCATGCTTCCATTCATGGGAGTGGTTGATAATTCAACCATGGGTCCTTTCTTTATTAACTGATTTCTCTCCTTGGGATCTGAAGGAGATTTATTCTCCTCATCAAGGGAATTTGGGGTTATTTGATATAATGACCCTCCCTTATAGTTTTCACATTCTTTCTTCTAGTGATATCATGGCCAGTACTTTCAAGTCTTCACCCCCACAGTCAGTTATTGGCAACTCAAACAATAATACATTTACACTGTCCACATGCCTTAGCATGGTAAATCCTATTTTATGATTAATTACAAGTTGGGGGAAATAGGGGTGTTACAACTTCTCTGATTTTGAACTATACTTAGCATTATGGCACTCTATATCGATGTCAAGGTATTAATTACAACTCATATATTTATTAGTAGGTCCCACGATAAGAGGGAGAATCGATGGCTCAAAACCACATTACATGAGTGTGAATGATAATGTTGTCAAACTCCCACAAATACGAGGAATTACATCCCAACACTATAATGGAGAGATCCAAATGATTAGGTATGTACATCCATCGATCAGACAACGATGAGGGAAAAGATGGAATTGTTAGGTGTTTTTTATATTTTTGAATAAATTACATCCAACCTAGTCAATCATATTATGCTCTCTATCACCAAGGGAATTTATTTAGGAACTCCTACTATATTTTTGAATGGATTCCCAATCCCTCATAGTGAAATACTAGAGAGATCATGAATATCTACAATCAATAGGAAATAGAGAGAGATATTTGAATAGGTAGGGGAAAGCAACCATAATGACTTATGGTTGCTAGATAAAGTGAATAATGAAAAATACCTTGAGTGTTACATATTCAAACATACTATTGGTTTTTGTGAGAGGCTGTGTTTTATATGTAGTTGGAGATAAACCTTTGTTTGATAACATACTAAGCGAGATGATGGTGGGGAATCTATTGGTAGATTCAGATCTTCAACCTATTCAAGGTAAGTAATTCACTATACTTGTTATTATGCACCCATTGTTTACACTTGATAAATTATAACCACCCATATCTTTGTCTTTCATCAATAGAAAAAGATCCAAAGAACTCTCTAGGAGGACTAGAACCTAAATATAGCTAGGTAGGGGAAGGCTATGATGGAGTGAGAATATTGTTGAAACAAGTACAAGCCACCCTTATTTAGGTAGGAAACAACTTGATTGAGAATATCTGTTTGAGTGTACATTGCCTTTGGTTATGATGAGAATATGTGTTTGAGTGTAAATTCTTGCAAGAGGAAAGATAAAACAACAATAAACGCAAGGTTGTTTTTTTCTATTAAAGTAGATGCCCATCCATGTTATGAATATATCTAGAATTTATGTTGCAGATGTAATGAAATTGAATAAGACCACTACCAGGGCATGGAAAGCAAGGCACATTTGCAGAGTATGGATGGAAATTGTTGAAGAATGTGGATGGAAATGGTGAGTAATCCTTAGTTATTTAAATCCACAAATTGCCTTATTTATTGTGATTTAAATATGCATATTTCTTCACTTGGAGATGGTACAAATGAACTAGGCATGGAAGTAGAAATGAGAATGGATGGAATACGAGAAGTAGAAGAGAGAGTAGTGGAAGGTATAGAATATGTGTCATGGAAAAAGAAAGAAAGTTCATGTCTAGCAAAGGTGGTATATATATATATATATATATATATATATATATATATATAAGAGGACAAACCCTTTGATTGGTGAAAATAAAACATAAAATATGAAAAATTAGGTTAAATACTTAAAAAAAAAACATTTATTTGCATAAAATGTAAAAAGAACACAACACATCAATTCCAATAGTCCCTACAGCCTTGAGGCAAGGACTAATAAATCCAAGGAAAAATAGGATCAAGATTTATTTTTTCAAAACTCCCTTCTACTAGTAATAGCAATATATATGCAATAACCTATATAACATAATGAAAACACTCCCTCAAACTAATGAATATATATTCGAAACCTATGGAATGAAACTTTTGACTCCTCACACAAAATCCTTTGAGGAAGATGTTCTAGGGAATAGGGTGGAACTTGTTACAAAATAGACACACAATTTTGCAAATAATCAAAGAGGGAATAACATTTTGAAGAAAAAGGTGGTGTCTAAAGACATTGTTACAAAACTTAAGCACAACACACTACGATCAAAACATCACAATGCATATTGGACATATTGTACACAATAATGATATCACTTGATCGCTTGACAATAATGACCCATTAGGTTTGCTATTTATAGTTTCAAGATCTAACCAACTTCCATGAATTTGAAAGGATCTTGTCCACATATAATAGTCAGTTGTTAGAGTTGACCCTATCAAATCTATGTTGTATAGTCGGCTCGACAACGATTCTCGACTTCATCGTTCATGCATCTAACTCGTAGTCAGTTTCTCAACTAGTTGATCCACAGACTGACTATATTTAACTATTGGTCAATTTTCCAACCAATTTTCCAACCAACATACTTGTTGACTACTCAACTGACTAATGTAGAGATCTTATTGATCATCTGACCGATGACTTCCATATGTAGTTCGAATGCTCGACTGACCGATTCCAAGAGAAGTGTGATGAACCATCATAAATTGGTGTTCAAACACCCCCCTCCCCCCCTATCACCACACAACTATAGATATTTAGGAGGTGAAATTATGTCATCATGACACCCCTTCATAATTGCAACTTCTTGAATCCCAAGCATTGTATGGATCTTGATAAATCTAGCTTCATATAAAGGCTTGGTGAAGATATCAACAAACTAATCATTTGTTCTACAATATTCAGGAGAGACAACATTCTCATGAACCAACTATCTCAAATAGTGAGCATGGAGCTCAACATGCTTAACCTTACTATGGGCAACAAGATTTTTTGCAACTTGAATGGAACTCTAATTGCCACAATAGATTTTAGTTGAAGTCTGAACAGGAAATCCAAGTTTAGCCAAAAGTTGGCAGATCTAGATTGCTTCAGTACTTGCTTGAACGGTTCCATGATATTCTTCTTCGGTAGTCGACAAGGAGATGACCTTTTGTTTCTTACACGACCACATGAACGGTCTAGTGCTGAGGTAAAACACATAGCCATAAGTGGACTTTTGATCATCATTGTCTCCAACCCAATTGGAGTTGGTGAAGTCAACCAGTGAATATGAAATTCGACAAGACTTGATACCAAAATGAGCGGTACCCTTGACAATTCATTTGACATATTTCTAGTGTCTTTCTCTGGGGTCCTACATACACCAAGAAACCACACTAAGAACAAAGTAAATGTTAGGTCGACTATGAGTAAGATAAAATATAAGACCACTGGACAATTTTTGATAAAGTGTAGCATTGAATATGAGAGTTTGAAATCTTTTGGTGAGATTTACTCCAATTTGAAAAGGAGTAGCACAAGGCTTGCAATTAGAAATGAAAAAACCATCACACAGTGGTAATACTTGAAGATCCAAAAAATAATGCAAAGTCAATATTTTTCATGTCAAACGAGTCATCAAGTTATTTCTTCAATCTAAAAATGATATCAAATTGTTATTTCCAGTAATGATAATGTCATCAACATATACAACAACAATAAAAATGTATTCATTCGTATGGAGTACATGCAAGTTGTGATCAGATTCACAACGTTTGAAACTGAATTGAAGAAAGAAACTATCGATCTTAGCATACCAAGCTCAAGGATCTTGCTTCAAACCATAAAGTGACTTATTGAGTCGAGAAACCAACTTAGAAACTATCAAAATACCAAGAGGCTATTTGATGCAAACCCCCTACCTCTCCCAGGGTCTGCTCGACCTCCTAACCAAGGATCGATCAATTTTGGAGTCAGATCGACTCTTAGGCTCTTCTTGAACCCCAATTTTAGCTTACACAGACCCTCTTTAGTTCTTTGTGTAGGTTCTTTGAAACCCGTGGGTGCTTTTCCTGATGCTTTTTCTCTGAATAATTTTTTTTAAATGGCAGGCACTATCTCCCTCTGATAGGCCCCTCTCCTTCACTTGACCATGGGCTATGACCTGGGACTTGACCCTTGGACCCTGCCCAATTTGGAAATTTGTGATCTCTTCCACCCTTGCACAAGCTTTCTCTCAGAGTGACTCTCCTCTGAACACACGTATCTCTGCCACATGTCCTCCTTGGACTCAATTGTCCATATTCACCCTTACACTAGGTCCTCATAAATTCTCCCAGAGATCTAGTCTCTCAGACCTCCAGATATTTTGACACTTGTGCACCGGATAACAGGCGGTCATGATCGTTTTTCTCCTTCGACACTTCAGTGAACCCAACTCCTTTACACTTTCTAAGCCTCTGAATACACTAAGTGCTCAAGGATCCTGAAGGCTATCCTTCGTGCAACTATCTCAGATTTGACAGTCATCATCTTCTTGGCAATATCCCTCTAGGTCTCCACAATAGGTTTTATTGAACTCTTCCCCTTGGAGTAATTATGGTCACTAGACCTCCTGAGCTTAACTTACCGAGGTATGTTAGACCTATGTCTTCCCTCAGTGTACTCCCTTAAAACTTTTAGGCATTCAGACTTAGATCACTATCTCTTCTGATCTTGTTCCTCCAAGGTTTTAAAACCTTGGGTGCACACCTTGTGACTATGGAACTCCGCAACACTTGTTTTTTCTCCCCTTAACCAAGATTCTGGGAACGACTCAACCTGCACACTCCTTGCATGGCTCTGTTCTTTCTTTGCACTAATTCTATCGAAGATTCAACATTATCTCTCCTAATATTCTCTGAGTTAAACTTAACTCAGTCAACGCACTCCTTCTGGACAATGTGCACTCCTTGTATGAGCTCTCAGAATACAAACAATTGAAACTTATTCTAACTCTACAAATTTGTGTATTTAACCACAAAATACATTCAAAAGAACAAGAATAAGTAAAAACAGAGAATTTAAATGAATAGAAAAGCCTACCATTCATTCAGATAAACATAGTAACAACAACACAAAACATTGGGATTAAATCTCCTTTGTTTTACTCATTCAAATGCTAAAATACATAGATACAGGCAGTCCTCCACTGCTCCTTCAACAACTCATACAATGCTCTCTGAATCTCAACAACAACAACTCTCTCCTTCTCTCGCTAACAACTATTACAAAATGAGCAACATCCTTTACAAATGAGAGACAACAACAATCGTCTTTGGGCATATGATACAAATATATATACAAGGGGTGATTCATCAAGGATTTGCCCCCAACAACCTAATGCTATCCTATCAGGATTTATGAATCCACCTACTAAGGACTAAGAATTTAATAGCATTTACAAATAAGATAAGGGCTGATGCGCAACCTCTATACAATATAGCCTTTACATTAAAGTGATATTTATCCAAGAGGATATTTGGGGATGGCCTCAGCCTCCAATCATTAATTACATTTATTTTCATAAAATTTCAAATTCAAAAAGGTGCGCTCTCCTTTGTGTATTCCTAATCAGCTCCATAAATGTGTTGGTTGATGTGTTGTTAGCCAACCTATCCTCCTCTTTAAATCTTGATGTAGATGCTCCTACATCATACTCCTCTGGACAAATATTCATGGAATCGTGTCCATGAGCTTCTGCATCGTCTTTCCTTGCTTCAAAATGTCTTCTTCAGGTACCCAGCTGACATCTTCTTCTGGATGTCTTTTCCACTTAACCAGATATTCAAAGTAAGTCTTTCTTTAGGTCCTTTTTCCAATCCTCTGATATAAGATCTTCTCCATCAGGGGCTTCTCTTCTACAGGAATTTGTTTCTCCCACTTCAAGTTGAATCTCTCTCCTATGTTGATCAACTATGTTCTTGTCCTTTTTGTTTTTGTCTTGCAGGTACTCCTAGATATCACCATGAAGATTTTGCATCTCTGCAGCAAAATCTTCTGCTCTTGCACTTCTGAATTCATTCTGTCCCAAATTTATTAGTTCCAATATTATTCTTGGGTACAATCCATACACTATATATAATGGACTTCTCCCTATAATCCTATTTGGTGAATCATTGTATGCAAATTATGCTTGTGGCAGAATCTAATCCCATTGGATGTTATTCTTTGTGACTAAGATCCTCAGAAAATTCCCTAAACTTATGTTTACTACCTCAGTCCATCCATCTGTATGAGGGTGATATGTTGAACTGAAGGAAAAAAATTTCCCAATATTCTTCCACAATGTTCTCCAGAAATGACCAACAAATTTGGTTTCCTTATCTGAGACAATTCTCCTGGGAAAAACATGTAGTTTTACAACTTATTTGAAAAACAGACTGGCTATGTGTGTAGCATCATTTGTCTTTTGGCATGGTACAAAGTGTTCCATTTTGGATAAAATTTCAACTACCACAAATATGGAATCACTTCCCCTCTGGGTTCCAAAATCCATGCTTATAGCATCCCAAGGCCTAACCGAAGTAGGAAATCATTGATAAAGACCAGTTTTTTGTTGTCTTCTTTTTGCATACTAACAAATTATGCATTTTTTCACAAATTTCTTCACTTCAGATCTCATACCTGGCCAATAGTATGATCTACTCAACTATGCGAATGTTTTATCATGGCCAAAATGTACTACTAGGCCTCCACTATGTTTTTGTTTCAGTAGATTATCTCTCATTGAGCATTTTGGTATGCACACCTGGCTTCTTTTGAACAACAGTCCATCCTAAATAAAATATTCCATCCATGGGATCTTATCCCTTATTAAAGGATTTGCACAGGCTTCATAATCTTCTTTGAAGTCTTCATCTTCATGATACATTTCCTTAAATTATTCAAACCCTACAGTTTTCACTTTGAATTCCTACATAATCAAACACCTCCTACTCAAAGAATCTACAACTTTATTTGCATTACCAAAAATATGTTTGACAACAAAAGTGAAATTCTACATAAATTCCACCCACTTTGCATGCCTCTAATTCAACTTCTCTTGCCTGGTAATGAACTGTAGAGCTTGATTATCACTATATAGCACAAAATCCTTGGGAATAAGATAATGCCTCCATTTTCAAGGCTTGAATCACTACATAGAATTATTTCTCATATGTGGAGTACTTTTTCTTGGTAACATTCAAATTCTCACTGAAATATGTTATAGGTCTATTATCCTAACTCAAGACTACTCCAATTGCTACTCCACTAGCATCACACCTTACCTAAAATCTCTTTCCAAAATATAGCAGAACCAGAATTGGTTGTTCTCTGTTCTTATCCTTCAACATCCTGAAGCTCTTCTCAGCCTCTTCTATCCACTTAAAATATTTTTGTTTCTTCATCATAGTGTCTAATATTGGTGCACACATACCACTAAAAATTCTAATTAATTTCCTATACAAAAATTTTAATCCATGGAAACTCCTTACCTCAAATATACTCCTTGGTGATGGCTAATCTCTGATAGCTCTCACCTTTTCTGCATCCATCTCCAGCTCATTGGAAGAGATCAAAAACCCCAAATATATGAGTTTTGTCTTCATAAAAGGTGACTTCTTTAAATTGATCATAAACTTCTCTTGTTGCAACCTTCTCATCACTAATGTCAAGTGTCTCAAGTGCTCCTCCTCAATTTTACTGAAGACTAGTATATCATCTAGATATACGATGACAAATTTACCTATGAAGTCTTTTAGTAATTCATTCATCAACCTCATGAATGTCCTTGGGGAATTTGTTAAGCCAAATGGCATAACAATCCAGTCATACAACCCTCCATTTGTCTTGAATGTTGTTTCCCATTCATCTCTCTCTCTCATCCTTATCCAATGATAACCACATTGTAGATCTATCTTTGAAAAATAGCTCGCTCCACTTAAAAAATCCATCAAGTCATCCATCCTGGGTAAAGGAAATTTGAACATGATACTAATGTTATTGATGGCTCTAGAGTCTGTACACATTCTCCATCCTCCATCCTTCTTAGGAATCAATATATTTGGTACAACTCATGGGCTTAAGATTTAGCTGACTAAACCCTTCTCCAAAAAATCTTGAACCCGATTCTTGACCTCTTCATTCTCTTGAGGTGTCAATATATATGCCTCTTTATTTGGTAAGATTTCTCCTGGAATAAGATCAATGTGATGACTGATGCTCCTAATGGGTGGAAATGAGCAAGTTAACCGTCCACTACTATAACAACAAAAGTTTCCAGTAGCTCCTGAATTTCTTTAGGAAGATCATCCACAATAGTAATTGTAAAGATGACTCTAGGATTTCTCACCATTGCAAACTGCATCTCCTGCTCCCTCTTGAATTCATTCAAGATCTCCTTCCCACTCATGAGAAGTATTCTTGGGTTGGATTATTCCTTCACCTTCCTATCTTCTACTAAAAGCAACATGTGTGTCCTACCATTCTTCTCTAGGGTGTAGGTGTTTTTCCTCCCATCATGTATGACATTTCTGTCAAACTGCCATGGTCTTCCCAATAAAACATGACATACATCCATAAGAATTACATCACATAGAATTTCATCTTTGTATCCTCCTATTTTAAATTCAACTTGGAATTTCTTACTTACCATTACCTGGTGTCCTTTTTGCAACCATGAAAATTTATATGGATTTGGATGTGCAGTAGTCTCCAGCTCCATCTTTTCCAGCATCTTTGTGGATACTAAATTATCAGTGCTTCCACTATCTATAATCACTTTTCAAACTATGTCCTTGGTCTTGCAAGCAGTCCTAAACAAAGATTTCCTCTGTACTAGTGCTTCCACCTCCTTCTTTGGTTTCAACAGAATTTTCTTCATCATGAGGGATCTTCCATCCTCAACAGATTATGCCTCAACATTCCTTTTCTACGCTTCATAAATGTGATCTTATCCTCCTTCTTTATTTTTCTCGGATCATTCCCAAAACATATGCCATGTCTTTCCACAGATATAGACTCTTATCTCTCCTCCTCTTCTTCTTCCTCTTCCTTGAGGAAAATAATTCCTTCCACCATAGTATCTTTGTTTGGAGTTTCCTCCTCTTTCTGTATGACTGTGGGGTTTTTCAGTTTCAGCCTTGGGTTTCTAGGACTTGTCATGGACAACTCCCTTACCTCTGTGTGGGCATTTTACTCTTCCTCATTGTCTTTGTTTTTTGGGCAAATTATCTTCTTCTTTTAGGTCATCCTGATAAGCATCTTTAACTGTCCTCATAGTCACCATGTTGATTTCATCCTAGATTTCATATCTCAGGCCATTAATGTATCTGGAAGCCTTCTCTTCATCAGTTTGACGGTGACCATCTCTGATGTTCACCCTATAAAACTCTTTTGTATACTCTTTTACTGTCAAACCCTTTTGTATCAGGTTTTTTAGTCTCCTGAACATATTTATTTGATAATCTTTGGGTATGAATTTAGCCTTTAGCTTGGCTACCATTCTTTCCCAGCTTTTAATTTTATTTTTACCTTTGCTTCTTCTATCAGCCTGCAATTCGTCCAGCCACATTTTTGCATGCCCTTTTATCCTTGTGACAACATGTTTTACCTTCTTCTCATCATCGAACTCCTCATATTCGAAGTATTTGTCCATTGCTCTTATCCAATCCAACAATTCTTCCAGATCTAATTTTCCTTCATACATTGGGATCTCTATTTTTTCTCTTGCTCCCAATTTTACAACAACTTTCAGCAGGCCTTCTTCTACAACATATTCTCCTTTATCCTCCATCTCTTAACTTTCATCCTCACTGATGTCACCTCCATCTAGGGCTCTCCTATGTGTAGTTTCCATGGCATCTATCCTTGCATGGAGTCTCCCCATTTCCTCCTCCATTACTGGATTTGCTACAGGTCTGTCCCCGCATCTTCTTGGTGGCATGGTGCTAATATTTCTTCACACATAACTTAAATTATGGCTTTGATACCACTTGATGCAAACCCCATTCCTCTACCAGGGTCTGATCCACCTCCTGGTCAAGGATCTATCAATTTCGAAGTCATATCGACTCTTAGGCTCTTGTTGAACCCCAATTTTAGCTTACACAAGCCCTCTTTAGTTCTTCGTGCATGTTCTTTGAAACCAACGAGCACTTTCCTAGCGCTTTTTACCCAAAGAAAAAAAATTTAAACGACAGTCACTAGCTCCCTCCACTAGGCACCTCTCCTTCACTCGACCACGATCTATGACCTGGGACTGAACACTTGAACCCCACCCAATTCAGGACTTTGAGAGCTCTTCTACCCTTGCACAAGATTTCTCTCGGAGTGACTCTCCTTCGAAAACATGTATCTCTGCCACATGTCCTCCCTAGATTCAATGGTCTAGATTCACCCTTGCACTTTGGATTCAAGACTTCAGTGGAACGACCCTTTGCTCTTCAAAAATTCTCCTAGAGCTCTGGTCTCCCGAACCTCCATATTTGTTGACATTTATCCACTAGGGAATGGATGGTCATGATCTCTTCGTTCCTTCGAGAATTCCGAGATCTCGGCTCCTTTACACTCTCTAATCCTTTGAATACAATAAGTGTTGAAAGATCCTAAATTTTATCCTTCATGCAACTATCTCAGATCTGACAGTCGTCAACTTCCTCGGGATATCCCGCTAGGTCTCCACCATAGATTTTCTTGAAATCTTCCCCTTGGAGGAATTATGCTCATTGGCCCTCCCGAGCTTAACTTCCCAAGGTATGTGAGACCTCTGTCTATCCTCTGTGTGCTCCCTTTGAACTTTTAGATGTTTGGACATAGAAAAAATTCTAGGTATTTTATCCTCAAAGACTCAAATCACTATCTCTTCTAAGCTTGTTCCTCCAAGTGCTGCAATCTTGGAACTCTGTAACACTTAATTGTTCTCCCCTTAACCAAGATTCTGGAATGATTTGGCATGCGCACTCCTTGCGTGGCTCTGTGCTTTTTTTTCACTACTTCTATCGAAGATTCAATGTTATCTCTCCTAAGCTTCTCTAAGTTAAACTTAACTCTGTCAACACACTCCTTGCAGACAATGTGAACTCCTTGGACAAGCTCTAAGAAGAGAAACAATTGAAACTTATTCTAACTCTATAGATTCATGTATTTAACCACAAAATACATTCACAAGAATGAGAATAAGTAAAAATAGATAATTTAAATGAACATAAATCCTACCATTCATTAAGATAAACACAATAACAACAACAACAAACATTGGGACTAAATCTCCTCTATTTTACTCATTCAAATGATAAAATACGTAGATACAGGCAGTCCTCCACTGCTCCTTCAACAACTCATACAATGCTCTCTGGCTCTCAACAACAATAGCTCTTTCCTTCTCTTGCTAACAACCATTACAAAATGAGAATCAACCTTTACAGATGAGCAAAAACAACAATAACAACAACAACCTTCTTTGGGCATAAGATAATAGCATTTACAAATAAGATAAGGGTTGATGCACAACCTCTGCACAATATAGCCTTTACATTAAAGTGATATTCATTTGAGAGGATATTTGGGGATGGACTCAGCCTCCAATCATTAATTACATCTCTTTTCATAAAATTTCAAATTCAAAAAGGTGCGCTCTCCTTCGTGTAGCCCAAAACAACTCCATAAATGCGTTGGTCGATGTGTTGTTGTCCAACTCGTCCTCCTCTTTAAATGCTGATGTAGATGCTCCTGCATCACTATTCCATGAAAATTTCCTTAGATAGGTATCCATGAATAAAATCACTCTTCACATCCATCTAATGGATTTTCCATCTAAAACGAGCAACAAGGGAAATAATCAATTGAACATAGTTCATCTTTTCAATAGGGGAAAAGGTCTCAATGTAGTCGATACCTTCTTGTTGAGAAAATCCCTTTCTAGCCATGCGAGATTTATGTCACTCAAAAATACCTTCAAAGGTAAATTTGGTCCTACAAACCTATCGACACTTCACAATATTATTTACTTATGATCGGGGAACTAAGGCCCAAGTGTTATTATTCAAGAAAGAATCAATTTATGTTTACATATCATGTTCCCATTCATGTCATCCTTGAGCATTTGAGTAGGAAACAAGATAATAAGTTTCAAGTACACGAGTTAGCAATACAACGTTGGCATGTTGCTTTTGACTTCAAGTTTTTCATCCAGAGGAAATATCCCCAACATTAGGTCCAGTAGCTTCAATTTTCTTGGCAACCCCTCCAGGTAGACAAGAAATGGGTAAACTTAAACTAATGTTCACTGTAGAAGGTCGATAAAAAATCCAAAAAACTTTAGTCAAAGGAGATGGAGGACCAGTCAAAATAGATATCGACAGACTAATCGAATTATAGGCTGACATTCTAGTTTAAACAAGAACATAATTCAAGTGTCCAGTCAAAGGACTGAAAATGGAATAGGAGATCCAAATTCAGAAACAACATCAAAGTGATCATCCTGTAGTAATCCGGAATAGGAATTCAACAACTTGATGCCAGAATACTTCTCATCAAACCACACATTTCTTCTGATAAT
Source organism: Picea glauca (assembly GCA_000966675.3). Lineage (NCBI taxonomy): Eukaryota > Viridiplantae > Streptophyta > Pinopsida > Pinales > Pinaceae > Picea > Picea glauca. Next base: position 859,800 of record JZKD02S1501622.1, on the reverse strand, counting down.
TATTTGTTGCTTGACAATATCAAACAGTCAATATGCCTTGGACTCTTCAGAGTATCCCATCATGATGCAAGCATGACTCTTTACATACAACTTATTTCTGCAATCATAGGAAATATGATCCTAGGTAACAAATCCAAACACATGTAGGTGGCCGACTGAAGGATTCTTTCCACACCATTCTTCAACTAAAGTCACAGAAGGAAAAACTTGAGTCAAGATATGATTGAGCAGATAATTTTCACAATATACATCTTTATCCTAGAATCAAGGAGGTAGATCTTTGGCCCACAAAAGAAATCTAGCCATTTCAACTAACATTCGATTTTTTCATTCTGTGACGCCATTTTTATAAGGTGTGTAAGGAACTAATCGCTTCTAGTCAATACTAGATCAAACTAGGTATTCTTCAAAAAGTCAATTTACATACTCACCAACATCTTCTGATCTTAGGCACTTGATGGGTCGACCACAATGCTTTTCAACAAAGGCTCTAAATTCTTTGAAGTTTTCAAAGACAAGATTCTTATTCTTCATAAAATAGACCCAATTTAAACAAAAAAGATCATAAATGAAAGTTAAGATATACCTTGCACTTGCAAGGGAAGCTATATTAATGCAACAAATATCACTATGAACTAGATCCAATAGGTTATGTTCTCACCACGCTTTGCTAGAGTCAAAAGGTTCATGTTGATTCTTTCCAAGCACACAACCTTTACATAATCATTCAAGGGGAAACACTTTAGGTATAACAACAACCATATTCTAAGTTACCATCGACTACAAACTTTGAAAACTTAGGTTTCTAAGTCTTTCATGCCAAGTTCGACTTCACTCATTAGTGTGAGAAACAAGAGAATTTGGTTCATTGTTGGGCCAAGTAATTTAATAGAATTTATACAAAATATCGTTCGGGTCAAGAAACCCTATGGAGAAAATCGATTGAGCTTTCTTCAAATATCGAACAAAGAACCAATCTGGCCAAAATTATACAATATTATTTGTCTATGTTAATTGAGCAACAAACAATATATTGGCACTGAGACTTCGTACATGATAAACATCGACAATTATCCCATGTCAATAGGAAACATCACTCCAACCAACAATATTGAGATAAAAATCATCAACAACATAATCTTCCTCTCCTCGGTTTTATTCAAGGATGTGAACAAGGAATCATCCTTAGCCATATGATGATTGCACCTAGATTCGAATACCCCTTCATTTTGTGCAGAATGAGACAACAAGGATTGAAAAGTTTCGACCTGTAAGGTGAAATTGTCAGTGGGTCGACAAATAATGGACACATCTCCTTCAATGCATTTAACCTTCTCCTCTAAATCCTCTCTCTTCTTGTAGAAATTTTTTTCCACATGTCCAGTTTTTCCAGAGTGTTGACATGTCTTCTTCTTTCAACTTTGATGGGGTGCATCTATTTTCCCTTTAGGTTTCTATTTGTGACATCCAAGTATCTATGTAGATATATCAAATTGTACTCTTTCCCTATTATTTTACTTTCTATTTCCCTTGAGCAAGTGAGCTTGATGTTTACCACCAAGATTACATTCTTCAAGCAGTCTATGTTGATCAGTAATCAAAATACAACAAAAAGATTCAAAGTTGTAGTCATTACCATATTCCTTGCATGCCTACCATTTGGTGTATAAAGTTGAAACAAACACATTGAATGGTGTTCTCAAATTTATCAATACCAACTCGATGAGTTGTCCATCTTTCTTCTGATAATTCTTTCCAAATCTTACAATTTCAACTGGATTTCCTTAACACATGTTAGATAGTCCTTTATTCTGTCAAAAGAATGAGGATCAAGAGATATCAACTCTTTCTCCAACTGCATGATGTGGATTTCATCGACTCTATTGAACAACGACTTCATATTCTTCTAGACTTAATGAGGGAATTCGATTCCATTAAGGTGAAAATGAATCTCCCATGAGATATAGGTCATGATGACTCTCATAGCCTCATCCTTCTTCCCATGAACAAATTTTTTTTCAAGATCATTTGTTGGATCTGGAATCACAGTCTTTGTAAAGTTTCACAATCATTTAGTATTTAATAGGGTTTCCATGTCTAGTGTCGATACTGCATAATTTGATTTGTTCAAAATTACAAGATCAATATTTGAAGCCATCTTCGATATCTGGAAAGAAATGTCCTATTTCAATAAGTTCCAACTGGAAAACCATCATCCCAGAGTCAATCACACAAAAACTCAGACTCAACATGGTTTGTGGATAATAGGTGAGGTTTCAAAGCATCAGCTATGATACCATGTTTGGGAATAGGGTGGAACCTGTTACGAAATAGACATACAATTTTGTAGATAATCAATGAGGGAATAAAATTTCAAAGACAAAGGTGTTGCCTAAATACACCATTACAACACTTAATAACAACACACTATGATCAAAACATCACAATGAATATTGGACATCTTGTACACAACAATGATATCAGTTGGTCACTTAATGATAATGACCCATGAGGTATGTTATTTATAGCTTCAAGATCTAACCAACTTTCATGAAATCGAGAGGATCTTGTCCACATATAATTGTCATTTGTTAGATTTGACTCTTTCAAATATGCATTGTCTAGTCAGCTCGACAAGGATGTTGTACCTGACCGTCCATGCATCTTACTCGTAGTCGATTTCTCATCTGGTCAATCCACTAGCTAACTATCTTCGAGTGTTGGTCGATTGTCTGATAGATAGACTTGTTGACTACTCGACTGACTAATGTAGAGATATGTTCAATCACCTAACCAACTGCTTCTATATGTAGGTCTATCGCTTGACCAATTGATTCCAAAAGAAGTGTGATGAACCATCATGAACTGATGTTCCAACAATATGTGCATACAATAAAATGAAGAACTGAATATGTCCAAATTTGGAAAGACTCCATAGTAACAATTGTTATGCATACCATGTATATTTACTGCTAAAGTGTTGGATGTATGCTTCTTACCTTAATTTATAGGAACATGGACTGTAAAATTATTTGTAATAAGAAAGTGGACAATTCAAGTTTAAATTTTCATGTTGATAACACATTCTATTTGTATGGATAGGAATATTGAAGTGATAAGTTTTATATTCAATTTTTTATAAATATGAAAGAATTTTAACAAAGAACTTGTTACTTTAATGTTTTAAATATGATTTATGCATATGTCATAAAACCTCTCTTAAAAACAAAAACCCATCCCCAACAAACTTGTTATGCCCAAGGCATATATATAGGGTCAGTTGTTTCCCAAAACCTATCAATAGCTCAAAACTTGTCATCCAAACCACCTTGTACCTATACAAATCTAGTTGTCAAACATTTCATGCTCCACTAGTTTTATCCACCTTTTTTGTCTGTATTTGTGCAGGCTTTGACTTTTTCTTGTTTCGTATGCCCTAAAATTTGAAGTCGAATGAGTCTTGGCTTGCAACAAAAAGAAATCCATCAGTAATTCATGCATTCATGGGAACATAAATAAACTATCAACATTCCATCTTTATTACAAGTACTGTGCAATGAGGAGTTTGTGTTATCTAGGTTGGCTTGCATTTGAGACCACAAGAGTTCTGGTGATATTATTTTCCAACAAATATATCCAAGTGACATTAATTAAATCACCCAATGTGTAAGGTATTGAATAACTAAATTGATTGGAATTCAAAGCATTGTTAGAACAAAATATGTTTAGAATTAGCATCTAAATCTATTATGTTTAACTACTATAAAATCCAGAACATAAAGAATTGTTATGGTCCACGATAATCTTACAAAAATTCAAGATTAACCAATTTTTCCAATCCATCTGGGATGATCCCACTAAAATTACAGCCGATCAAAACCTTGAGTATGCCTCAATTTTTTTTTTTTATTGCAAATTGAATGGAAATGTTATCATCTATTGATATCAAACAGAACTCCAACCTACATTTGTGCTATTGATTCCATACATGATGATTAGTTAGGTTAGTGCACTTAGAAGTTTTGAAGGTTAGTCAAGCTTTCTAGGGTTCATGGAAGCAGTACAATCAATTGCTAGTTGTATGATAATTCTCTACAGTGCCTAACAATAGTCTATAACAATCATTGTCATTACTCATTCATATATCTATTCTATAAGACATAAACAAATTAAGTGACTTCTAGTGTTTGAAGCTCAGTAAGATGACCAATATCATGTGGAATATTTACTTGAATCCCCATGGTTGATAGTGTCATGTACAAGATAATTAAGTTTGTGAAAAAACCTTTATAGCAGAACTCTAGACGCCAACTAATGTGGATATTGGTTGTTAATCAAAATGTGAGACTCTGGGAATTCAACAAGGTACCCACATTATTGATAGACATTCAACCTATGTATTTGTATGGGAAGTTGCAATCATGGATAGGCACAATGGGTATTGAAGTCCAGACCAAATACCTTTATGGGTTTTATACATTTAATGAGGTATCCCCTTATTGGTAGAAGATCCACCCATGAAAAAGAACATAAATATGAAACACAATCTCAAACATGTGAAAATAGCTTAGAACTAAGGTTGTTACATAAATAACAATCACAAAGCTGAGAAGGGGATGCTAACAATGAATTTATTTTGATGGATTTGTGTAGATGAACTCAACTTATTGGGAACCATAGGGATCAAAACAGCTCCAATTTTGTGGCATCATGTTTCCCAAATGCTATTTCAGTGTATTGGGAATGGTAGCCACAAAAGAAAACTAAAATACATATAAGACTATCTGGATCTCTGATCAAGTTTTGTGATGCTACATACAAAATTTTGAATTATACAAATAATAGAAATGGTGAAAACTGGATATAATAAAGACCCCATGGATGTCAAAGTCAAATGGGTTTGCTAGCTAATCATTGTTGATGTTTGCAAGGGATGAAACTCCAATGCATATGCAAAGAATAAATATAGTAATAACTATACCAAAGTATGAAGTCCCCATGAATTCCTCTATTGAATTAGCAATGCTTCCCTAAACTAGATGTTAGGGACAGTTCATAGATTTTCTCATCATGCACACACCATCATGGATATACCATTTAAATAAAATATATGCTATAATCATTCCTCAATTCCTCCCAAGAAGATCATCACCTAGTGTTTTCCAAATCCCTTGATCTTGGCATCCAATTTCACTTTCTTATAGTGATAGGTAAACTTAATTTTTATCTCCACACTTTGAACTACACTCAATGAACATGATGCATGTCTGGGACACAAAAATAAGTAGATGTTTTTTTAGACAATAATATGTTGCTACTCATCCATAGTTATTTTTTGGATTTAGACTGCATAAGAGAGTTTTTAAATTTTCGATGTTTCAATCAATTCACTACTCATCATCAGGGAATAGAAAGATGAGGAGAATAATAAGGTGACTAGCTATTATTAGAATGATGTAATGAGATAAATACAAGTTTGATGGAGGTAATAATTAAATTAAATAAATTAGCTATGGAAAATAATGGTGGCGTTGTAAATAGGTTGTCTTGTAGAAAGAGATGAAAAGGAATCAAAGGATTTGATTTAGTGTTGGAGGTTATGTAAGAGGTTAATAAGTGGAGCCCAAGACTGGATAAGTTGGAAACAATCTTCTTTATTGATATTATTAGGGTGTTTCTCAATTTATATGGCTTCTCTGATGAGGCAGGTAGAGTAATGAGGATCTCTAGCTAAAATTTTTAATGGGTCAAAGCAAATCATGTGTCTGGTATTGGAAGAGTGTTCGACAATGGCAGATTTTTTGGTTATGTTATCCCCCATTTATAGGGATAACTAAGGAGATGATGTCTCAAGGCCCTCAGGTTGCATACATGCAGTACCGAGAGACAAACCACTAGAAAAAACCACACATCACACCACCCATCACCATGAGAACGATGGTTGCACCATTCACCACACCATCTTGGCTCACAGAGGACAACCAGTCTTGATCCATGAGGTAATGAGTCTAGTATTGTGGTAAGTTTCATTTTAATAAATGAATCATTTGAATATGATGCAAACAATTCTTCCTTTATTTTGAAAACATTTTCTTGGAAATTATGATGTTTTCCCTATTTCACCTTGGTGGTTGACATTGTGTTTTAGTAAGTGGTCACCCTTGGGGAAAGGGTTACTACTAGGGGGTCTCCTTGATGAGTCATCATATTGCTCCCACACATACTTTCCACTTTCCATGTTTCTTTCCCTTTGTTTCCCCATCTTTTTTGTTTTCAATCCACATTGACCTAAGAAGGGATTGCACCTAATTTCATGGGAAGAAGGGGCTAAAGGCCCAAAGGCTTATAGTTCGAAAAAGATAAAAGTGAATCATAAACCTTCCATATGATCACCTAGGGATCCCAAGAGAAATGAAATGTCTCTCATTAAAAATTGAGGGACCCATAAAATAAATAACTAATTGAACATACCAACCAAGATAGAGTGTGTGTGGGAAATGGTTTTCATCATAAGGTAGAAGTCCTACAAATCGTCTTCAACTTGGGGAAGGACAATGTGACCAAGGTAGAGTTAAGGTGGGCAATGTTTTTCATGCTTAGGTAGAAGTACCAATTTAGCCTCAACTGAAGACTCTAATAAATTAAATGGAAAAAGGGCTTGGAAAAATCATGCATCGTAGACAAAGGGTAGCACACCCTCTACAAAGGCACCCATAAATGAGACAATATGAGCCCTTATATGTCAAGAAAACCCCATGCCCAAAAGTATTACCCCCATCCAACTCATACTTTTCACATGACTTAAAAATGGTCCACCTAGGAAACTGATCCAAGTGGATATCAATGGCCACCCACCTATTCCATTGGCTCGAAAAATAGTTTTCTACCTTGGCAGTTTTTTGGGTTCCAAACTTCTGGGCCCGTTTTGAGGCCTTAAATGACATTTTTTGGGGATTTGGGGCCTAGGTGATTTCCCAAGGCACTAACCTAGGCTAGTCCAAAATCGTTCTTCTCGATTAGACCTTTCCAATGGGATATCGTGCGCCTAAAATGGATATTGTATGCAAAAGTTACGACCCCGGAAAGTTCATGTACTAACTTACCCCAACAGAGCCCACATGAATTTTGGCACTTCATCTCCTAGGGTTAGGATTTTGGATGTCTAGGGTTTTGGCATTCATATTTATTTTAAAAAGGCCTTCATAGCCTCATTGTAGTCATCTTCTTGTGAATGGGCACAGCCGTCACATCTCTTCTCATAGATAAGCTGCCACCATTCTAGCAAGATTATTTCCCGCTGCATTTTACAGTTTCAACTTATTTCCTTATTGAATAGAAACCAGTTTTACTGTATATATGTTATTATGTGTTAAGCATATTTTGATAATAATCTGTATTCATTTCGTTCTTCTCATAAAATCTAGATCAGTGGTATCAAAGCGGTCTTCTCCTTATCGTTCTTAATGCACATCCCCAATGAGGTCAGGGTACAAAGAATTGGGTCTCAATCTTGTTTCTCTTGAGGAAAAAATCTCTCGCATGCCTAAGGAACCTCTCATGGCAGGAGAAAAGAAAGACAACGAGATAGGAGATCCCTTCAAAATTTTGCTTGAGGAATCCCTCATAGAATAAAGGAATGAGATGATGGATAGTTTTGCACATATCCTTCGGCAACTACCAAGAGGCAACATATATTCCTCAAACGGAGGCACCGCCCCCTTCAAGGTACAAATCAACTTCAATATTCCTATATTTGAAGGTCATATAGACATAGATGCTGTAGAAAAATGGTTGAATCTGCTAGAAGGGTATTTCTTTGTCCATAACTTCTTGAATAGAGAAAAGATTACTTTTGTGCTCCTCAAATTCATTCCCCATGTCAAAGATTGGTGGGAAACTTTCTCTGAGAAAAAGGAAACATAGGAACCCTCATTATTTATAGTAGCAGTCACTTGGAAGTACTTCAAGGATGTTATTAGGAACAATACTACCCTGTTGGAAGTTATGACAACCTGTACACAAAATGGACCACACTGCGGTAGGAAAGATACCAAGCAGTGCCTGAGTTCACAAATATCTTCCTTACCTTGCGCACCAAGTTGGGTATCAAAGATTCTGAGAAACATATGTTGCTCAAGTATTGTGGTGGTCTGCATATATACATCCAAGATGAAATAGAGTTTCTGGACATCTCATCCTTGGGTGTGGCCTACCGATATGCCGTAAAAATCGAGTAGAATCTTAAACAAAAGACATGACAATTTGGGCTTGGGAAACCCACACAAAAAAATCCATAAAAAGGCGGCCCCAACCTGCAGAACAAAGGACATAGGAAAGATAGACCGCCTCAGCACAACCAGTCCTGGCCGCAAGCAAAGAAGGAAACCGAAAAGACAAATAAATATATTGTGAAGTGGTGTGACTTCCATAAGAGCCCCTGGCATAACACTGTTGATTCCCGCTCAAAGAAGTAATTGGTGGATGAG
>JZKD02S1501622.1:789020-800875 GCA_000966675.3 Picea glauca | reverse complement strand
AGAAAAAAAATTAAAATAGACGAAAAAATAAGCATTTAAAAAAATAATGTGGATACATTATAGATAATAAGATTTAAAATAACAAAAAACAACCTAAATCAAAGAAATTATGGATCAGAAGATTTAAAATATCAAAAATAAAACCTAAAAACAAAGGGCGGGTGCTATCAATAGCACAACTTTTTAAAACAAGGTAAAAAATGTGACCCCCCCAAAAACGAGAACTCTGTAGAGTTCTTGTTAAGTTCATAACTATGCTAGCACTAGTAATGGAGGTCGCCGATGAATGTATAGCAGAGAATGGACTCCTTGTGCAGAGGAAATCCAGTTGGGAGGGTATCTGATAAACCTGTGGAAGTATTGAGCTCAATGGAAAGAGGGAAAATTCTATTGGTGACAGTGGAGGAATGAGAGTAACCTTCCATGATCATTCTAAATATAATAACTAGTTGAATAAATCCCCTTGTGGTATCATGGCTTGGAACGGGGGTGGTGTGTTGTAGGAAGAAACTTTGTAGCATGGCCTAAGGTTGTGTCCTCTCTAAGTCAGTTCATTGTTGATATTTCCTTAAATAGATAAGTGAAAAACTTGACATGTTTGATGTATGCTTAATTATGTGAACATGTGGATTTCTGATTGAAATGGGAAATATGAATGCATGTAAGAAATTGTTGAATTTTTTAGTAAAATGGAATATGCTTGCTTGTTTTTCCCGTTAATCTGATATTCCATGAAAATAAGTAAACAATGTATGGGTAGTATGTAACCGAGAGATTCTTGCAAGTCTAGAGAGGAAAGTTTGCCATATATGGAAAAAATATTCATTTCTAAGGTGACAAGAGTGCCTTGGTGTGAGAAAATCCCATGTACAGGTTAAGGAACCTTAAAACCTGTAAAATTTACCTGATTTAAGTGGAAGGGTTGCAAGATATGAAAACAATATCCGAGATGAAGTAAGAATGCTTAATCGGTTCAAGAGTAAAATCCTGGAGCTCTTAAGAGTCTAGTAGAGTCTCAAAAAAGACTTAGAAGGAACCCTGGAATGTTTAAGTCTAGATTTGTACTGTTACCTTGAAGAAAACAAGTGTTTTAATTTGGTATGATTCACAACTATTGATTCGACGTAGCGAGTAGATTTGGGCTGTTGTTCGGGTGGTACTACCATCAGAGTGACGAAGTAAGGGATTGTAATAGGACTCTAATTCGACAAGGACCATTGATCTATGGGAGAGTGGTCATGGTGAATTTTGGACCACTGGATCCAGTTACTAGTGTATTGGAATAAGGGTCATCGGAGGTCTAGAGGAAGGACTAAGATAGGAGTCCGATGACTTGGGAGTTCGAGGGTCATCGATCTATCGGAGGAAATTATGTGAGATCTTAGTTGTTGAATCTAGCATGGGTTGATCCGAGGAGATAGGACTTAGGACCTTGATTGTCACATGAATATGACCTCCAAGTTTATTTAGACCATTATATGGAGTGACCGAGGAATATCATATTTGTTAGAGAACATTTTGTCGGAGTGGTCCTAAATGTTGAATAGAAAAGGTTTTGACAGTGAAGACTCTAAGAATGAGAATGAATCTTTGATTAGGAAGAGGATGATGGCGAACGATAGTCCTAGATCTATCGTGGGTCGCACCTCTCCATACAATTTTACCAAACAAGGAGGAAAACAATCACCAGGTAAATTGAGGTGTTGATGAAATCGAGGCCATCAATCCATGCTTCCAAGGGTCATTGGATCTACCAACATGATCCATCAAGGAGGGCCCGTTGAAGTAGAATTTGGTCACAGTTTACTCCGACATGAGAGAGTCTGAGATGCTTCAGTTCATTAATATAGGGTCGAGATGAGATCATAACCATTTGATTGTGAATGCCTAGGTTCACGTTTGTTGTCAAGATCCCGAGGAAGGAAAAATAGTTGTGATAGGACGTTCGACGATGGAATTTTCGTGAAGCTCCAAGCGTATTTTTTAAGAGAAGAGAAATTTTTTTAATATCCCACCAACTTAAGAGTGAATTAGGGGATTGGATGTGTTACAGAGTGGTATCAAAGCAGTGTTCAAACTCTAGGATTTAATGGGTCACTGCGACCACTTGACTATTTGAGAAAATCTTTATTTTTTCATAAATTCATGACATAAATTTATTTATGTAATGGCTAATAATGGTTTGTTGTTTCAGCACATAGGGAGTACTGAAGAAAAAATAGAGGTGAATGGTGCAGCGTAGCATGGAAGTCATCTCACACCTTAGAGATGATGAATTCGATAGCCAGAGGGATAGAGAAACCCCTCTAGATTTAGTAGCCATTGTTAGAAGTCTGAAAGTAGAAAATGAGAGGCTCATGAGAGCTCAAGATGAACAGGAAGAGTTGAATGCAGTCCTATTGCAGATCTTGTCTGATATTTAGAACCATGTGCAACAAGGTCCTAGTAATGCATAGTAGCAACAATCGGAGAAATTGAAAACTCCTTCAGATGCCCAAAATCATGGATCATCTTATAGCAACGTGGGAAGGAGTTCTTCTAAGAAGAGGCATCAAAATGTAAGGAAAGGAAGATCTAGTGGAGGTACTTCCATAGAGTCATCTAGTGGAAATACTACTTTTGTGGAGCTATCCAACAGTGACACTGGATCAAGTGTCCCCAAGAAGAAAAGGAAGAGACATTCGTAGAGTTCTCTAATTGAAGAATTCAAGAAGGATAAGCCGCCTACCTTTGATGGAAAAATCAAGAAGAGAGAAGAAGTTGAGGCTTCGCTGTTGGGTATGAATAAGTATTTTAGGGTACATAACGACTTAGAAAATACAAAAGTGAATATTTCTATCTTCAATCTGAGTGGAGGAGCTTCCATATGGTGGGAAGACCTCAAAGAATTCAAAGGATGGAAAGAAAGAAAATTGACCTGGAAGAATTTTGTGAAGTACTTTAGAAAATCTTACCTATTGGAGAAGTACTATGATGACAAAATCAAGGAATTCCTTGTGCATAATTTGGGGTAACTTACCATGGATGTGTATGCTAAGAGATTCCTGGAGTTGTTGAGGTATGTTCCTTACCTCAAGGAAAAGAAAGAAAGAGTGCAATGTTTTCTCAATGGATTTCCACAGTCTTATCAGGATAGAATCAAATTTGATAAGACCAAGTAATTGGAAGACACTATAAGGAAGGCTAAGTGTTTCTATGATTAGTCTAAGCATAAGAAAGAGAATTCTAAGGATAGGAGAGGAAAGGATAATATTGGATTCCTAAAAGCTGGATTCAATCCATTTCCATATAAGAATCAGAGGAAAGGTGCCCAGTTTGGTTAACTGAGTAGAAGTTTGCATCAATAAAACGTTCCATCTCAAAGTGGGAATAAGCCAGTAGAGTAGGAAAGAGAAATAGTAGAGGAGCCAAAGAAAGGGCCTCTACAATGTTGGGGTTGTAGAGAACCACACTTGTTAAGGAATTGTCCTTATATATAGAAAGACAATAAAAGGGTTTACCATGTGCAGGAAGCAACTATAGTCAATTATGTGGCCAAGAGTGTGTTGAGAATATATGCAGCTGTGGAAAATCAACAAGCAGACAACCAATCTTTTGTAGTGGAGATGAAATGTATAATTTCCAAACAAACTGTTTCTATTTTAATTGATCCTGGATCTAACCATAGCTATGTTTCACCTCAAGTTGTCGAAGCATGTTCCCTACAGAGAGAGAAACATAAAAAGGCATTGTTGGTTCAGTTAGCCACATGGACAGAGAGGAAGGTGACATAGGTGATAGAATATTATCCATTTGATATGAGTGGACTGTATACTCAAGAATCCATGAATATCTGACCTCTAAGATCATATGATGTGATTTTAGTATGGACTGTTTGGTTGTTCATAAGGAAAAATTAAATTTCTATGCGAAGACCCTAGAGCGTGAAGATAAGGAAGAAAATGAAAAATGTTTGCGAGGCATTCAAAAGCCAAGCTCAGTTAGACAAATATCACCATTACAACTTAATAAGTTTAGTCATAAAGGGTTACCCATGTATGATATACAAGTTCTTAACTTAGCATAGGGAAAGAAGTAGAAGGCTGAAGGTCATCTTGTGTTGTGGGAATTTAAGGATTTATTTCCTGAGGAGGTTCTTGGATTAAATCCTAAGAGAGATATTTATTTTTCAATATATCTTGTGCCTGGAGTAGTACCTAAATCAAATGTACCCTATCGGATGAGCACACCAAAATTGGTGGAGATTAAGGTACAACTAAAGGAGATGTTGGATAAAGGTTATATCAGACTGAGTGTATCCCTGTGGGGAGAACCAACTTTATTTGTGAAGAAAAAGGATGGTACCTTGTGATTTTGCAATAACTATAGGAAGTTAAACAATATGACCATCAAGAACAAGTATCCATTACCTAAGATTGATGATCTTTTTTATCATCTTAGAGAAGCCACAGTTTTCTTTAAAATTGACTTGATATTAGGATATCACCAAGTCAGAATTAAGGATGAGCACATCCAAAAAACAACTTTTAGGACAAGGTATAGGTAGTATGTGTTTGTAGTGGTGTCATTTGGGTTTACTAATATAACAACTACCTTTATGTTCTTGATGAATAGTTTTCTCAACAAGTATCTAGATAAGTTTGTCTTGGTATTTCTTGATGACATTTTTGTGTATTCCAAGACTAGAGGAGAGCACAAAGAGAATCTCAAGATGGTGCTATAGGTCATAAGAGAGAACCAATGGTATGCTAAGTTCAACAAGTGTGATTTATTTCAGAATGAAATCCAGTATTTAGTCCACATAATCTCAACAGAGGGAGTGGAAGTAGATCCAAATAATATTAAGGAAATCATGGATTGGACTACCCCTTGAAACGTAATAGAGGTAATACCTTTCATGGGATGATACAAATTTAGGAGAGGAATGAAATAATTGACAGACAAAATACAATAAACAAATATATATGAAGAATAACACAGATATCCGGTGAACAATATATTCTATTGAATAATGAAATAGAATGAAACTGTAAAACTACAAAACGGAAACACTTGCTCGAATAGTGGTAGTTATCTCTGAGAAGAGATGTGCTTGCTACACGTATCCACCCGAGAATATTGAATTACAATTAGGCTCTAGAGGCCTTTTTGATATTACTCATGAATTCCAAAACCCTAGACATCCAAAAACATAACCCTAGGAGGTGAAACATCAAAAGTCATGTGGGCCCCTATGGGTAAGTTGGTACCTCAAATTCCCAGGGTCGTAACTTTTGCATACAACCTCCATTTTAGGCACGTGATAGCTCGTTGGAAAGGTCTTTTAGAGAAATACACATTTTGTTGTCAAACTTTGACTTCATTTATAGATTGACTGTGGTGAGACAAAAAAACAGTGTTTAGGCCTCCAAAACGGACCTGGAAGTACAACAAGATGTGATGACATGAAAACATACAAAATAATTTATTTGAATTAGGTGAGAGGCCACCAATATCCACCTGAAAGATGTGTGGGGCTTCAGACAGCCCCAAAAGTGTAGAACCCACAATTACAAAGAAGTATAGAAGAACGTGTTAAACTAAAAATGAATAAGAGGATCCAATTCAAATAGGTGGGTGGCCACCAATAGCCAACTGGATCAATCCTCCCCCATTATTAAGCAATGGTATCCATTGCGTTGAGTTCCCCCATTAGGTGAGGAAACTTCTACCAGATTTGGCCCTGGGTGAGCCACTTGCCTTGGTGTAGGAGTTTCCCTGCCTTGATCTTCTGATAAAGTTGGATCTTCTGCTGGTGAGTGTCCTTGACCTGTGTGTCCATTATCTGATCATTGGATGCTTGTTCCATGCAGTCAGGGTTGAGCTCTGTGGGTGTCAGTTGTTATGCGATCTTTGAGGTGTCCAATAATGGTGGAAAATATAGTCGAAGGAGGTCCACATTGAACATTGGGTGCATGCCAAGGAATGGTGGAGTGTTGATCTCAAAAGCATTTCTACCCACAACCTTGGTGATAGTGTAAGGGCCATAGCGAAGTGGGCGGAGCTTCCGATGGGGCCCTGTGAGACACTCCTTCTACAAATGTAACCAGAATTTGTCACCAACCTGAAATCGTTGTGGTGCCCTATGTTGATCATGGCGGTGCTTGTACTTATCATTGGATTTCTACAAAATCTCTTGGACCTATTAGCAGATGTGTTGGATCCTCTCAATGAATCTAGTGTCTTTTTTTATCACAGTCTGATCATGGGAAGAGTCTTTCTCTGTGGTGGGAAGAGGAGGTGAAACATCAATGGGTCCCAAGGGTTGGAATCCCAGCCCCACCTGAAATGGGCTATGGTTGGTGGAGCTATGGAGAGCCCTTTTGTAACTGTGATGAACATAGGGGAGACTCTCGTCCCATGTATGTGGATGCTTATATTTGTACATGTGCAGGATGTGCATAGTAATCTGATTGACGACTTTTGTTTGGTCATCTATTTGGGGGTGGAAAGTAGTGGATTTTGTGAGCTTGGTGTCCAAGAGTGACTAGAGACTCGACCAAAATGTGTTTAGTAACCTGTTGTCTTGGTCAGAGATGATGGTTTGTTGTATCCCAAAGTGGACCCACACTCGTTCAATGAAGAGCTTGGCAATATCTGTCACTGTGATATTCTTCTTGCAGGCTGTGAGGATGACCATCTTCAAAAACTGATCAACGACCACAAATACACACTCATTTCCTCTCTTGGTGGATGAAAGCCTAGACATGTAATCCATTGAGATGGATTCCCAAGGCTTCTAGGGAGTAGGAAGAGGGGTTTATAGGCCTTGCTTCTTGATGGTTGGCTTCGCAATGGCATAGGAAGTGCAATATCTGATATACTTGCTAACGTCCTCTCAAAATTTTGGCCAATAAAAATGTTTCTACAAAACGACCACAGTTTTCTCCACGCCAATTTTTTTTTCCATCCGACTGTAGTGGGATTCCCAAATTAACTTTGCACACTCACTTGTAGGAACACAAAGATGGACCAGGTGGCATAATAGTTCATCCTGAATGTGAAAATCAGTGACATTCGCACATGTACCCAAGAGATGATAGGTGGTGGTGAAGTGTGTATCTTGTTGATAAAGTTGGGGCCACTCAGATGCTTCATGTCCATAGGAATGGAGCACCATGGTTAGTGCAGTCGCAGGAGTTCGACTAAGGCGGTCATCGACACGATTTGAGATACTTGTCTTATACTTGATTTTGAGATGGAACTGTTGCAGGTAGGTGGAGCACTTCTGATGGCATTTGTTCTGCAATTTCCCCTATGTCTGTATGAACTCCAAAGGCTTGTGATCAGTGTGTATGATCGTCTCCTTTCCCAGAATGTAATATTTCCATTGACAACAGGATTGTACAATGGAATACATTTCCTTGTCATAGGTGGGGTATTTCTGGACAGTATTTGAGAGTCTCTCACTATGGTATTCCACTATATGACCGTGTTGAGTGAGAACTGTGCCCACAACATAGTTAGATGCATCAATCTCAATCTTGAACGATCACTGCAAATCGGGAAAGGAGAGTACTGGAGTTGAGCACAAGAGATGATTCAGATCATCGAATGCTCATTGTTTTTGTTTCCCCCACATGAAATTGGTCCTGCCATATCCCTTGGTCACCTGGATGAGGGCCCATGCAATATGGGAGAATCCCAACATGAACTGTCGGTAGAAGTTGGCTAGTCCCAAGAAGATTCGAAGCTCGATCAGTGTGGTCAGGGCTGGGCAATCACAAGTGACTTGGATCTTAACTGGATCAACATGTACCCCATGCTCATCAAAAATGTAGCCCAAGTATTAGACCTTGTTCATGCCAAAAGAGATTTTTTCCAAGTTGTCATATAGCTTGTGTTGCCACAAAGTTCTCAAAACCTGTTGAATATGACGCATGTTATCCTTCCACGTTCTGTTGAAGATGAGGATGTCATCCAAATATACCACCACAAAGGAGTTGGTGAAGGGTCTCAATACATCATCCATCAACCTCATGAAAGTGGTTGGTGCATTTGTTAAGCCAAAGGGCATGACTAGCAATTCAAAGAGACCTTCTTTAGATTTGAAGGTTGTCTTCCATACATGAGTTGGTTCGATGGGAACCTGGTGGTAGCTAGAATTTAGGTCAATCTTTATGAAGAACTTTTCTCCCTTGAGTTGGTCAATAAGGTCATCAATCCTCAGAATGGGGTATTAGTTCCTGACTGTGATTTTTTTTAAGGCTCTGTAATCAATCAAGAGTCGCCAAGTCCTGTCCTTCTTCTGCACTAGTACAATTGGGCTCCTGCAAGGGGAGGAGTTGGGTCTGATGTGCCCCTTTTGAAGAAGCTCTTAGATCTGACGCCTGATTTCATCATTTTCCATCAGTGAGCAACGATAGACCAGTCCATTAGGTAGAGTTGCGTTGGGGGTCAGACCAATTGGATGCTTGACTTGGTAGTGTGTCGACACCCCTATAGGTGAGGAGAAGATGTCTCTGTATTCTTCCACGATTCTGACCACTTGCTTCTGTTATGAAGAGAGGCTCTGTGTAAAGGCCACAGATGTGGTGACAACCTTCTTCTTTTTGTGAGTACGGATCACAAAGAATACGAACTTCCCGGTCTATGAGATGACCTTACTGCATTGCTTAGAAGAGATTAAAGAAATAGTAGTACACGACACTAGCTCTTGTATCCTATACAATTGTCTACCCGAAATAATAATAAAACTACGGGGTCTAGAATCATATACAACATGACGCTTCCACAAATATGGTTGTCCTAAATGAACATCACAAACTTAAAAGGGAGAAATATCACACACTACCTCATCTTTGAAAGGCTTGATGTCGTAGGGCAGATGAAATTTTTGGTTGACATGAAGATCTGAATCTCTTCCTTGGCGAAGCCAACTGATGGTGTAGGGTTGTGGGTGCGGTGTCATTGGTAGGTCCAGCCGCTTGATGACCTCTACTAAAATTAGGTTCTTCTGAATACTGCTATCGAAAATGAAATGAAGTGGAGCCCCCTTTACCCACATTTACGAGTGAAAGAGGTGTTCCCCTTCCTCTGGTTCTTCTGGTTCTGTTGGTTGGACTTTGGTGGTAGTGACAGTGGCATTGGGTTCAACATCAATAATATGATTCCCTCCTTTAGGATTTGATTTGGAATCATAATCAGCCTCTAACTCAGAAGCCTTTAGTTCGGCCATGAGTGACTACTTGGAGTGACATTCTTCGGTGTTGTTCCAAGGGATTTTATGGTACTCACACCATTCTCCCGTGTCCTTATTCATCTTCTGATTGCCCTTCTTGTGTTGCGACTTGGACTCGTTGTCCTAAGGGTGACCATCTCGACTTGGTCCCTTGCTATGTGGGTTTGGGATGCCTTTTCTCTGCTTCGGCTGTCAGGGGTTTGTAGATCCAAACTCTCGCCTTTTCTACTTAAATTTTTTCTCGATCTTGATAGCATATCTATAAGCTGTGACCAATGAGGCGATGTACAAAAAATCCATTTATGTTTGAATGTATCTATGCAAACAGCTATAGTATTTGAGGACCAGATGACGCTTAGAGTCTTTGATAGCCAATTTGGTGTGCAGGGTATGGAAAATATTGGTGAAATATGGTACTGTCTCGTCCCTTTCTTGACATAGGGTGGTCCATCTGGTGTACTGGTCCTCATAGATTCCAATAGGGTAGTATTTTTATTTAATGGCATCCTAGAAGGAATCCCATGTAGGGGCCACCACACACATTGCATATTCCTCTACGGCCCTTCTCTTAGAGTAAGTATCCCACCAGTCTTTAACATGGGGAATGACCTTGAGGAGTGAAAAAGTGATCATTTCCCTATTGGAGAAATTGTGCACCGAAAAATACCCTTCGAATAGATTCAACCATTTATCTACAACATATGCATCTATCATTCCTTCACATAATGGAATATCAAAATTTACCTATACCTTGAATGGGGTTGCATGGCCACTTGATGAAGATGCTTCTCCTGTGGGTAGCCATCGAAGGATCTACACAAAGTTTTCCATGATTTCATTCCTTTGTCACACGAGGGATTCATTGAGAAACATTTTAATAGGATCTCTTACTCCATCATATTTGTTTTTTTCCCCCATGGGTTGTTTTCAGGCTCAATGTGACAGATCTTGCAATGGATCGATTGGTTCGAGTCCCAACTTCTTGTACCCAGATCTTGTCAAGGTCATGCACGAAGAAAAATAAATGAAGAGAAGACTGCTCTGATACCACTGATCCAGATTTTTGAGCGGAACAAAATAATTGACAGAATGAATACAATAAACACAGAGATATGAATAATAACACAGATATCCAGTGAACAATATCTTCTATTGAATAATGAAATAGGAAGAAAGTGTAAAACTGTAGAACTAAAACACTTGCTCGAATGGTGGTAGCTATCTCTGAGAAGAGATGTGGTTTCTATGGGCATCCTTCTGAGTAAAATGAATTAAAATGATGCTCTAGAGTCCTTTTTGATATACTCATGAATGCCAAAACCCTAGACATCCAAAAACCTAACCCTAGGAGGTGAAACATCAAAATTCATGTGGGCCCCTATGGGTAAGTTGGTACCTCAACTTCCTGGGGTCGTAACTTTTGCATACGACCTCTGTTTTAGGTGTGTGATATCCTGTTGGAAAGGTATTTAACAGAAATACACATTCTGGCATCAAACTTTGACTCCATCTGCAATTTGACTATGGGGAGACAAAAAAATCTTGTTTATGCCTACAAAACATCCCTGGAAGTACAACAAGATGTGTTGACATGAAAACATACAAAATAATCCAGTTGGATTAGGTGAGAGGCCACCAATATCCACCTAGAAGATGTGTGGTGCTTCAGACAACCCTAGAAATGTAGAACCCATAATTACAAAGAAGTACAAAAGAATGTGTTGAACTAAAAACGGATAAGAGGAGCCAGTTAGAATAAGTGGGTGGCCACCAATATCCAACTGGATTATGGGATTAGCTAGGTATTAATAAAGGTTCATGACAGTATTTTCCAAGACTGGTGATCCCATTACCTCATTACAAAGAAAGGGGAGGACATTTTTATGGTCAACAGATTTTGAGGATAACTTCCAACAGCTGAATTATCTTTTGACCAATGCCCCTATTTTAAATATCGTAGACCTTGACAAATATTTCTTGGTTTTTCATTAATGCTTCCAAAGAAGGACTTGATGGAGTACTTATGCAAGAAGGGAAAGTGATATGTTACGAGTCAATAATGTTAAATGAGAATGAGAAAAAGTATGTCACCCATGATCTAGATCTTGCAACAATTGTGCATGCATTGAAGATGTGGAGACATTACTTGCTTGGAAGGAGGTTTTTCTTGATGACAGATCATTTTGGATTAAAATAATTGTTTGACCAGCCACGATTGGACACTAGATAGGAAAAATGGATGGCCTTGATTAGTGAATTTGATTTTGAGATTAAACACACAAAAGGAAAGGAGAACAGAGTGTCATATGCACTCAGTCGAAGTGTGAATACTATACACTTAGCAACAACAAGTGTAGGAGAGTTTGACATACAAAAAAGGATTAAAACCCTCTTTCAAGAAGATGAGTTCTTCAATCATGTGATAAAATGATTTTAACAAAAATCCAAAGAGAAGAAATATGAAGGATATCAACTTAAAACTAATGAGTTATTGTTGTATAAAAACAAGTTTATGTGCCCAATTCAATAGATTTGAAATTCTTGACTATGGATGAATTCCATAGGAGACCTTATGTGGGTCACCATGGTTATGAACATATGGTAACAACAGTGAGGCAGTTGTATTATTAGCCCA
>JZKD02S1501622.1:702873-732589 GCA_000966675.3 Picea glauca | reverse complement strand
ACTGTGGGTGATAAAACTCCCGAGGAGGAGTTGGAAGAGCTTAGACTCTTCGGGCCATAGAGTGAGAAGGTCCTGGTTGGGGTGACCGACTGCTGAGAGCCCGGTTGCCGTCAATATGCACATATACGGAATTGGTCAACTTATGTATATGTGTCATATGCACATATACAGAAGTTGACCACTTTCGTATATGCGTATATACGGAAGTGGTCAACTTTCATATATGTGTCATATATGCACATATATGGAAGTTGACCACTTCTGTATATGCGCATATACATAAGCTGACCACTTATGTATATGTGCATATACATAATCTTACCACTTCCGTATATGTGCATATACGGAAATGGCCAGCTTCTGAATATGCGCATATACAGAAGCGGTCAGCTTCCATATATGTGTGTATACGAAAGCCGACCATTTTCGTATATGTGGTTATACGGAAGTGGTTGGCTTTCGTATATGCGCATATACGAAAGTGGTCAGCTTATGTATATGTGCATATAAAGAAGTGGTCAACTTCTGTATATGCACATATACGAAAGTTGACCACATCTTTATATGCGCATATATGGAAATAGTCGGCTTCCATATATGTGCATATACGGAAGAAGTCATCTTTCGTATATGACCATTTCCATATATGCACATATACAAAAGTGGTCAGCTTCCGTATATGTGCATATACGGAAGTGGTCAACTTTCGTAAGTTGACCACTTTCGTATATGCGCATATACGAAAGTGGTCAACTTATGTATATGTGCATATACAGAAGTGGTCAACTTCTGTATATGTGCATATACTGCACATATAGGGAAGTCGACCATTTCTGTATATATGCATATACAGAAGCCGGCCATTTCTGTATATGCACATATACGAAAGCCAACCATTTTCGTATATACGCATATATGGAAGTTGATCGCTTTTGTATATGCACATATACGGAAATGGTTGGCTTTCATATATTCGCATATACGGAAGTGGTCAACTTCTGTATATGCACATATACAGAAGCTGGCCTTCGAAAATGAGTTCTCAGGGTGTTAAGTGTTACACTGTTTGGTTGAGTGAGTCACCGGAGAATCGACGGGAGTCGGAAAAGGAGTCGATGGGAGCATGGGTGCACGGTGGTTTTGGGATGGATGCGGATGGGTTCATGAATATGCAAAGGTATAAGATGAGATCATGGTGTTGCATGGACTACTAAGAAATTCCTCAAATTATGGATCAAGGCAAACTAGAAGCCAAAATGATAGATCGATCTCAAGCATGGCTCCAAAGAGTTCTTCACGACCATCTTCTCCAGCCTGGAATATCATGATAGAGACTTTGAAAATGGTCGTTATTTCTTTAATTATAATAGGTTTCACTTCAGAACCTCGACAAAAAGATTCATCCTGGAAAAAGAGGAGTTCACTACTGCTCCCCCATCTAGATCCATCTCTACTCTCTCCCTTGGGAGTTTTGGGACCCATCAATTATAGAGGGAATTGGTAATACTCTTGGAAATTTTGTGAAAGTATATGAATTAACAAAACAAGTCTATTACACTTCCTACATTTGAATTTGAGTCTACATGAACCTGTACAAGGATCTACCAGATTCAATATGTCTCATTTACCATGATAATGCATGGGTACAAACCCTTGATCAAGAGCACATACCCTTCCATTGTAGAAGGTGCCATGAACATTGTTACCTCTTTAGTGACTTTCCTTTGAACATTGAACTGCAATCCCTTAATACCACCCCTCATAAGGATGTTGATGAATTTGAACAAGTCTTTTCCAAAATAATCCCTTGATTAAACCCCAATCCTACACATCCTAGCATGAATATCGAAACGATTAATTATTTTGAAACCCCTTCTCACATCGAAGAAGTCCAAGAGGACATTCCCCATCAAGAACCTCACTTAGGACAGGCCCCCAAGGATGGATTCGACCCATCTAAAAATCCAGAAGACAATGCCAAGCATCGCAAGACAATGGATCCAAAATATTTTGTCCTAGTCTCCAGAGATCAGAATATGGAGGAAGATAACCTCAATCGAATATAATTTGAAGTTTTCCTAGATCAGAGATAATTTGAATATTGTGAAGAGATTGATCTAGGTGAGCTTAGTCTCCAATTAATAGTTGCTTCCTATGAATTCCAAGACTTGCACTCCATTCTTGAACTACAAGTTCATATTTTGAAGGACGCCTTGGTTAGAATCAAAACCAATGGCGTAAGGTAAGAACTCCTCTATCTCTTACTTATCTCTTCCTTAGATGTCAATTCTCATTCTTCTGATGACATTTCCAAATATTTGTGTGAGGAGAAAAATTGAGGAAGCGGAAGCAATAAATGGCTCCTACAGGAACTAGGGGAACTTGTGGTCAACTCATGCTACATAAATTTTATGACAAACAAATTCCCCCAACCCCCCCCATCTCTCACCAAGATAATTTCTTGGAACATACAAAGCATGAATGGACAATCCAAACATAGGATTCTAAAGAATAAATTCTCTGAGTGCAACCAACTATCGTCATGATTCAACAAAATGACTCAACAACCATATTTCAACTGTTGCAAAAAATATATGGTCAGGTTCACAAGATATAGCAAATGACGCGCAAGGACTTGAGAGCCAGTTATTGCTCGTAGACCTTCCCGTAAAAAAATTACTCACCACATCCCTCAATTAGTCACTCAAGATTAGAACGTTGCCCTAATGCATTCAATATCTCTTGAAGAGGTAGAATAATAATTTTTTGATATACCTTGTGGTAAGTCTCCAGGCCTCGATCGAATTACCATTGACTTCCTCCAATCCTGTTGGTCGACCATCAAACTGGATGTTTAGGAGCTAGTGGAATACTTATGATAGTTCAACAATGTCCTCCTAGCCCTAAACCCCACCTTCTTAGCCCTGATCCTTAAGGAAGAGCGATTGAAATACCAAATAAAATTACTCCATATTTCTCTCTGCAATGATGTCTATAAAATCATCACAAAATTCATTGTCGATCACCTCAAACCCCTTCTCCCCTCCGTGATCTCCCTATAGAAATCATGGTATGTGGAGGGCCATAGATTCTACAGATAATTATTTTATTCCATGCACTAATCCATTCTCTCAAAACATCTAAGTCTCTTATCATGATCATCAAGCTTGACATGTCCAAATCTTTTGATAAAATTAGTTGGTAATACATATTTCATATCCTTTAGTTTTTTTTATTTTCCCCTAGCTGGATCAAATGGATCATGACCCTCACCTCCTCTCTTTTTTTTAATTCTTGTTAATGGCTTCCCCTCTGCCACTTTCCCCCCCTCTTGTGGCATCTAGCAGGGTGACCCCCTCTTGTCATTTCTCTACATCTTAATGGCATAGGGCCTTGACAGACATCTCAAAGAAGTTGTAGTAGATAATAGAATTAACTATCTTAGACCATCCGTGGACAACCTCCCTATTTCTCATCAGCAATTTGTGGATGACACTATGCTTATGGGCCAACCCAGTGTTCGAGAAGAAAAATCCATCAAACAAGTCCTCTCAAACTTCATGGATGCATTAGGTACTTATGTTAGTCAAGAAAAATATCATTTTTTTTTCTCCCACCATATAGGCCACATTTCTAGGATTCTCAACTTCTACAAGAGCTCTCTTCCATCCAAATATTTTGGCACCCCACTGGTTGAAAACAAATTAAGCTGGGAGGATCTCCTGCCTATAGTGGAAACAAAATTTTCCAACTGCTGTTTTCGCACTCTCAATATCCATGGATGCCTAGTTCTCCTCAACCCAGTCCTCCAAGTGATTCGTCTATACTTTTTTTAGCTCGTGAAGACCAAAAACACATTCTAAAGTCCATTTGCAACTTGTAGAGGACCTTCCTATGGGGAGGTGCAAACAAAACTAGAAAACGGGCTCTTGTTGGATGCAACGAACTATTCTAGCACAAACTCTCAGGAGGCCTGGGACTATGTGACCCTGAAACCCTCATGTCTATTTTCGACACAAAAACTTGGTGGAGGTGGCTCAACAGTAAGGATTACCTATGGGGTTGGCTCTGACACAAGAAATATTGTGCTCACACATCCAACCACAATTTGATCAGTTTGAATGACCATATCCTAGGATCCCTCATATGGAATGCAGTATAGAACAATCACCACATTATACAATAACACTACTTCTAGAAAATCAGAGAAGGTCGTCAATCCTTGTTCTAAGATGATGTGTGGCAACAACAATAGCCTTACAAATATTATGAGTAATTCCTACCTTTAAGAAACATAATGGTTCTCAGGAATCAAAACTGGCTCTATCAATACTAGCTTCTAGCAATCCCAGGGGATTAATGGTGCTCCTAGCCCCCACAAGAGAAATGGGAACCTCTCCCCTGTGAGTTGGATTGAAAAAAATTCTAGTAGAAGATTTCAAACAAGAGGATAAGAATCCATGATGGACCAGACAAATTGCGATGCAACTTTCAACCAATAGGATGCTTCAACATGAAGAAGGCTACCATATAGATATGGGTCACGAGGATCAAAATATGGAAACATATTTTTGGGCCTAAATTTTCCTTCTTTCTTTGGCTTGTATCCCATAGTAAGACTCTCACTTGGGGCCAACATTTTACTCACATTGTTGCCAACATGGGGAATCAATGGAATATCTTTTGAACACCTGACCCCTCTCCTCTTCCCACTGGGATCAAGGATACCTCACTTTTTGTACCTCTAACCACTATAGAATTATCCTCTCTGCAACCATTCTTAGTTGGCATTGCAAGGACTTCACCAACCCTATCCTTAATAGAGTCTGGCATCTCTTTCTCGGATTCTTTTTCTAGAAACTATCGAAAGAACGAAATCAAATAATCTTTAAAAATTTACAGATGCAGGAAGACCACTTACGACGCAAGATCACAACTAATATTCAAGAGACAACTCTCAATTCCCAATGGTGAGATCAAAACTTGGAGTGCAATGATGAGGAATGTTGCATCCTTCGGGATGTTAATCTTCCTTGACAATCCAACTTCTCCTATTGTCCATGAGGGTTCATAAGCTAGTAGTGGAAGGGGACTCTTAGATGACTATCAAAATGCTAAAGGGACTCTTAGATGACTATCAGAATGCTAAAAAAACTCCAACATGGCTCTCTATATGCAAAATTTTCCATAGATGGAGATTGGAAAGAAGTCTAGAGTGCATTCATTCTCTCTTATCCAACATCAAAGTCATTAATTTGTCCCATGTTAAATTCTCTGCCAATAAAGTTGGATACATAATAGCCATTGAAGGAGTTCTTTGAATTCCAGAGCCCCTCGATGTTCGCTGGGAGCCCTACCAGAAAACATCGACATCTCCGATCATTTCCTACATTTGGTGTTTCTAGAGGGAAAAATCTAGTTCTAAATGTTTGAATGTTGGATTCTAGATCTACAAAATTAGATTCTGAAAATGCAAATATCAAATCTAATTATACTATTTTGGAATCTCATATTTACAAATTTAGAATTGGATTTTCCATTTTAAAATGTCAAATTCTACACTTTGAAAACATTGATTCTAACTTGTTTGGAAAAGAGTTTAAACATAAATTAATACAAATTTTATGAAATTGACTATATATAGAATGATCAAAATATCTTGACATTCATACTTGTATTATTAATATGACAAAAACATAATGCAAATCAGTGTAACTTTGATAGAAAGAATCTTACTACTTTGACTAATGATATTGGTGATTTCATACAAACATTTTTAATAACTTGGTTGAGGATAATGTTAAAAATGTTAATCCATTTATCTACCTATGAATATATAACTTGTATGAAATTATCATACCACACATTTAGCCATATGTGCCAAGTAGCATAATTTTAAGAAAAGTTGTCACAAAATATTGCATGTGAGTGAATAATGGAAGCCTAATCCATTTATCTACCTATGAATATATAACTTGTATGAAATTATCATAGCACACATTTAGCAATATATACCAAGTAGCATAATTTTAAGAAAAGTTGCCACAAAATATTGCATGTGAGTGAATAATGGAAGCCTTGAGTGGTAATAAAGTGACTGAATAGTGGAGAATAAAGTTAAAGAACACATTAATATGGATATTTTTAAAGATCAACTTAAACCAAATTATGAATATGTGGTGTGGTTAAGGCTAATTTTATTTATTGTTGTTTTTGTGGGTTTGATTACAGTTTCGATAATAGAACAAGATATCAATTAGCATATGAACAACTTGACACATAACTGGCATTTTAGCTAGTTTAACCGACAATTTCTCAAGCATATCAACAACCTTGTATATATTTATAATTTAGGGTATTTAAGTGGCCACGATTGCCATTACTGAGATTTTCTGCATGGAAGACAAGATTACACAGTCTTTCCATGAACTGGACCTTGGATGTGAGCAGACTGCCGTTTGTTTCCATGGATAGCATTGGCAGTAAAATTCAATGAATTGCAATATGACGTTTTCCACATTCCCATACCATAAATACCAGCTCCAAGCTGCTCTCAGTGATCTGGTCCACCAGCATCTGCAACAGGCTCAAAAATACTGGACGAGATAAGAAGTTGGGAAGCCCAATGCCTTTGGCCTTCTCCCGCATCACCGTCTCCTTCGCTAGAAACTTTACACCCGTGGAACCGGTGTTGCCGATATAGGTGTAGTAGCCCTCAAACATCTCCCGCATCTGAGCCGTGCAATGCATCCTTCGGTCATCCTCGAACTGCTTGAAGTGCCCCTCGATCACAATTTTATTAAGATATTCCTTCAATGAGTCCTGCAACTTAACAAACAAAATGTCGACCTCTTGTGGATTGCAGATATGCTGCGGGAGATCGTTGAGCTTCGCCTGGCGTTCTGAGAGCAACTTCACCAATCTCATTGAATCGCAGGTGGCAAAATCCACATCTGCTGATATTATATTTATTATAATGCTCTTTGAAACTCAAAATAGCGGGTACGATTGCCACAGCTCATTTCAAATTCGAAAATGGGGCGCGGAGGGAATAATGTACAACTCGTTTCATTTGAAATATCTAGCTCATTTCAAATTCAAAAATGGGCGCGGAAGGGCATTCACGCCGTTCATTAAATGACTGCTTACCCCATTCACTGTCCACAATGTTGTGTCATGCCGTCTGGTTGAGTGAGCCACTAGAGGATGGAGCGGGAGTCGAAAAAGGGAGTAGCATGGATGCGCGGCGGGATGATGCATGGATGCGCGAGGGTACCATGGTGTTGCACGGGCATCCGGTCTGCAGAGTCTTAAAGAATCTGCAGCAGGCTGGATATTACTGGCCCGGCGGGATGATGCATGGATGCGCGAGGGTACCATGGTGTTGCACGGGCATCCGGTCTACAGAGTCTTAAAGACTCTGCAGCAGGCTGGATATTGCTCGCCTAGGCCTCGAGCCCTTCGTCCCTGTGGTTCAACAGTACACGAAGCCATGTGATGAAGGGTACGTGACATTCATTACATAGTGTAGGGTCAGGGCACGTCGATGAGGTAGGCGGTGACGACTCACTAAGGGAAGGATCCGCCGTCCAATTTCCACCTTCCGTTCCATTAAATGTGATAGAACAAGTGGATGAAAATGGTCACGGTTCGTACCAACCTATAGTTAAATTTTTTAATTCATAATACTAATGACCAAAGTTCAAATTTCTATGACTGGCATTTTAAACGTTAACCCTTCGTGGAACATTTAAAATTTTAAATAACATTTCCTTAAAAATTGGTAAAATAAAAATTATCCTTTTTTTTTTATGGGCAAATTTTTAAGCAGACTTCTGGGACATGTTGAGAGGCTCTTGATGTGATGTAACGGCTTCAATTTTGAACCCTACTTCACACCCCCCTCCTGGATTTATCTTCACAATGGGAAAGTATCATACTCGTTTTTCGAAATGTGTGCAAGTACTCTTTTTCGATTATTCTGGTAGATGTGTGTGGATGTCATAGCATTCAATTGTTTGTGTTATTTGTTATTTCTCATGTTCACTTCCATGCCATTAACATTATTTTCACATCCACTTTCATGCCATAGCATTATTGGAAAAGCGTTACACTCAATTTTGGAATGTTTGCAACTACCTTTTACCTTTTATCAATTATCTAGGAAGATTTGGAAAAGGAGATTATAGTTGGAACCTTATAATTATTGATTATGATTATTAGAATATGGGGATGATTATTGGAAAAGGTGTGAAAAAACAACTAGTTTATTTGCTTCAAACATCTTTTAATAATTTTATGTAATTAAATTGTACAATATTAATATTTAATATTAATAATTTAATATTTGGAAATAATGTTTTTAGATCATGTTAGATAGTTCACAGGAATCACCACCCATCAACAATAGTAATATTGAGCTCACCAACACTGGAGTCCGCCTGAGTCCACTTGAATTTGGAGGACAGAGAATAATAGAAGAGCAATTTTGAGCCGTTAGAACCTGTGATCCAAAAAGTGACTAAGTATGGAATGAGTAAGCCATACATATTTAATGTGTAAGCCATATTTAATTTGTATAATTATTTATTTCAATATTTTAAATCTAAAATTTACTAATATCTAACTTACTTATCCTTTAAATTTCTTAACTTTTATTTTAATATTTTTAAATATAATCATAAACCTAATTATAATTTCATATTAATTTATGTTTTGTATATAATTCAATAATGCACTTAAAAATTAATATCTTTATTTTATAAAAATACATGTTTAATGTAAATGATTATTTATTTTAATATTTGGAAATAATATTTTTAGATAATGTTAGATAGTTGATAGGAATCATCATTGGTCAACAATTTCTATATAGTGAAACTCTCGGTGCTGTTACACGGAACAATAGAAGTCCAATGTTGAATCCAAAAAGTGGCTAATTATGAAATGAGGAAGTCATACATACTTTATAAAATCCCATGTCCATACTTTATAAAATTATATATTTAATGTGTATAATTATTTATTTCAATATTTTAAATCTAAAATTTAATAATATCCAAGGTACTTAACCTTTAGATTTCTCAACTTTTATTTTAATATTTTTAAATATAATCATAAATCTAATTATAATTTCATCTTAATTTATGTTTTGTATATTAATATTTTTAAATACAGAATTTAAAAAAGATTTGTTTTGTTTACTTCATGTTTTTAAAATAAGAGATTTAACATCCTTTAATAATTTTATGTAATTAAATTGTATAATATTAATATTTAATATTAATAATTTAATAATAATCGTTTAATATTTGGAAATAATGCTTTTAGATAATGTTAGATAGTTGATAGGGATCACCATCGTCAACAATGAAAATCTCTTGATCCCGCCAGCCTGAGAGTCTTCCTGTCAATTTGTATATCGCAGAACTTTGGGTGCTCTTTGGAGGACATAGAAAAATATAAGCTCAATTTTGGAAAAAGTGACTAGGTATGGAATGAGGAAGTCGTACATACTTTATAAAATATGATGTCTATACTTTATAAAAGTACATATTTAATGTGTATAATTATTTATTTCAATATTTTAAATCTAAAATTTAGTAATATCTAACGTATTTATCTTTTAGATTTCTTGAATTTTATTTTTAAATATAATCATAAACCTAATTATATTTTCATCTTAATTTATGGTTTGTATATGGTTCAATAATGCACTTAAAAAATAATATCTATATTTTATAAAAATACATGTTTAATGTAAATGAATATTTATTTTAATAATTTTAAATATAGATTTTGAAAAAGCTTTGTTTTGTTTACTTGATTTTTTTTTAAATAAGAGATTTAAAATTCTCTAATAATTTTATGTAATTAAATTGTAAATATTAATATTTAATATTAATAATTTAATATTTGAAAATAATATTTTTAGATAATGATAGATATTTGATAAGGATCACAATCCGTCAACAATCTCAATCTTGAGTTTGTCAGCCTCAGACTCTGTCTGAACTCCAGAACAATAGAAGCGCAATTTTGAGTCCGCCCATGCTTTACAAAAATACATATTTAATGTGTATAATTATTTATTTCAATATTTTAAATATAAAATTTAGTAATATCTAACGTACTTATCTTTTAGATTTCTTGAATTTTATTTTAATATTTTTAAATATAATCATAAACCTAATTATAATTTCATATTAATTTATGTTTTATATATGATTCAATAATGCACTTAAAAATTAATATCTATATTTTATAAAAATACATGTTTAATGTAAATAATTATTTATTTCATATTTTTAAATATAGAATTTAAAAAAGATTGGTTTTGTTTACTTCATTTTTTAAAAAATAAGAGTTTTAACATTCTTTAATAATTTTTTGTAATTAAATTTTACAATATTAATAATTAAATATTTGGAAATAATCTTTTTAGATAATGTTAGACAGTTAATAGAGATCGCCATCCGTCAACAATTGCAATCCTGAACCCCGCCAACTCGGAGTCCTGTCAATTTCTGGTGTTGTTTGGAGGACAAAAATAGAAGTGCAATTTTGAGCTAGCCAGCCCGGGAACTGATCCAAAAAGTGGCTAAGTATGGAATGAGGAATTCGTACATACTTGATAAAATCTCATGTCCATACTTTATAAAAGTACATATTTGATGCTTATAATTATTTATTTCAATATTTTAAATCTAAAATTTAGTAATATCTAACATACTTATCCTTTAGATTTCTTAATTTTTATGTTAATATTCTTAAATATAATCATAAACCTAATTATAATTTCATCTTAATTTATGTTTTGTATATGTTTCAATAATGCACTTAAAAATTAATTTCTATATTTTATGTTAATACATGTTTAATGTAAATGATTATTTATTTTAATATTTTTAAATATAAAGTTTTAAAAATCTTTGTTTTTTTTACTTCAATTTTTTTAAATAAGAGATTGAACATCCTTTAATAATTTTATGTAACTAAATTGTACAATATTAATATTTTGTTGCTATGTTTTACAGGAAGCGCGTGCTTGTCTTTGATGGCAAAAACAACAACGAACCAAACCTCAAGAGCGTCGAAGACGAGAAAGCTCAAAAGAGATAGCAGTCCAGAAGTGCATACGAGGTCCAAGAGACCCGTGATCGCTTAGAAAACCTTCTAAGTCAGAGAGATCAAAAGATTAGGAGGAAGAGCGACAATGGCCATTGGATTACCGATCCAGAGGACCAACAACCGTTGGATTGATTTAAGTGGAAGGACATGATAAGAAAGGGTTGAGATCTGAGATCTCGATCACCCAAATTTTCATCAACCGTTGGATCGAAATAAATGGAAGGATAGGATAAGCAAAGATGGAGAGTCGTTGGATTTAATCCAAGGAAAAGCTGCATCGTAGACAGATCAAGCCATTGATCTAATATCTTGATCAATGAACAACATTTGTTTCAAGTCTAAAGATGTGAGGAGGTTACCCTCCGAAGAAATCATTTTGAGAGTTTCAATTTGAGATTTGAAATCCCTGAAGCCTGGAGATTCGGAGAGTCGAACTAAATATGGATCGTCCGATCATTCGAAATAGATCTCAGTCGTTAGATCGTCCGGAGTAAATCTCAAGCGTCGGATCATCCGAAGTGGACCTGGGTCGTCTAATCCAGAGAGTCAGTTTGAGAACTGAAATACCCAAATCCTAGAGAGCTGGAGAGCCGAAATAAATTTTCGAACGTCGGATCATCCGAAGAAGATCGCAGTCGTCAAATCGTTTGAAGAAGATCTCAAGCGTCGGATCATCTGAAGTAAATTTCAACTGTCATATCATTCTAAATTGGAAGGGCAAGATAAGTTAAAGGGTGCACTAATCTTAGCAACAGATAATCAGGCACTCAAATCTACGATCGACAGGGCATATCAGACCACCCTAATATTTATTCCTTTAACCGTGGGGGGGGTCCAAGTTGGTTTTATTTTCCATGTGGGACCCTCATACGTGTCACCTTCCTGTCAAGTCAGAC
This sequence comes from Picea glauca, assembly GCA_000966675.3. Classification (NCBI taxonomy): domain Eukaryota; kingdom Viridiplantae; phylum Streptophyta; class Pinopsida; order Pinales; family Pinaceae; genus Picea; species Picea glauca. The sequence continues at coordinate 720,563 of JZKD02S1501622.1, read as the reverse complement.
CCCCCTCGCTCATTACCACTTACCGCCTAATCCCCCCTCCGAGTAAACCACCAAACCACTCATACATACCACCTTCGTGCTTCGACGTCACACTCCACTACCCGCTACACGTCACACTCCACTACCGCACTATGAGTCCTCCATCTCTTTCCCAGGTGTTAAGATAACTTTACGCATCATCAACGACCTTCCACCTTCTGTGTTTTCGTCCTCAACATCCCGCTTCTGCACCTCGATGATGTGAGCTTCCCCAATGTCCTTATTTTTCTCTGGACACTCGAACGACCTGTGCCCATTCTTTCCACATGTGAAACATGTGATTACTCCACCTTGGCCTCTTCCTCTACCTCTAGTACGAGGAAAAGTGTCTGCGTCGGCATAATCCCCTCTCTGCTCATTATGCTGCCCTCTCTGTTCAACATGTGGTCCTCGCTGTGAGGTCCCACCTCTTTCAACTTTACCCTGAGGCTTCCTCCATTCCTCCTTAGGTTTCTGGTACTTCTCCTGGGCAACTGCCTTGCCCCTGGGCTGACTCCTGCCTCGCCCTCTCTGACCTTGCTTACGGCTCAGCTTCTCTTCAGCTTTCAGAGCCATCTGATAAGCATCCTCCACCGTCCTAATGGTAACCATGCTTAATTCATCATGAATGTCGTATCTTAGACCATTCAGATATATGACAACCTTCTCATAATCGCTCTCCCGATGACCTGCTCTGATGTTCAGTCGATAGAATTCCTCAGTGTATTCTTTCACTATCATCAGCTTCTATCTCAGGTTCTGCATCTTCCTGAACAGAGAAATTTGGTAGTCTCTTGGGATAAACTTCGCCTTCATCTTCATGATCATTCAATCCCAACTCTTGATCTTTTGCTTGCCTTTGCAACATCTGTCGGCTTGTAACTCATCCCACCATAATGTTGCATGTTCTTTCAAGCGTGTAACAACATGCTTGACCTTCTTATCCTCTTCGATCTCTTCATAGTCGAAGTAGGTATCAAGAGCTCTAATCCAGTCTAGTAGCTCTTCTGCATCCAAGTTCCCCTCGTAAACTGGGATGTCCATTTTTGCCTTTTCACCCATCCTGGCAATAGCTTTAATCAACCACCTAGTTGATTCATCTTCAGCTGCAACTTCCTCCTCGCGTTCAACCTTGATCTCGTTGTCAGAATCACTGAGATCCCCTGCACTAGCTGTGTGTCTCTGAGATGTCTCCATCTCCTCGATTCTTGCTCGAAGATCCCTCATCTGTCTCTCTATTTCTAGATTTCCTGCTGGCCTGCCTCTTCTTCACACCTCCCTATCTTCTGGGTTAGGTGATTGTCTTTCTCTCCTGGGCGGCATGGTGAATTCTCTTCTTTCTCTGCTACAGAAAACAAAGAGTCTTCCGGCTCTGATACCAAACCTGACGCAGCCGCACCCTCACTGGCACATCCGCTTCCTCAGGATCTTCTTCTTCTCGGCTCGAATAACTCCAAGGTTCTTCTATTTCCCTATCGAGAAATCTGCACCCACAGTTCTCTTCGGTGTGATCCTCCTGTCTTTTCTTTCGGAGGATCGAAACTTGCGACCTCGCGAGTTCAACAGTCGAGCACTGCACCCTTGAATCCCCGAGACCCGATGCCTTAGTCAATGCTGACTTTCTCTTCATCTATCGGGACTTCGGCTCTATCGCGACTTCGCTACTCGTGATTCCAAGACCTTGTTTTTCCAACCCTCGATACCCGATGCGCCGAAACACGGGTGTACGCATGAGTTGACTTTTCAACGATCCTTTTATCTTGTCGGAACTTCGGACTTCATGGGATCATGAATCCTAACCTCAAATATTCAATATTTTTCACGGCGAGATCCCGATGACTTCGTGCCACCTGTACTCCACTTCTCCGACTCCTCGTGGCCCACACTATCTATGTAGTTTTCAGGATATCGCGTATCGTAATATCGTGATTCTCGTTGTGAAACTTTGGAGCTTCACCTTGCAAGTCCCCGATAGACGATGCTATGTGTAGGCCCAACGGCTCCTTCTGACTCGGATCAATGGCTCTACTCCCTCCTGGGGTTGAATCCCTCAGACGTTCTCGTCATAACCTCCTCACACCTTCGTGAGATCCGACGGTCCACGGAACTTTGCGAAACCTCCTTGGAGGATTTTGACCGTCCACTCTTTCCCAAATGGGTTTCTGTGAAATGAACACAATACTTCCCTACGAAGACTTGTTGACCTGCACGCAAGCTTTCAACACTTGCTCGAACACTTCAATGCACGATCCCTTTGTGAAATCCCTCGACGAATTCGAAGGCCTACTCCTCCTGAGCTTGTTCTCGACTTCTCAAGTCTTTTTGAGAACTTCTTGCGTGCACTCCTTGTGGCAAATCTTCAACAACGTCTAAGTGTTGAAGGCACTCGACTCTGCGCACTCCTGCAGCAACAGTCTTTCGATACTTCACCCAGAATCGTAACTCTGAGACTTAGCATGGTCTGCGCACTCCTTGCACGGCACTGTGCCTAACTGTACTTCTGATATGAATGAGAACAAAAGCTAACTCCAATTGAACCCTTCCGTCAACGCACTCCTTGCGGACAATTCGACTGCACTCCTTGCAGTAATTCTCTGGCTCAATTAGAGAAACAATTGAAACTCATTGACTCACCCTCGCAGACTTCAATTCAACCATGAAATCACATACACAACATATAAAAGCACATGTATGACAGGAAGTAAACATTTCATGAGCATAACATCAATACACAGATAATAGACAAATAACCATGGATTTGAATCAAAGCTTTCTTCTATTAATTCAATATCTGTACATGGAGTGTTCTTTACACAGCTCTCTGCTTGCTCTTCTCTTCTTGCTTCAATAATCTAATCATACAATGATACAATGAGGGTGTCTATATATGTTTTCCCTCTTGGACTCTAAAGCTATCAAATCTAGAATTAAATATTCTATCTACTTTACATTTACTATCTTTAAATGTCATCTATCTACCTAAGGACGAGAGCTATCTGCTCAAGCTCCATTACAATACACAAAGTGCGCCTTCATAAATGGCTTCATTAAAGACTTGCGCAACAATCCCAAAGTGTTTTCAAAATGTGGTGTTGGCTTATCCAGTTGTCTTTCCGCTTCCGCGTTGGCTCACTTGATGAGTTGGCAATGCTCCTGCATCATACTCCTCGGCTTGAAAACTTTCATGGGCTCCTGTTCATGAGCTCCTGCACGGTCTGTCCATGCTTCTGTATCACTACTTCAGTCTCCCAGCTGGCATATTCCACTGGGTGATTCTTCCACTTGACCAGATATTCATAGTATTCCTTCCTTCTGGTCTTCTTACTCACTCTCTTGTCCAGTATGCACGCCACCTGTGGCTTTTCTGCTATCGACATCTGCTTCGTCCACTGAATTACTGGTCCCTCAGCTCCAGCCTCTGCTTCTCCAGCCTTGTATGGGTATAAATCTGCGATAATGAATATCGAATATATTCCGATGCCATCCGACAATTCAATCTCATAAGCATTCTCTCTGAATTTCTTCAGGACCTTGCATGGTCCGATTTTCTTCATTTTCAACTTGTTGTATGTTCCCCTCGGGAATCTTTCCTTCCTCAAATGTGCGAGAACTAGATCGCCAACTTCAAACTGAAGTTGTCTCCGATGTTGATCTGCTCTAAGCTTATACTTCTGATTTGAGTCCATCAGTCGCTGCTTCACCCTTCTGTGAAGTTCCTTCATCGCTTCAGTGAATTCTTCTGCACTAGCACTGCTAGTAGTAGTTTGTTCTGACTCCCTGAGTTCAGAAAATCCTCTCGGCTGTATCCCATATACAACCTGAAATGGACTTTTTCCTGTACTCCAATTGATCGAATCATTGTATGCAACCTCTGCCTGTGGCAATATATTGTCCCAACTGGTATGGTGCTCTGTCACCAAACTTCTTAGCATGTCTCCCAAACTCCTGTTCACTACTTCTGTTTGTCCATCCGTCTGAGGATGATAAGCAGAACTAAACACCAATTTCGTTCCCAACTTCTTCCATAGCGTCCTCCAAAAATGCCCTATGAACTTTGTATCTCTATCTGAAACTATGATTTTCAGTAATCCATGAAGTCGAATGACTTCTTTGAAAAACAAATTTGCGATGTGAGTCGCATCGCTGGTCTTCTGGCATGGGATGAAATGTGCCATCTTCGAAAACCTGTCCACGACCACAAAGATTGAATCAACCCCTCTTTGTGTCCTCGGCAACCCCAATACAAAATCCATGCTTATCACCTCCCATGGTCTATCTGGTATGGGCAATGGCTGATAAATCCCGCATTCTATTTTCTCCCCTTCGAATGCTGGCAAATTCTGCATCTGTCAACGAACTTCTTGACATCTGCGCGCATTCCTGGCCAAAAGTAAGACTCGCTCAGCTTCGTGAATGTCTTGTCATGACCAAAATGTCCTGCTAAGCCCCCACTGTGCTTCTCTTTCAATAGGTTCTCCCTCATGGAACAATTCGGAATACACAGTTGATTGCCTTTGAACAACAATCCCTCCTAGAGAATGTAATCTATCCAAGGACTCCGATCTCTAAGAACTGGATTCTTAGCTGCTTCATATGCCTCTCCAAAATTTGCATCTCCTGCGTACATGTCCTTGAGATTTTCAAAACCCAATGTTTTGACTCGGAACTCCTGCAGCAAAAAACACTTCCTGCTCAAAGCATCAGCCACTTTGTTAGTAGTACCCAAAATGTGTTTAATTACAAATGTAAAATTTTGCATATACTCTACCCATTTTGCATCTTTCTGATTCAACTTCTCCTATTGAGTCATAAACTGTAATGCATGATTATCACTATACAAAACAAATTCTTTGGGTATCAAGTAATGCCTCCACTTCTTCAATGCTTGTAGGATAGCATAAAATTCTTTATCATACGTGGAGTATTTCAACTTTGCCTCATCCAGTTTCTCACTGTAATATGCAATTGGTCCGTCTTCCTAACTTAGGACCTCTCTTATGGTGAATCCACTTGCATCACATTTTACCTGAAATGTCTTATGGAAATACGGCAACACCAACACCGGTTGTTCCATTATATTCCACTTCAATAGATTGAAGCTCTTCTCAGCTTCTGTTGTCCAGTGAAAAGACTTATGTCGCTTATTTACTGTATCCATCATCGCTGCGCTAATTCCACTAAAATTTCTGATGAACTTCCGGTAGAAACTAGACAAACCATGAAAACTTCTCACTTCGAAAACATTTCTCGGTGATGGCCAATTCTTAATCACTTCTACTTTATCCGGATCCATCTTCAATTCATTTGCCGAAATAACAAAACCCAAGTAAATGAGCTCTGTCTTCATAAATGAGGACTTCTTCATGTTGATCAACAACTTCTCTTGCTGTAGTTTCCTCATCACAATGGCCAAATGCTTCAAATGTTCAACCTTCATCTTGCTGAAGATCAGTATATCATCGAGATATACGACGACAAAATTCCCGATGAACTCCCTCAGGACTTCATTCATTAGCCTCATAAAAGTACTTGACGCATTTTTCAAGCCAAATGGCATGACTAGCCATTCATATAATCCTTCATTTGTCTTGAAGGCTGTCTTCCACTCATCACCTTCTCTCATGCAAATCTGGTGATATCCACTTTTCAAATCAATTTTTGAAAAATATTTTGCTCCGCTCAGGCAATCCATCAGATCATCCATTCTCGGCAATGGAAACCTGTACTTGATGGTTATCTTGTTGATCGCTTTTGAATCAGTACACATTCTCCAGCCTCCATATTTCTTTGGACTGAGCACTGTCAGAACAACACATGGACTCAAGCTTTCCCTGACTAATCCTTTGTCCAATAACTCCTGGACCTGCCTCTTGACCTCTTCATTTTCTTGCGGCGTTAACCTATACGCGGCTTTGTTTGGCAAACTAGCTCATGGTATGAGATTTATGTGATGACTCACACTCCTCATCGATGGCAACGAACGAGATAGTTCGTCCACTATGATGTCAGCGAACTCTTCCAGCAGTTCCTGAATCTCATCTGGTAGATCATCCACTCTTGTGCTAGTCAGAACAATCCTCGGCTTTCTGACCACAAAGAATTGTGGATCTTCTTTCTTGTCCATCTCCGTAAGAAGTTCCTTCCCACTCATGAGAAGTATTGTGTTGCTTACTTCCGGTTTCACCTCCTTATCCTTTATCAGAAGCAACCTGTGTGTCCTCCCATCCTTCTCCAGGGTATATGTGTTCATTCTCCCATCATGAACCACATTTCTGTCATATTTCCATGGTCTACCCAGCAATAAATGACATACATCCATAGGAATGACATCACAAAGTACTTGATCATTATATCCTCCTATCTTGAATTCAACTAAACATTGTTTAGTGACACTCACCTGATGTCCCTTCTGTATCCACGAAACTTTGTATGGACTTGGGTGATCAGTTGTCTCCAGCTCTAACTTTTCTACCATCTCAGTTGAAATGAGATTATCCATGCTACCGCTGTCCACAATAACCTCGCATACCCAATCCTTGGTTTTGCAAGTGGTCCGGAATAGTCTGGTCCTTTGAGCTAAGTCCTCCACCTCTTTCCCGGGTGTTAAGAGAACTTTACGCATCATCGGTGACCTTCCACCTTCTGTTTTTTCGTCCTTAACATCCCGCTTTTGCACCTCGGTGATGTGAGCTTCCCCAATGTCCTTCTTTTTCTTTGGACACTCGAACGACCTGTGCCCATTATTTCCACATGTGAAACATGTGATTACTCCACCTCGGCCTCTTCCTCTACCTCTAGTATGAGGAAAAGTGTCTGCGTCAACATAATCCCCTCTCTTCTCATTATGTTGCCCTCTCTGTTCAACATGTGGTCCTCGTTGTGAGGTCCCACCTCTTTCAACTTTACCTTGAGGCTTCCTCCATTCCTCCTTGGGTTTCTGGTACTTCTCCTGGGCAACTACCTTGCTCCTAGGCTGACTCCTGCCTTGCCATCTCTGACCTTGCTTACGGCTCAACTTCTCTTCAACTTTCAGAGCCATCTGATAAGCATCCTCCACCGTCCTGATGGTAACCATGCTTAATTCATCATGAATGTCGTATCTCAGGCCATTCAGATATCTGGAAACCTTCTCATCATCGCTCTCCCGATGACCTGCTCTGATGTTAAGTCGATAGAATTCTTCAGCGTCTTCTTTCACTCTCATCAGCTTCTGTCTCAGGTTCTGCATCTTCTTGAATAGATAAATTTGGTAGTCTCTTGGGATGAACTTCGCCTTCATCTTTGCGATCATTCGATCCCAACTCTTGATCTTTTGCTTGCCTTTGCAATGTCTGTTGGCTTATAACTCATCCCACCATAATGTTGCATGTCCTTTCAAGCATGTAACAACATGCTTGACCTTCTTATCCTCTTCAATCTCTTCATAGTCTAAGTAGGTATCAAGAGCTCTAATCCAGTCTAGTAGCTCTTCTGCATCCAAGGTCCCCTCGTAAACTGGGATGTCCATTTTTTCCTTTGCACCCATCTTGGCAATATCTTTAATCAACCGCTCAGTTGATGCTTCTTCGGCTGCAACTTCCTCCTCGCGTTCAGCCTTGATCTCGTTGTTGGAATCACTGAGATCCCCTGCACTAGCTGTGCATCTATGAGCTGTCTCTATCTCCTTGAGTCTTGCTCGAAGATCTCTCATCTGTCTCTCTGTTTCTGGATTTCCTGCTGGCCTGCCTCTTCTTCACACCTCCCTATATTTTGGGTTAGGTGATTGTCTTTCTCTCCTAGGCGGCATGGTGAATTCTCTTCTCTGTCTGCTACAGAAAAAAAAGAGTCTTCCAGCTCTGATACCAAACCTGATGCAGCTGCACCCTCACTGGCACGTTCGCTTCCTCAGGATCTTCTTCTTCTCGGCCCAAAGAACTCCAACTTTCTTCTATTTCCCTATCGAGAAATCTGCACCCACAGTTCTCTTCGGCGTGATCCTCCCTTCTTTACTTTCGAAGGATCGGAACTCGTGACTTCGGGAGTCCAAAAGTTGAGCACTACACCCTCGGATCCCCGAGACCCAATGCCTCAGTCAACGCTGACTTTCTCTTCATCTATCGGGACTTCGGCTCTATCGCGACTTTGCTACTTCCGATTCCAAGCCCTTGTTTTTCCAACCCCCGATACCCGATGCGCCGAAACGCCGATGTAGGCGTGAGTTGACTTTTCAACGGTCCCTTTATCTTGTCGGGACTTCGAACTTCGTGAGATCGCGAATCCTAACCTCAAATATTCAAGATTTTTCGCGGCGAGATCCCAATGACTTCGTGCCACCTGTACTCCACTTCTCTGACTCCTCGTGGCCCACACTGTCTACGTAGTTTTTAGAATATCGCGTATCGCAATATCGCAATTCTTGTTGTGAACCTTTGGAGCTTCACCTTGCGAGTCCCCAATACACGATGCTACGTGTAGGTCCGACAGCTCCTTCTGACTCGGATCAACGGCTCTGATCCCTCCTGGGCTTGAATCCCTTGGACGTTCTCGTCGTAACCTCCTTGCACCTTCATGAGATCCGATGATCCACGAAACTTTGCGAAACCTCCTCAGAGGATTTCGAACGTCCACTCTTTCCCAAATGGGTTTCTGCAAAATGAAAAAAATACGTCCCTATGAAGACTTGTTCACCTGCACGCGAGCTTTCAACACTTGCTCGAACATTTCAATGCACGATCTCTTTGTGCAATCCCTCGACGAATTCGAAGGCCTACTCCTCCTGAGCTTGTTCTCGACTTCTCAAGTCTTTTTGAGAACTTCTTGCATGCACTCCTTGTGGAAAATCTTCAACAACGTCTAAATGTTGAAGGCACTCGACTCTGCGCACTCCTGCAGCAACAGTCTTTTGATACTTCGCTCAGAATCGCAACTCTAAGACTTAGCATGGCCTGCACACTCCTTGCACGGAACTGTGCCTAACTTCACTTCTGAGACGAATGAGAACAAAACCTAACTCCAATTGAACCCTTCCATCAACGCACTCTTTGCGGACAATTTGACTGCACTCCTTGCAGGAATTTTTTGGCTCAATTAGAGAAACAATTGAAACTCATTCACTCACCCTCTCAGACTTCAATTCAACCATGAAATCACATACACAGCATATAAAATCACATGTATGACAGGAAGCAAACATTTCATGAGCATAACATCAATACACAGAGAATAGACACATAACCATGGATTTGAATCAAAGATTTCTTCTATTAATTCAATATCTGTACATGGAGTGTTCTTTACACAGCTCTCTGCTTTCTCTTCTCTTCTTGCTTCAATAATCTAATCATACAATGATACAATGAGGGTGTCTATATCTGTTTTCCCTCTTGGACTCTAAAGCTATCAAATCTAGAATTAAATATTCTATCTACTTTACATTTACTATCTTTAAATGTCATCTATCTACCTAAGGACGAGAGCTATCCGCTCAAGGTCCATTACAATATACAAAGTGTGCCTTCATAAATGGCTTCATTAAATACTTGCGCAATAATCCCAAAGTGTTTTCAAAATGTGGTGCTGGCTTGTCCAACTGTCTTTCCGCTTCCGTGCTAGCTCGCTTGATGAGTTGGCGATGCTCCTGCATCATATTGGAAGGAGCTAATGATGTCAGGCTCCATCTCAGAGTATAATCCAATGATGCTCATCAAACCGAATCTGATCGAAGGGTTGTTTCATCTCGTCATTTCCTGATCAGTTACACTAACTGAATCATTATTTCTGAGCGATTGAATCATTGTTTTGGGGCATTGGAATCATGGCTCTTGAGAATTCTGAGATTCTCGACATTGAGCGTTGGATATGTAGAGTGTAACGGATGATGAGATCATGAATAAACGAAACATGTAGAGATAAAGAAAGGTTGTTTTTTATCGGTAAAACAAGTTGAACTGTATGCAATCAAGTAGAGAGCATGAATAGAGTCCGAAAGATGCAGAGATGAAGAACACAACCTAGACAGAGCAGAAATGGTGAAAACAATACACTGTATAAGAATCTAAGAGCACGAGAAGAATAGAGGAAGAGCAGACGGAAAGAAACAACAAGTGGAGCCGAGCATGAATAAACAAAACCAGACCAGAATTGCAGAACAAAGAAGAAATGGTAAATGTTGAAATGTTTGTATTATTGTAAGGTATTATTCAAGCAAAGTTTTAGAAAACAAGGTGGTAGGGTGGTGCTAGGGAGGAATGTTGTGCTCAGAGTCTCAAGTGGGTGCTTGAACAGAGGGAGTTGTAGCTTCCATCTGGTTGTAGCCAGAAAAACCAGGGTGGTAGGATGGTGCAAGGGAGAACCATTGTTCTTTGTTATACAGGTTGGTGCCTGTGTGACTGGAAGTTGGTGCTTCCATCCAGTTGGTGTTGGAACACTCAAGGAGTTGGTGTTTCCTTCTAGTGGGTGCTAGAGGAACTAGATATTTGGTTCTCTCATCAAGTTGTAGCTTGCTAAAGAAGAGATTGTAGACTCATTTTGAGTTGGTTCTCAAAGAAAGATGATGTACAGAACTTAAAAGACTTCCTATCATTCCAAAAAGAAGAGGTTTTCTCCCTTTATGGGTTTCCTCATGAATATCTATCTCTGTGTATATCATGTGTGTGATTGATGTTTATTATTTATGTTGTTCATGACTTGCATAATCTTGATGATCACTTGAAGAAGGTTAATAACATTTTAATAGGCATAATTTTTTTTAAGCAGAGTAACAACTGATTCACCCCCCCCCCTCCCAGTTCTCTTAGTTTTTCCAATAATTGGTATCAAAGTGGGTTCCTTTTATTTAAAGGTAGATCAGTAAGCTTAAACATGACAAGTCATGAAGGAACTTCAACCAATAAGACCCCCCTATTCAATGGAACAAACTTTGCCTTCTGGAAAGTTAGGATGAGAACCTACATAATGGATTTAGGTGCAAATGTTTGGGATGTGGTAGAGACTGGTTATGTAAAGCCAATTTTACTAGCTAATAAGGATGACATGCTAGAATTCAGATTCAATGATAAGGCTATGAATGCTATTCTGAGTGGGCTTGCAGAAGCAAAATTTATAAAAGTTATGCACTTAGAATTTGCCAAAGAAATGTGGGACACACTCATTAGCAGTTATGAAGGTAATGAGAAGGTAAAGGATGTCAAGCTTCAAACCTGCAGATTGAAATTTGAACAACTAAAAATGAATGAGGACGAAATAGTTAATAAATTTTTCTTAAGAGTTGAGGAGCTTGTGAATGCCATGAAGGGTCTTGGTGAGAATATTGAAGACGTATTTTTAGTTCATAATATTTTAAGATCTCTACCCAATAGATTTAATCCAAAAGTTTATGTAATCGAAGAACTGGATGATATTAAGACTTTGTCTATTGATCAAATTCTAGGAACTCTAACTTCTTATGAAATGAGGATTAGTAAGGATAAACCCACCTCTAGAGAAGTGATGCAGGAGCATCGACAACACATCAAGCGAGCCATCACATCGAGCGGAAGACAGCTGGATAAGCCAACACACATTTTGAAAAATACTTTGAAGTTGTTGCGTGATCCTAAATTGTTCATTTAAGAGACGACGCACTTGTATTGTAATGGACCTTGAGCGGATAAGCTCTCGTCCTTAGGTAGATGACGCATTTATTTTAGTTAATGTTGGTAGATAGGAATTTAAATGGTAGATTTGATAGTTTAGAGTTTGAGAGGGAAAACAGATATAGACACCCTCCTTTGTACATTGTAACATAGTTGAAGCATTCAGGAGAAAGAAGAGAAGAGCAAGCAGAGAGTTGTGTATAGAACATCCATGTACAGATATTGAATTAATAGAACAAAGCTTTGATTCAATTTCATGGTTATGTGTCTATTCTCTGTGTGTTGATATTATGCTTATGAAAGGTTGCTTCCTGTCATACATTTGCTTTTATATGTTGTGTATGTGATTTCATGGTTGAATTGAAGTCTAAAGGGGACAAGGAATCAGTTTCAATTGTTTCTCTATCTTGAACCAGAGGATTCCTGCCAGGAGTGCAGTTGAATTTGTCCGCAAGGAGTGCATTGACTGAAGGGTTCAAATAGAGATAACTTTTGTTCTAAGCTCCCAGAAGCGCAGATTTGGCACTGGAGCTGTGCAAGGAGTGCGCAGGCCAAGTGAAGTTTCAGAGTTGCGATTCTGAGAAAATTGCTGAAAGACTGCTACTGCAGGAGTGTGCAGGGTCGAAAGACCTCAACACTTAGAGAAAGTTGAATATTTTCCGTAAGGAGTGTGTGCAAGAGATTTCCAAGAAGATTGAAGTCTTGGAAAAGTCCAGGAAGGAGTAAGCCTTCAAATTCATCGAAGGGTACGTGCAAGGAATTGGCTATTGAAAACTTGCAGGAAGCATCACAGGTTGGCGAGCAGACAATGAGTCTTGTGGAGAGACATTTCTTCCTTTTCGTGAAATTGTACGGGGAAGAATGGATGCACAAAATCATCCGAGGAGATTTCGCAAAGTTCTGTGGGCCGTTGGATCTTGCGGAAGTGCGAGGAGGTTACGACGAAAGTGTCGGAGAAGTTTTAAGCTCAGGAGGAGCAGAGCGGTGATAACAGTCGACTAGGGCCGTTGTATTGTTCGTGAGATCGCATTATCAAAATCTCGTGGGGGATAGTGTCGAAGAGTTGACAATGGGGGTCACGAAGTCGCGAGGTGTGACATCCCGATAGTGACGTAAGTCTCGTGGCGGAGATCAGAGATCTCATGAGCTCGGGGCTCACAAATTTAAAGCTCAAATATTCGAAGGTTCAAGTCATGAAGGCGCGAGGTAGCGAAAGCGCGACAGGAGAATCTTGGGATCTCGGTACATCGGGTACTCGAGAGTCGATGGGGAAGTTGTTAAACCTCGTGAGTAGCGAAGGCGCGATAGCGCGAGGTCGCGATAGCGCAGAAATCCCGAGCGAAGTGACGGGTGTGAACGATTCAAGTCACACATGCACATCGGAATCTCGGTACCTCGGGAATCAAAGGTCAAAAACCCAAAAGGTTGATATCGCGAGTAGCGAGGTCGCGAGTTACGATTCGCCGAGGAGTAAGGAAGGGGATCGCGTGACGAAGAGAATCTGTGGGGTGAGAAAGTCCCGATAAGGGATTTGAAGGGCGTTGTAGCTCTTCGGGCCATTGAAGGAGAAGGTCCTGAGGGAGCAATCGTGCTCATGGAGTACAGTTTCCATCAGAGTGGTATCAGAGCGGGATTGACTCTTTGTTTTCTATGGCAGAGAGAGAGAGAGAATTCACCATGCCGCCAAGAAGGGAAAGACAGTCACCCGACCCAGAAGACAAGGAGGTGAGAAGAAGAGGCAGGCCGGCAGGGAATCCAGAGATGGAAAGGCAGATACGAGATCTTCGAGCAAGGCTCGAAGAGATGGAAAAAACAAAAAGATGCACAGCTGGTGCAGGGGATCTCAGTGATTCTGAAGGTGAAGCTGAGGTTGAACAACAGGGAGAAGTTGCAGCCGAAGATGCAGCCAATGAGCGATTAATTAAAGCTATCACCCAGAAGAGTTCCAAGACGAAGATGGATATTCCAGCTTATGAAGGAAGTCTGGATGCAGAAGAGTTGTTGGATTGGATCAGGGCTCTTGACACCTACTTCGATTATGAGGACATCGAAGAGGATAAAAAGGTCAGGCATGCTATCACAAAGTTGAAGGGACATGCAACATTGTGGTGGGACGAGCTACAGGCGGATAGACGTTCCAAGGGCAATCAAAAGATCAAAAGCTGGGATCGAATGAATGCGAAGATGAAGGAAAAGTTCATCCCAAGAGACTACCAAATAAATCTGTTCAGGAGGATGCAGAACTTGAGACAGAAACTGATGACAGTGAAAGAATACACTGAGGAATTCTGTCGACTGAACATCAGAGCAGGTCATCGGGAGAGTGATGATGAGAAGGTTGCTAGGTATCTGAATGGTTTGAGATACGACATTCAGGATGAATTGAGCATGGTAACCATCCGAACTGTAGAGGATGCTTATCAGATGGCTCTGAAAGCTGAGGAGAAGCTGAGCCGAAAGCAAGGTCAGCGAGGACGAGGCAGAAGTCAACCCAGAGGCAAGGCAGTTTCCTAGGAGAAATACCAAAAGACCAAGGAGGAATGGAAGAAACCTCAGGGTAAAATTGAGAGAGGTGGAACCTCATAGCGAGGATAGCAATATGTTGAGCAGAGGGGACAACATAATGAGCAGAGAGGAGATTATGTTGATGCAAACACTTTTCCTCGTACCAGAGGTAGGGAAAGAGGCAGAGGTGATGTAATTACATGCTTCACATGTGGATAGAATGGGCACAGGACATTCGAGTGTCCAGAGAAGAAAAAGGATGGTGGAGAAGCTCACATCGCCGAAGCACAGAGGCGAGATGCTGAAGCAGAAGGCGCAAAAAGAGGAAGCTCACTTCTGATGCAAAAAGTCCTTTTGATGCCTGAGAAGGAGGTGCAGGAGAGTTAAGCTCAAAGAACCAGACTGTTCAGGACAACTTGCAAAACCAAGGATAGGAAATGCAAAGTTATCGTGGATAGAGGAAGCACAAATAATCTCATTTCAACAGAGATGGTGGAGAAATTAGAGCTGGAGACAACTGATCACCCAAGTCCATATAAAGTCTCGTGGCTACAGAAGGGACATCGGGTGAGTGTCACTAAACAATGCTTAGTTGACATCAAGATAGGAGGATACAATGATAAAATTCTCTGTGATGTTATTCCCGTGGATGTATGTCATTTATTGCTGGGTAGACCATGGAAATATGACAGAAATGTGGTTCATGATGGGAGGATGAACACATACACTTTAGAGAAGGATGGGAGGACACATAGGTTGCTTCTGATAAAGGATAAAGAAATGAAACCGGAAGTGAGAAACACAATACTTCTCATGAGTGGGAAGGAGCTTCTTACAGAGATGGAGAAGAAAGAAGATCCACAATTCTTTGTGGTCAGGAAACCAAGGATTGTCCTGACTAGCACAAGAGTGGATGATTTGCCAGATGAGATTCAGGAACTGCTGGGAGAGTTCGCTGACATCATAGTGGATGAATTACCTCGTTCGTTGCCACCGATGAGAAGTGTGAGCCATCACATTGATCTCATACCAGGAGCCAGTTTACCGAACAAAGCTGCGTATAGATTGACGCCACAGGAAAATGAGAAGGTCAAGAAGCAAGTCCAGGAGTTATTGGACAATGGATTGGTAAGAGAAAGCCTGAGTCCATGCGTTGTTCCAACAGTGCTTAGTCCAAAGAAGGATGGAGGATGGAGAATGTGCACCGACTCAAGAGCGATCAACAAAATTACCATCAGGTACAGATTTCCACTGCCGAGAATGGATGATCTGATGGATTGCCTAAGTGGGGCAAATTATTTTTCAAAGATTGATTTGAAGAGCGGATATCACCAGATTTGCATGAGGGAAGGTGATCAATGGAAGACAACATTCAAGACAAACGAGGGTTTGTACGAATGGCTGGTCATGCTGTTTGGTTTGAAAAACACGCCAAGCACATTCATGAGACTGATGAATGAAGTCCTAAGGGAACTCATCGGGAAATTTGTAGTCGTATATCTGGATGATATATTTATTTTCAGTAAGACAAAGGCTGAACACTTGAAACATTTAGCCATTGTGATGAGGAAACTACAGCAGGAGAAGCTGTAGATTAATATGAGGAAGTCCTCATTTATGAAGACAGAGCTCATTTATTTGGGTTTTGTTATTTCGGCGAATGAGTTGAATATGGATCCGAGTAAGGTGGAAGTGATTAAGAATTGGCCATCACCGAGAAATATTTTCGAGGTGAGAAGTTTCTATGGTTTAGCTAGTTTCTACCGAAATTTCATCAGGAATTTCAGTGGAATTAGCGCAGCGATGATGGACACTGTGAAGAAGCGACATAAGTCTTTTCATTGGACAGCAGAGGCTGAGAAGAGCTTCAACCTATTGAAGCGGAAGATAACATAATGACAAGTGTTGGTGTTGTCGGACTTCAAGAAGACATTTCAGGTGAAGTGTGATGCAAGCGGATATGCCATAGGAATGGTCTTAAGTCAAGAAGACAGACCAGTTGCCTATTTTAGTGAGAAGCTAGATGAAGCAAAGATGAAATACTCCACGTATGATAAGGAATTTTATGCCATTATACAGGCATTGAAAAAGTGGAGGCATTATTTAATCCCGAAAGAATTTGTATTTTACAGCGCTAATCATGCATTGCAGTTTGTGATTCAACAGGAGAAGTTGAACCAGAAGCATGCTAAATGGGTAGAGTATATGCAGAATTTCACATTTGTGATTAAGCATATTTCAGGTACTGCTAACAAAGTGGCTGATGTTTTGAGAAGGAAATGTTTGTTGCTGCAGGAGTTCCAAGTCAAAACATTGGGTTTTGAAAATCTTAAAGATATGTATGCAGGTGATGCAGATTTTGCAGAAGCATACGAGGCAGCGGAGAATCCAGTTCTCAGGGATAGGAGCCCATGGATAGACTACATGACCCAGGAGGGATTGTTGTTCAGAGGAAATCAACTGTGTATTCCAATTTTCTCCATGAGGGAGAACTTGGTGAAGGAGAAGCACAGTGGTCGATTGGCAAGACACTTTGGTCATGACAAAACATTCGCGAAGTTGAGCGAATCATATTTTTGGCCAGGCATGCGAGCAGATGTCAAGCGATTTGTTGACATATGTAGGATTTGTCAACATTCGAAGGGGAGGAAACAAAATGCAGGTCTTTATCAGCCATTGCCCATACCAGAGAGGCCATGGGAGGCGATCAACATGGATTTTGTATTGGGTTGATTCCATCTTTGTGGTGGTTGACAGGTTTTCTAAGATGGCACATTTCATTCCATGCCAGAAGACCAGCGATGCGACCTGTTGTTCCATAGTTTGTGTTTTAAGGCTATAAAACACACCGTCTAGGCATCCAAAAATGATAATACTTTTAAAACAATGAAACAAAGAAAACTAGATCAGATTCAGTTTCTCAAATGTCTCTGTCTTTCTTCCCTTTGTTCCTGGATGGTTATGTCGCGTTCAATCACTGCCCACGATCATTCTAACTCAGTTCTATTTGTTGCAGTTTGTAAGATGGTGTTAAATAGGCTCAATGCAATGCTGGTTTGATCTTGTAAACCGGGTTCTACGTTTGGTTGTCTTCTGTTAGGGACTATCATTGGTGATTGATTTTTTATATTTGTATAAAAGGGGTTTTTATAAATTTCTTACTTCAGACATCCAGGTAAGATATTGATAAAACAACTTTAAAACTTAAAACATAAAAATAAAGACACAAGCAAGGTCGTTTCCTGGTTCAGTGACAATTATGAAATTATAAACAATGAAACATAACACAGAGAAATATAAGGCTTTAATCTGGAAATAATCTTATATTTCCATTACAATAAAGAAAGGAACGCAGGTTTTCTAACAAAAGAAAATATTAAGGAACAGAAGGTTACAAGTCTTAAAATTATTGAAATAATTCCAGAGGAAAAACTGTAACGCATTCAACATCCAAACCAATCTGATACTATAAACAATAATTGCATATAATTCCAAATTGATTCACTTGCTAGAAATGCACATTAAGAAGAAGATTTAACAAATGAAACTAGAGAA
>JZKD02S1501622.1:681191-702478 GCA_000966675.3 Picea glauca | reverse complement strand
CAATAGACTAATGTCAACCGTTTATAATTTATTACAAAATACTAAAAATAGAAATATTTACAAAGTTTTAACTCTGAGTAGAAAAACTTTCTTTATCTGCTTCAGTTGCTTGAACGTGTTTTTCTAAAAAGTTCACCAAAGCCTTAGGAGCCTCAAGTATCTCGTTAGCTTCAAAGGAGAAGAAGCTTCTTTGTAATCCTGGCAACTGGTTTGCAATTGCTTTCTATGTAGATTTAACTTTTTCCAGTTTTGAACTAGAAGCTATCATTAGCTTCTCGATTTCGGCCATATTGACTATTTTGATATTTGCAATTTCAGCTTTCTTCTCTTCCAGTTCCTCTTTTGCCTTCAGTTGATACCTGTTAATGTCAATCTCTCCTAATGAACCAGATAATCCATCTGTCCCGATATGTGTTGATTCTTTTTCAATGGAATAAAAATCTTTTGGCAATCTTCATTGACATTTTTTGTGATCTTTTTATAACTTTCCAAGTTTGTTTCCCAAACTTTTATCATTGCATCTCCTTTTAACATTCTGTGTAGAGGAATAATGACATAATGACATACCTCATAATGACATACCTAATCAAAGCTCCCAGAAGTGCAGATTTGGCACTGGAGCCGTGCAAGGAGTGCGCAAGCCAAGTAAAGTATCATAGTTGCGATTCTGAGAAAATTACTGAAAGACTTCTGCTGCAGGAGTGCGCAGGGTCGAAAGACCTCAACACTTAGAGAAAGTTGAAGATTTTCCGCAAGGAGTGCGTTCAAGAGATTTCCAAGAAGATTGAAGTCTTGGAAAAGTCCAGGAAGGATTAAACCTTTGAATTCGTCGAAGGGTATGTGCAGGGAATTGGCTATTGAAAACTTGCAGGAAGCGTCGCAGGTTGGCAAGCAGACAATGAGTCTCGTGGAGAGACATTTCTTCCTTTTTCGTGAAATTGTATGGGGAAGAACGGATGCACGAAATCATCCGAGGAGATTTCACGAAGTTCTGTGGGCCATTGGATTTTGCAGAAGTGCGAGGAGGTTTCGACGAAAGCATCGGAGAAGTTTTAAGATCAGGAGGAGCAGAGTGGTGATAACAGTCAGCTAGGGCCATTGTATTGTTCGTGAGATCGCATTATCAGGATCTTGTAGGGGATAGTGTCTAAGAGTTGACAACGGGAGTCGCGAAGTCGCAAGGTGCGACATCCCGATAGTGACGTAAGTCTCATGGGCCACAGGAGTGGGTGCAAGACAGGTGGCAGAGATCGAAGATCTCGCGAGCTCGGGGCTCGCAAATTTAAAGCTCAAATATTAGAAGGTTCAAGTCACGAAGGCGCGAGGTAGCGAAAGCATGACAGGAGAATCTCGGGATCCTGGTACATTGAGTACTCGGGAGTCGACGGGGAAGTTGTTAAACCTTGCGAGTAGCGAAGGCGCGATAGTGCGAGGTCGCGATAGCGCGGAAATCCAGAGCGAAGTGATGGGTGTGAACGATTCAAGTCACATGTGCACATCGGAATCTTAGTACCTCAGGTATCGAAGGTCGAAAACCCAAAAGGTTGATATCGCGAGTAGCGAGGTCATGAGTTACGATTCGCCGAGGAGTAAGGAAGGGGATCGCGCGATGAAGAGAATTTGTGGGGTGAGAAAGTCTCGATAAGGGATTTGAAGGGCGTTGTAGCTCTTTGGGCCATTGAAGGAGAAGGTCCCGAGGGAGTGATCGCGCTCGTGGAGTGCGGTTTCCATCAAGAAGCATCATTTAAAGTAGATAAAAATGAGGATTCTAAGCCTGATGAAATTGAAGCAAAATTTGTGAGAAGACTAAAGAAGGGATCAGACAAGTACCAAGGCAAGTTTACTTTCAAATGTTTTAACTATGGAAAGATAGGTCACTTTGCATCTAAGTGTCCATATAAGAAGAAGGACCAGAACTCTGAAGGTGAAGAGAAGTACAAATCCAAGAGATTTGGTAAAAAGAAAAGTTTATGTGTAAACAATGATGACTCTTCAGGAGACACATATAGTGATTCTTCTTGTGAAGATAAGGTTAATGACTTTATGCTTATGGCCAAAGAGGATTATGATAATAAAATCATAGGAAGTGATGTTAATGATGAATAAGTTGTGGTTGACCTGGAAATATAACTGATTAGTGCCTTAGAAGAAATTACTAGACTCAGATTTGAGAAGAAAAAACAAAAAATAGTTGTTGATACAGTTCGAGAAAGACAGTAAAAAACATGATGAAGACTTTACCCTGTTAAAAGTGGAATTAGAAGAGGCAAATAACATAGAGGACATTTTGAAACAACAGTTATCGGAGAAGAAGGCAATATGTGAAGCCTTGGAAGAAGATGTAGTAAAAACCAAGAAAGAGATGGAGAAGTTTAAAGCATTATATCTCCAAAATATTCCAAGCATTAAAGCCTCAACATAACTAAATGACATTATGAGCAAACATATATCTCCTTTGTTGAAGACTGGTTTAGACTATGTAAGTGGTTCAAGCAACAAAAAACTAGAAAGCAAAGAGCTAGTAAAGATTATCAAGTTCCAAGTCAGCATACAATCAGACCATGTGAGTACTCCGCCACCAGAAACTAATAAAGACAAGATGATCCCTGATAAAAAACAAAGATATCAGAAGATGGATCAACAAATTCCAATAAGAAGGCCACCTTCATGTACCAAAATTTCTTCCATGGTTACTATTTTTACTGCTCTAATTTTGGTCATAAGATTCCAAATTGTCAAATTAAGTTTAGAGGCATGCAACTGAGGAGATCAAGAAATAAACAATCTTTGCAACATAGGACAAGACAGCCAATGAGTAGTCAAAGTTGCACCAATCACTTTGACCTATTGAACAATGAGGTTGAAAGTTATAACTATCATAACTTCGGCCACAAAGATGCAAACTTCCATATGAAGAATTACAAAACAGATCCAAGGATAAAACCCTTAGATAGAAATGCCAGCACATGGAAAAAGAAAGATAGTGAAAAATGTGGTCTAGTACTTTCAGCTCAAAAACAAAAGAACCCCTGGTATATAGACAGTGGATGTTCCAAGCACATGGCTAGAGACAAGGATAAGTTTTTGTCTATAAGTAAAAGAAAAACAGGAAATGTGACCTTTGGAAATGGTAAACTAGGTAAAATCAAAGGTAAAGGGATGTTGAGTTTGAGTAATGGCAAAGGAAAATTCTAGGATGTTCAACTTGTAGATGGGCTAAAACATAATTTTCTCAGTGTAAGTCAAATGTGTGACAGAGGATGTAAAGTGGTATTTACTTCCAAAGATTGTAAGATAAAGTCTGTAAACTCAGGACAAATGGTGGCTAAAGGCATAAGGACATAAAACAATGTCTATGTTTTAAAAGAATAAAAAGAAGAATGTCACTTAAGCAAGTATTATGAAAGTTGGCCATGTCATAGGAGACTTGGACACCTAAATTTTGATCATCTAGTCAAACTTAGCAATAGTGGTGTTGTAAAAGATCTTCCAAAGATATCAAAGCCATATGATTCTGTATGCAAACCTTGCCAAATAGGAAATCTTACCCGAATACAGTTTAAATCTATGAACTTTGCATCAACAGGGAAACTGCTTCAGTTGGTACATATGAATTTATGTGGACCATCAAGGAAGGAAGGAACAAGAAAACAAATTACTTCATTTTTATTATTGATGATTATTCTAGACTTACATGGGTTGCCTTTCTGAAAGAAAAATATGAAGCATTTGAAAATTTCAAAGTGTTCAAGGCTCTGACTGAGAATCAAACAGGAAAAAGACTAAAGGAAATAAGGTCTGATAGAGGAGTAGAGTTTAGTTCAAGGGACTTCAAAGAGTTTTTTGATAAACATGGGATCAAAAGAGAGTATACTATTCCAGGGACTCCACAACAAAATGGAGTAGTTGAGAGGCAGAATAGATCAGTTCAGAAGATGGAAAGATGAAAGATGAATGAATGGAATATTCCTTAGACATATTGGGTAGAAACAATTCATACAGAAATACATATTCTTAACAAAGCTCATCTCAGGCCACAAAGTGAAAAGACTCCTTATGAACTATTGTTTGGAATACCTGGTTCAATCAAGCATTTTAAATTTTTTGGAAGTAAGTGTTATATCAACAATAATGATGAAAATATTGGCAAATATGATGACAGGGCTAGTGAAGGTATCTTCATAGGGTATGCTACAAACAATAAGGGATATATATGCTATAATAAGAGGCTGCATAAATTGGTTGATTGCATTGACATAAAAGTTGATGAAGAGATCCTGGTACGAGATGTAAGCAGTGTTGAATAAACAATAAAGGATATAGTTGAAGTTCAAGATGATCAGGTCCAAGAATCAGAAAAATAAGACTCTGAGTCAGATGAAGATACAAATACTCAGGTAGATTAAAATCAACAGACAACATCAAATCCTTCCTCCAGAATTACTCAAAAGAATCATCCTGCAAGTCAGATAATTGGTGAGAAAGACAAAGGTGTACAAACCAGGAGAAGGATAGTCAAAGACACCGAGCAATCACATATAGCCTTCATATCCATGGTGAAACCCAAGAAATTTAATGAAACCAGTGAAGATGTAAATTGGTTAAAATCAATGAATGAGGAACTGGATCAGATTGACAAGAACAATACTTGGGATCTTATTCCTAGACCTGAAGATAAGAATGTAATTGGCTCCAAATGGGTGATTAAGAATAAAATGAATGAACAAGGACAAACTGTTAGGAATAAATCCAGATTGGTCTGTAAGGGGTATGCACAAGTTGAAGGACAAGATTTTGATGAAACATTTGCACCAGTGGAAATATCGAAAGCCATCAGAATGTTTCTTGCCTATGCATGTAATAAGAATGTTAAAGTATATCAGATGGATGTCAAGTCAACTTTTCTTAATGGAGACCTAGAAGAAGAAGTATACATGGAGCAACCTGAAGGATTTTCACTGACAGATAATCTTGACTATGTCTGTAAGTTGAAAAAGGAATTATATGGACTAAAACAGGCACCACGAGCCTGGTATTATAGACTGGACAAATTTCTACAGGACAAAGGGTTCAAGAAAGGTTATGTTGACAATAATCTATACATTAAGTCTAAAGGTGATGATTTATTAGTTGTTTTGGTTTATGTAGATGACATTATTTTTGGATGCACTAATGACCCTTCAGTTTAGTGGTTTTCTAATTAAATGCAAACTGAGTTTGAGATGTCCATGAGAGGATAACTGTCATATTTTTTTGGTTTACGAATCAATCAGAGTTCTGTAGGGATATTTATCTCTCAAAAAAAGTATTTGAAAGAGATGTTAAAGAGGCTTCAGATGGAATATTATACACCTGTGATGACACCTATGGTGGTTGATTGCAAGCTTAGTAAAAATGATATTTCACCTGATGTTGATCAAAGAACATATCGATCAATGATAGGCAGTCTTCTATACATCACAACATCCTGTCCTGATATAATGCAAGTTGTTGGAATGGTAGGTCATTATCATTCTGCTCCTAAATAAAGTATTTTAGCATCTATCAAAAGGATATCCAAATATTTGAAGGGTACAATGACTTATGGTCCTTGGTATCCTAGAAATAAAAATTTTCAATTCACTGCATATTCAAATGTTGATTGGGAAAAATGTTTGGATGAGAGAGAAATCACCAGTGGAGGTGCATTCTTCTTAGGTGATTCATTAGTAGCATGGATTAGTAAGAAGCAATGTTCTACTTCATTATCAACTACAGAGGTAGAGTACATTGGTTTTTCTACTTATTGGACTCAGATCTTATGGATGATACAAACTCTTGCAGATGTGAAGTTAACTTATACTGATCCCATTCCACTTCACTGTGATAAAACCAATGCCATTAGTGTCTCGAAGAATCATGTTCTCCATTCAAAGTCTAAGCATATACCAATAAAGTATCATTTTATCAAGGAGTAGGTTACAAACAGAGTTGTTTAGTTGAATTGCATTCCAGCCACAAAACAAATTGCAGACATCTTTACTAAACCCCTAGCCAAGATACCATTTGAATATATCCGTCAGAAGCTGGGTGTCATCCCTTCTCTCACCTAAGAGAGTCCATCCTGTCAAGGGGAGTATGTGTTGGTTGAATATCTGATACCTCCAAAAGGTACTACAACAACTCAGGGGGAGCATGTTTTGTTTGACATTGATGTCAAAGGGGGTGAAAAGGTGTGGTATGGATGCTACAGTTGGAGGTCTAAGTAGAACAATGCAACCTTTCAAGGTTTCCATCAATGCAAAAGGGGGATATTTTTGGCATGTTTTACAGGAAGTGCGTGCTTTTCATTGATGGAAATAATAACAGAGAACCAAACCTCGAGAGCACAGAAGACGAGAAAGCTCAGAAGAGATAGCAGTCCAGAAGTGTAGGCGAGGTCCAAGAGACCCGTGAACACCTAGAAAAAATTCTAAGTTGGAGAGATCAGAAACTCAGGAGGAAGAGCGACAATGGTCATTGGATCACCGATATATAGGACCAACAACCGTCGGATTGATTTAAGTGGACGGATAGGATAAGAAAGGGTTGAGATTTGAGATCTCAATCACCCAAATTTTCGTCAATCGTCGGATAGAAATAAATGAAAGGATAGGGTAAGAAAAGATGGAGAGTCATTGGATTTAATCCAAGGAAAAGTTGCATCACAGAAAGATCAAGTCATTGATATAATATCTTGATCAATAAACAACATTCGTTTCGGGTCTAAATATGTGAGGAGGTTATGCTCCGGAGAAATCACTTCAAGAGTTTTAGTTTGAGATTTGAAATCCCCGAAGCTCAGAGACCCAGAGAGATGAAGTAAATATTGATCATCCGATCATCTGAAATAAATCTGAACCGTCATATTGTTCGGAGTAAATATCAAGCATCGAATCATCCAAAGTGGATCTGGGTTGTCTGATCCAAAGCATCAGTTTGAGAACTAAAATACCTGAAGCCCAAAGAGCCGAAGAGCCGAAATAAATTGTTGACCTTCGGATCATCTGAAGAAGATTGAAGCCGTCAGATCATCCGAAGTGGATCTCAAGAGTTGGATCATCAGAAGTAAATTTCAGCCATCAAATCATTCTAAAGTGGAATGACAGGATAATTTAAAGGGTGCACTAATGTTAGCGACCAATAATCGGGCACTCAGATCTACATTCGACAGGGAATATCGGACCCCCTCCTTCCTTTCTTCCTATAACCGTGGGGGGGGGGGTCCGAGTTGGTGGTATTTTCCATGTGGACCCCTCATACGTATCACCTTCCTCTCACCTCGGACCTCCCTCACTCATTACCGCTTACCACCTAACCCGCCCTCCGAGTAAACCACCAAACCACTCATACATACCACCTTCAAGCTCCGACGTCACACTCACTACCCTCTACACGTCACACTCCATTATCACGTTCTGCCTCCACACTCCACTACACTGCCTACACATCTCATCCACGTCAGCAGACCACCTCAGCAAGGACGTGTGGCAAACCAAGTGAGCAAGGACACGAGTCGTCCGATCTGAAAGATCACTTCAGGTGTATTCTCAACCATTGATCATAGTACAGTGGAAGGATAGTGTAAGTTTGAAACGTTGAAATCCTGAAGTTCCGAAGGGTGAAGTTTCGACAGCCATCCATCTCAATGTTTGATTAAGTCCTAGCCATCGAATTGAAAAATGAAAGGATGAGTGTAAGGATCAAATCTGACCATTGATTTGTTTCCATGAAATAAATCGTCTCATTTGATCTGTCCATTCAGGAGCACCGTCAAGATCATGAGATTGATGGTCCCGTCGCATTGCGGGGATTGAAGGTGCGTGAACTTTAAAAAGTTGAAGGCGGGCCAAAATCAAAACCACGGTTTTGGAGAAAGGACGCGTGGAGGCTCATAGTGAATTGCGGGGAGAAAAGCGGGTTGCCTGCAAACCACCTTTGGTTGCTCCCTCAATCCCATGGTCACAGGATAACATCACCCGTGGTCACATCAATGGAAGATAGGGGAAGGAGGTAATGATGACAGGCTCCACCTTAGAGTATAATCCAATGACGTTGATCAAACTGAATCTGATCGAAGGGTTGTTGTTTCATCTCGTGATTTTTTGATCAGTTACAATTCAGTTACACTAACTAAATCATTGTTTCTAAGAGGTTGAATCATTATTTTGGGGCATTGGAATCATGGCTCTTGATCATTACGATATTCCTGACATTGAGCATTGGAGATTTAGAGTGTAAAAAATGATGAGAGCATGAATAAACGAAAGATGTCGAGATAGAGAAAGGTTGTTGTTTCTCGGTAAAACAAGTTGAACTGTATGTAATCAATTAGAGAGCATGAACAGAGTGTGAAAGATGTAGAGATGAAGAACAAAATCTGGACAGAGAAGAAATGGTGAAAACAACGAACTGTATGAGAATCTAAGAGCATGAGAAGAACAGAGGAAGAGCATATGGAGAGAAATAACAAGTGGAGCCGAGCATGAACGGACAAAACCAGACCAAAATTGTAGAACATAGAAGAATTGGTAAATGTTGAAATGTCTGTATTGTTGTAAGGTATTATTCAAGCAAAGGTTTAGAAAATAGGGTGGTAGGGTGGTGCTAGGGAGGAATGTTGTCCTCAGAGTCTCAAGTGGGTGCTTGAACACGGGTATTTTTAGCTTCCATCTAGTTGTAGCCAAAAAAACCAGGGTGGTAAGGTGGTGCAAGGGAGAACCATTGTTCTATATTATACAGGTTGGTGCATGTGTGACTGGAAGTTGGTGCTTCCATCCAGTTGGTGCTGGAACACTTACGGAGTTGGTGCATCCTTTTAGTGGGTGTTAGAGAAGCCAGAGAGTTGGTGCTTTCTTCAAGTTGCAACTTGCTAAAGAAGAGGTTGTAGCCTCATTTTGAGTTGGTGCTCAAAGAAATATGATGTACATAACTTAAAAGACTGCCTATCATTCCAAGAAGAAGATGTTTTCTCCCTTTATGGGCTTCCTCATGAATATCTGTCTCTATGTATATCATGTGTGTGATTGATGTTTATTATTTTTGTTGTTCATGACTTGCATAATATTGATGATCACTTGAAGAAGGTTAATAACATTTTAATAGGAATAAAATTGTTTAAGAAGAGTAACAACTAATTCATCCCCCCTCTTAGTTGTCTTAGTATTTCCAACATATTTAATATTAATAATTTAATATTTGAAAATAATGTTTTTCGATAATGTTAGATAGTTGATCGGGATCACCATCCATTAACAATCGCAATCTTGAGCTTGGAAGCACGGGATTCTTCTTGTCAATTTGTATATCGTAGAACTCCGGGTGCTATTTGGAGGACACAGAACAATAAAAGTGCAATTTTGAGCCCGCCAACTCGGGAACGATTCAAAAAGCGGCTAAGTATGGAATGAGGAAGTTGTACATACTTTATAAAATCTAATGTCGATACTTTATAGAAGTACATATTTAATGTGTATAATTATTTATTTCAATATTTTAAATCTAAAATTTAGTAATATCTAATGTACTTATTCTTTTGATTCCTTATTATTGAAATTACCAAATTGTACGATGGTTGTTCGTTATCCACTAGTTGTGTGATCTAGACAAGTAACAAAAAGTTCTGAAGGATTTTTGCTCTAGTATTTCATTTTAACATCATCAACCCTTAATAATATAAAATAAACTTTTTTATTTTTATAACTAAATTACTTTTGAAGGCTTCTTCAAAATTTATAATATAAGTGCAATCTTGAGCCTGCCTGAGAGTCTGCCTGTCAATTTGTATATCGCGGAACTCTGGCTGCTATTTGGAGGAAACAGAACAATAGAAGTGCAATTTTGAGCCCGCCAACCCAGGAACCCGTGATCCAAAATGTGGCTAAGTATGGAATGAGGAAGCCATCTATCAGACTTGTGATACAAAAGCATGACTATAAATGTGAACCAGTGAGTCCGCCAACCTGCGCACCTAGACATTTTCGAAAAATGAATAATAATAAACACAAAGATACAAAATATAATAATAATAAACACATTTATTATCCCATTCCAAGTTTATTAGATATCACCTCATTAAAAAGAAGGAAGTTTATATCGATCATACATTTAAAAAAAAATGGATTTAACATCCTTTAATACTTTTATGTAATTAAATTGTACAATATTAATATTTAATATTTGGAAATAATGTTTTTAGATAATGTTAGATAGTTGATATTCACCATCCATCAACAATCGCAATCTTGAGCCTGCCATCCCGGGAGTCTGCCCGTCAATTTGTATATCCCGGAACTCCGGGTGTTGTTTGGAGGACACAGAATAATAGAAGTGCAATTTTTAGCCCGCGAGCTCGGGAACCCGCAGTCCAAATAGTGGCTAAGTATTAAATGAGGAAGTCGTCGTTTAGACTCGTGATATAGAAGCATGGCTAGAAATGTGAACTTGTGAGTCTGCCAACCCACACCTAGACATTTTCGGAAAAAACGAATAAGAATAAACAAAAAGATACAAAATATAATATTAATAAAGACAGTTATCATCCCATTCCAAGTTTATTAGATATCACCTCATAAAAGAGAACGAAGTTTATGTCGATCAAACATTTAAAAAAAAAAGGATTTAATATCCTTTAATAATTTTATGTAATTAAATTGTACAATATTAATATTTAATATTAATAATTTAATATTTTAACATGGTCAACCCTTAATAACATAAAATAATATTTTTTATTTTTGTAAGTAAATTACTTTTTAAGGCTTCTTCAAAATTTATAATATAAGAGCAAGCTAGCACAGGAGTCTTCCTATGAATTTGTATATCGCGAAACTTCGGGTGTTGTTTGGAGGACACAGAACAATAGAAGCGCAATTTTGAGCCCGCCAACCCAAGAAACCACGATCCAAAAGGTGGCTAAGTATGAAATGAGGAAGCCGTGAACCCGTGAGTCTGTCAACCCACACCTAGAAATTTTCAAAAAAATGAATAATAATAAACACAAAGATACAAAATATAATAATAATAAACACAATTATTATCCCATTCCAAGTTTATTAGATATCACCTCATAAAAGAGAACGAAGTTTATATAGATCATACATTTAAAAAAAATGGATTTAACATCCTTTAATAATTTTATGTAATTAAATTGTACAATATTAATATTTAATATTAATAATTTTTATTTTTATTTTTTAACTTAAAATTAACTATTCTTATTTTCAAATTTTGTTAATTTTATTTGAAATTTAAATTAAAAAAATAAATTTCGTTTTTTAACTGTATTTACCATAAACTTTAAAAAATTAGTTAAAAATTTTAAAATTCAAATATGAAAATATTAAAAAAAACACAATTATATTAAATTTTATATTCTTATAAAATTAAGATAAATTTTATAATAATGAAATTATTAATAAATAAAAGTATTATAAAAAAATTATTATTTTAATTTGAATAATTAAAATTATTTTAAAAAAAATACATGTTTAAATTTGAAATAAATATCTAGATTTTATTAAAATATCTATGAAAGTCAATGGTTATATGGAAGTTTGAGGCCATAATGTTTAAATTTAGTTAAAGTTTATTAAAATATGTAAGCTAATGATTATATGGACGCTTGAGATAGTAATTCAGAAGTTAAATTTTAAGAAAATAAAGGAAGAATTACGATAATTAAAGTTAATGGTATCATGAACATTTCATTTTAACATGATCAACCCTTTATAATATAAAATAACATTTTTTTATTTTTATAACTAAATTACTTTTTAAGGATTCTTCAAAATTTATAATATAAGCACAATCTTGAGTCAGCCAACGTGGGAGTCTGGTTGTCAATTTGTATATCGCGGAACTTCAGGTGTTGTTTGGAGGACACTGAACAATAGAAACCCAATTTTGAGCCCACCAGCATGGAACCCGCGATCGAAAAGGTGGCTAAGTATGGAATGAGGAAGTCATCGGTCGGACTCGTGATACAGAAGCATGACTATAAATGTGAACTCGTGAGCCGGCTAACCCGTGCACCTAGACATTTTCGGAAAAATGCCAAGCAAAGCAACCAAAAAGCGAAAGTAGAGGGGAAAAATAAATATATTTCTGTTTAATATATTTCGGAAAAGCAACTAAGCAAAGCAACCAAAAAGCATCAAAATAGAAATAGCTCTCGCTAATAATAAATATTTCATTTATTTTTATTTGTATTTGTATTAAAGGGATGATTATTTGTAATAAATATTTATTTTTTAAATATATTTAATTAGTAAAAATAGCAGAACATGAACATGACTAAGATAAACTACAATGTTGAAAAGTAAATGAAAAGAAAACAATGATAGAATTTGATTGTGGTGATGTATTTTTTGGCTATGGCATTGCCACAAACAAATTTAAACTATTTAGATTAAATGGTATTAAATTAATAGATGCAAGCATATTTTGCACTATCCATGATATTCTTACTTTTATATATATATATATATATATATATATATATATATATATATATATATATATATATATATATATATATATATATATTTTAAATTATACAACTATTTATATATTTTTATTGGTGCATGTTACATATAACACTATATGTTTTCACATATCTTTTAGATTTATACTTTTTATGTAATGTTATATAAAGAGGCACATTCCATGCATAAATTTATATGACTGTATAATGTACGTAAAGGGTAATCATTATCATTATTGGAAAATTGTTTTAAAAATATCCGTTATTAAAATTACGCACAAAGCGAAAGTAGAGGGAAAAAAATATATATTTATGTTTATCCCTCAAAAAGCATCAAAATAGAAATAAATCTAGCTAATAATAAATATTCCATTTATTTGTATTTGTATTTGTATTAAAGGGATGATTATTTGTAATAAATATTCATTTTTAAAATATATTTGATTAGTAAAAATAACATAACATGAACAGGATTAAGAGAAACTACAATGTTGAAAAGTAAATAAAAAGAAAGCACTGATAGAATTTGGTTGTGGCGATGTATTCTTTGGCTATGGCATTTCCACAAACAAATTTGAACTATTTAGTTTAAATGGTATTAAATTAATACATGTGAGCATATGTTGCACTTGTCCATGATAATCTTGTTCTGCAACCATAAGTTGGCAGGGACTACACTGCCATGCATCACTTGTTTTTCATGCATTACAAACTAATGAATGTGTGTTTAATATGTGTTCTTACTTGAATGTAAATATGGTAGATGTTTTTGGTTTTTTTTTGATTTTTTTTTTAATCTTTTTTACAGTGAAAAGAAAAAATAAGATAAAGATAAGAGAAATTATAATGGTAATAAATTTTCTTCTATTTTTATTAAATGATTTTTCTTAATGTGATTTTTTATGTTTTATATCTTCCTCCAAAGATAAGATAAATCATAATCATAATTATTTTCTTTTATTTTGGAGAAAGCCATAGAATAAAAGTCATCTAACAAGATAGAAGAAAAATAACTATAATTATGGTTTTTTTCTATCTTTGGTTTATTTTTCTTCTATTATATTAAATGAATTTATTTCAAATAATGTGATTTTTTTTCTATTATGTTAAATTAAAAAAAATCATAAAAAAAAATTATTTACAATTTTTGTTTTTTCTTTGTCTTGTTAAATGACTTTTTTTTCTATTTTGTTAAATGATTTTTTGTGGTCACATTATTTATTTCATGTCTTTGTCTTTTCTTCTCAAAAAACAAGATAGTGAAAATTTTGTGATTTTTTTTTTTGTAAGTGAGTGTGAAAACTTGTATTACTGAGAGAAGCTATCATACAAAAAAGATAAAGGGACTCCCTTGATCTGCCAAAATGGAAACCAGATCTGGGGTCCCAGAGTTACGTTGTCTAATATAGTAGGGGGAGGCCTGGGCCGCCACCATGGGAAACCGACCCAGTCCTCCAAAAACCAATTTAAAAAATAACATCAAAACGAAACCAAAGATACATAAGCATAATAGGGTTAGCTCCTACACTGATAAACTTGACTAGGGCTACTTCTGCACTAGTCTAGGTTGATGGGGTGCTCTTTCTCCATCCTTCCTTGCCTCGTTCTCCTTCCTCTGCTCCACCGGGCGAGTCTTTCTGATACAAGTTGGGGTTTTGTTCCTGTCGGCTGGAGTAATGTATATGTGGTGGACATAGTGTAGGTAAAGATGGAATTGGCCTACCATACATTCCATTTTTTCCTTCTGGCTTCGTTGGTACTCAACAATTCTTTTTGCACTAGCCTCCAGGTTGCTAAGGTGATTCAGAATTCCTGTGAGCACCTTCTTCTGGTCCCTGGTTTCCATCATGTTTGTCTCCTTCTGGTCTGCACACATCTTATCTATCAACATTTTTGTTCACCAGGCCTCCTCCACCGTCTTGTGGTAGAGGGTTGTTCTTGGTTGTGTTGCCACTGGATCCCTTATCCCCCTCGCTTCCTTGGTTAGTTTTGTCTTGGTTTTTCCCTTGTGAGCAGTGTTGATTTCTCTCTCCCACCTTTTGATGATCGTCTTTCCCTTTATATAGACCTGCATGAGGAATATACTCTTTGCTTATCTAGCCACTTGCTCCATTCCTGTAATCCTCCGAACTCTTGGCGGAGGTTCGTTCCCCTGGGGGCCTCTCTTACTATTGTTTTTCGTCATTCGTACCATCTTCACTTTCTTATGGTGGTTTTTGCATTGGGTTCTTCTCCTGTTCCCATTCACCCCTTCCTAGTAGGTGGGATGGCCCCTTTAATTGCTTTTCTCTGGTCTGTGGCTATTTTTGTTACTTCAACTTTTATTGGGCCTTCTTGACTACAGTCCTGTCCTTGCAATCATGGCCTGCTCATCAAGGTGTCCCTTCTGGTCCTTTTCCACTGTTCTAGAGTGTGTGCACTTTATGGTCCTGTCGTAATCCCTGCGCCAATGCTGTGTCTTTCACGTTGTATGACAATCATTTCCCCCCCCCGTAACGGTACTTGGGTGAGGTGTACCCATACTTGACCCTGGAGAACCCTTTCATCCTTCATCCATCGCCGCCTGTTGGTTATCTATTTTTCTTTCTCACGGACAACCCCTATACTTCTTCCTATTGACAGGACCATGGTGTCGTACCTTCTCCTGATGTGTGATCTATATCTGCATTTGAAACCATGTTTGATTGGTGGGCTATCGGATTCTGTTTGGAACCTACATGCCCTTCAGTGTCCCTATGCCTCTAATCTCGATGTTATATTTCGTACTTCAACTATCGTCATAGTCTTTTACCGTGAGTTGGGTGCAATCTGTTCGGAACTACCCTTGCGAGATGTTACTCGAGATAGTTTCCAATTCTAGACCTTCCTTGTCGACCCCCTCATTTGCTATTCTGTTTGCCAGTCCATTTGCTGACCTCCGTACCCAGTGCAACTCCACTTTGATCCCCGTCCGCAAGTTCTCCTGGATTTTTTGCAGGCAGTGTGCAAAGCATCAGTGCCTCTGGATTTTTCCCACTCTAGTATTGTTTTGGATTTTCCTTACTATGTTGATAACCAGGACGAAATATCCTTCCACTATAGTGTTTTTCATCCCTTCTCGGTTTAGAATATCCAAGACAGTCCCCAGGGCTCTGAATTCCGCAGCATTGTTGGTTGAGTTTCCCAGAATCCCAGCATACAACCAGATGATGTTTCCTTTACTGTACTTGATCACTCCTCCCAAACCTATTCACCCTGGGTTTCCATTCGATGCCCCATTGAAATTCAACTTGAGGGAGCCTAAAGGTGGTGGCTTCCAGTTGCACTCACCTACTTGGAGTTACGGTGGCCGTCTGAATTGGTTGGGGTTGCGTTCATCTTTCAGGTGGAAGGTATCTAGGATTCGGGAATCCTGGTCTGTGAGTTGTGCTCTAGCTGCCTAACATTTGCGGCTCTGCACCGTATCTCATGTCATGGAGATTATTGTTTCCTTGATCTTCCCTTTGGGAAAAATTTGGTTTTTGAAAATGCGTCGGTTCCTTTCCTTCCATATCACCCATATGATCATTCCTGGGATGAGGATCCAACAAAGATTCACCTCTTCTTGTTCACTGTAGTTCTCTTTCCAGAGATTGATGGTTGCGACGATGTTACCTTGGATCCTATTGGACTGGCGGAATATACTTGCCGCCCAGTCCCAAAGTTCTGCAGTGTAGGCGCATTCGTCAAGGAGATGGTTCGTTGTTTCTTCCTAAGCTTGACAGAGGTGACATCTAGGAGGACCTATGAATCCCATTTTCCTTAGGTTTTCCCAAGTTAGAATGCGGTTGTGGAGTATTAACCATCGGAAATTTTTTATTTTTGGCCACTGGGAGATGTTCCAAAGCTTATCCCATTATTGCAATGGGTCTCCTTAGCCCAGGTTTGCAATATAGTGTCGGACTTCTTTCAGGTTGAATTCCCCACCGTCTTTTTGTCCCCATCTCAACTGGTCATCTCCTTCCATGACTGTTATTTTCCATCTTCCCAGTTCCTCCTCCACCACTTTTACTGTTGCTGTGGGTTGATCACTATTCTGTGGAGTGAGAGTGTCCTAGATTCTCCATTTTTTGTGGTCTATTTCTTGTTTCCAGTATTGGTAGACTTTGGTTTTACCTTGCGCTATTATCTCCTTGGAGTACCTCTGTGTCTGGGTGATTATTTATTTATTTATTTATTTTGTGATTTTTAATTTTGTTTTTCTTGGTCTCTTCCAACTATGTGGGTTAATCTCACAATCTTGAATGGTCAGTATATGGGAAGCAGGTTAGGTAGGGATTTGAAATCCAATGGACTAATCGAAATTTATATTTTTAACAATTTCATTAAACTTATTAAGCATTTTTTCTTGATTTTGATGATGGCTTCTTAGGATTTCTTACTACATTTTATGCATAAACAATGAGCAATTTATCTATTAAATATTGATTTTTATGATGGCTTCATAGGATTTCTTACTACATTTTATGTGTAAGCAATGATCAATTTATCTATTAAATTTCAAATACCATCCCTGTAAAACAATGAGCAATTTATCTATTAAATTTCAAATACCATCCCTATAAATATTTTTAAAGTGAAATATATCATTGGTATTGGTATTTGACAAATAAAAAAGATACACACTTATTGTAATTATGATTCATGGGATTAAATATACAGTTAATAGGGTAAGAATAACAATAAACTTCTTACAATTTTTTATATATAACAAGATTGAAGTTTGTTGTTGATGGGATTAAATATACAATTAATATGCTAAGAATAATAGGTAAACCTCTTACAATTTTTTTATATATAACAATATTGAAGTTTGTTGTTGATGAGTTTTATGTATTTTTAAAAGATACAAAGTGGCCTAAATTTTGATAGAGTTCTTAAAAGATATAATATTTGGCTTGTAATTAGGATATGGTTAGTAGTATGCTATTTTTCTTAATTTTATTGGGTTCTATGGTTTGAGCTATGTTTTAAGACCAAACTAAGAGCTATATGTCTTAATAGTTTCCTTTCAAGTTTATTGCTCATGTATACAACCCCAAACTACCTTAAATGAATTGTAGTGGTAATTATTACCCCATAAGTGGGATATATGCATACTTTTGACATTTATTGTAGAATGAATGAGTCTCATGGCCAAATCCTTTTTTTTAATGCCAAAAATCAAGTAATAATGCCCTAACAATTTGTTTTATATCTCATTAAACATGCATAAGGTCATAAACCACCACAAAGGCCCTATAATGGGAAATGTTTACCAATGAATGGTATATATGAATAACTATGACAATTTGTGTACCATGGATGGATTTGTTTAGGTGTAGAAATTAAGGTTATAGGTCCTAATGGTTCCTAATAAGGATCATGGGCCATGCAAGGGGCCCCATAGAACCGTTACTATTCTTGGGTGACTAGAAGCCATGTTTAGTGCCCTAACCTCAAGATTCATTCCTTGAGATACCCATTGCTAAAAGCATGCAAATGGTGTCCTTATCCCCAATTGGTTACCAGGGACCCCTTTGGGAGGTCATATGTGGTGGTTCAAGGAGGAGTACTTCTTATCCCCAGAGGCCTTGAAGCACCATTTATAGAGTAAGGTCCATGCTCCTTCCATCGACCATGTCTAGGGCCTCAAGACCAATGCCAAGATATAAAAACATCCAAATGGTGTCCATGTCCCCACATAAAGGCCAAGGATACCCTTAAGAGGTCATTTCACCCATTAGTCATGTTTTATGTGTCATGTCTCTTCCTATATGTCTACATCAAACTTAGGTTTGATCAAAATCAACATTTTTTTCATCTTTCAATATCATGTCTTATTTTTACAAACCACTACAATATGTTACAAATAACAGTAGCTAATAAAATTGCAAACATACATAGACTTGTTTATGCATATTTCAAATATCTTTTTTATAAATAAATATTTTCTTTTCTCTTATTTTCGTGTGACATAAGGGTGAAATCACGGAGGTGGGTAACACTTTCCTGACAATTTGGTCTCCAAAATTCCAAAAAAAACATTTTTTCGGCCGAACTAATTGTATTTTTTGGTCGAAAGATATTTTTTTCAGCCAAACGGTGGAACGTCAAATCGAACGGTATAGTGACGGTATCCTCTATTTGGATGTAAATATTTAGTCGGACGAATTTTTTCCATCCGACAATATTCTTTCGGCCGAAAGATATTCTGGTCGAAAACTTCTTTCAGCCGAAACATCTTTCGGCCAAAAAATATTTCGGCCGAAAGAGTGTTCGACTGAAACATATTTCGGCCGAAAGAAGGTTTATATATCAACCACACATCAATGTTCAAACGTCTTTCTAACCTTTTTGCATTTATGAGATTTCGCAAGTGTTGGCGCGTTGTGAGCGTTTGTGAGTGTTTGGAAGTGTTTGGGAGTGTTGGCAGGCGTTCCTGCAGATGGTCGGGTGTTTGGAAGGCTGAGCTTCAGGTGAGCGTTGGCGGGCGTTCGGTGGACCGATCTTCAGGTGAGCATTGGCGAGCGTTCGGTGGGCCGAGCTTCAGGTAAGTAACTATAAATTTATTTTTTTAATGTTAATTTTAATCTGTGTATGTAACATTCAATTGAATTTTAATTTTTATATTAAAATGTAGGTTTAGGTGGTGTTCTCTGTGACCAAGCCATGGGCACGCCAACGGCTTGGCCACATGCTAGGCTACTACGACCAAGTCACAGTACAGTGGACTGTGACTTGGCTGCAGGGGCCTAGCCCTATGGCCAAGCCGTGGGCACGCCAATGGCTTGGACACAAGGCTAGGCCCCCACGGCCAATTCACAGTAAATTTAAACCATGAGACAAATCGTTGTAAATTTGTGTATTAGAATTTTAAAATTGCTCTAAACAAAAAATTGTTATGAATGATGCCTAATTTAATTGCAGCCTAGAACTTAAAATTTCCTCCATTCGCTATAACTTGCATTTACTGATCTTGACATTGATATTGAATTTGTTAGAATATAATTAATCCTAAGTTAAATTCTTATATCTTTGTGTGTTTTATAAATCTATGTTCAATCTAGAGATTTGAATTTGTGATGTCAATGGTAAAAGTTGTTTACAATATATGGAGATTCGATTTTAATAAATCACTGCAGTCGTCGTTGTGCTTGGAAACTAAAAAAATTATGGTCTCTATCCCAATGAATGCCTTTCGAAGTTTAAATATATATATATAGTTTCACATGTAACCTTTAATCAGGTTAAATTTATTTATGTCTGAAGGTTAAATTTTTGTTTCTGTCTGTTAAATTTCGTTATGTATGAAGGTTAAATTTCATTTATGTCTGAAGGTTAAATTCATTTATTTCTCAAGTTTAAATTTGTTTCTGTCTGAAGGTTAAATTTCATTTCTTTCTGAAGGTTAAATTCATTTCTTTTTGAAGGTTCAATTATTTAGAATTCTAATTCAGTCTGAATGTTAAATTTAGAATTTCGCTTATGTCTGAAAGCTATTTCGAATTTTAGTTTCGTTTGAAGTTTAGTTTAGAATTATTCCTTTAGAGTGTAATAAACCAATCCGGTTCAGTTATTTTGATCTGAAGGTTTAATTTAAAATTTCGTTTCTGTCTCAAGTTATTTCGAATTATAATTCAGTGTGAAGGTTAAATTTAGAATTTCGCTTCTGTCTGAAATCTATTTCGAATTTTAGTTCCATCTGAAGTTTAATTTAGAATTATTCCTTTAGAGTGTGATAAACCAACATCAAACCTATATCTAACTCTTTTAGCAGTTAAAGGAAAAATTTAGGAAGGTGAAATCAAAATTAATGACTGAAGAAATATTTGTTTAATCATTTGTACCAAGGATGTGCACTTGTAAGAATCACAAACTCCTAAGCATGAGACAAATGGTAAACAACAACTTGCACAAGAGTAGTTTGATTAGTCAAGTAGGTTGTAATGAAAATTTCATCTTCAATTATTGAAAGTGAATATTAGATATTATTTAAGTAAAAAACATTGCTTATATTAAGGAGTTGTTGCCAAAATTTAGGTACATGTGCCACCGTGTGAAAAAAAATAGATTCACTTCCCCCTTTTTAAAACCTTTATTTAAAAATTAAAACCTGAAAATTTCAGTGCAAAATGATTACTCAAGCACTAGAGTTACTTGTGGCAATTACTTTTTAAGTGGAAATTTAAACCCTTATGAACATAAATATTTGAATTTAGCATAAACCCCGAGGAACATATATATAGTTAGAGTGTTCCATTTAATATGCTTCATGAGTGAAACATATATGTATAACCCGAAGTCACCTTTCTTTATAACCCATTGTAAATTAAATTGGCATGTCTAACTTTGAATTTCATTTACATGATATTAATATGTAAATATATTATTGAACTCAATATGGACCCCTTAAATTTGGTAAATTCAAATAACTTCAAAATTATTTTAAAAAAAAGACAAAACTATCAATGCACATATCTAATATTTTAAAAATAAACAAAAAGACTCAATTGAAAGAATGAAAGTGTAATAAAGGTGGACCGATAGAATATATACGCTTTACACTTAGTTTCAACTTATGTATCTTTTCTTCTATATTGGGAAGTAGTTTCATTTGCATAAATGTGCAACCTAAAAGAACATAAACTAAATTTCAAAATTATACTCAACAACAAGCTTAAGAATCGATTAAATAATTAATATTTATTAAGAAAAAATTATAGGATAAGTTAATTCCTTTGTGTTTGTCGTCTTTCCCAAAATGAAATTAGGTGGACTTATTCCT
>JZKD02S1501622.1:628971-642262 GCA_000966675.3 Picea glauca | reverse complement strand
TTTTTTCAACCAAATTAAAAAAAACATTAATAAAAGAAAATTGTTTTTTCTATGTTAATTTACGGTAGTTTTATTTTTAGTAATTTACTATGTGACGACCCCGAAACGTGGCAGAATTATGGTCACCGACTTTCTTGGTCGCTTCCAGTGGCAGGGTCATCTCATAGGGTTGAACGACCACCCTATGGTGAGGAGGGTTAGGATTTGAAAACCAATTTATGTATCAAAATTGATACGTTTAACAATTTTATGAAATGAAATGAAATTGATACAACGTGAGTGGGCCTACTGGTTAAGAACATGTGTTTCCTCTTAAGAGGTCACAAGTTCAAATCTAGAGGGGGGTAGGGTATGTATACCTCCGTAGACTTTACCAGTCAAATTGTTGGGTGGAGGGGGGTCCCTTGTCCCACAAACAAGGGTGTCTCATACACCAATTTGGTGTAGCTTGGCCATGGCCTTAAAAATAGATTATTATTATTATTATTATTATTAAGCATTTTCCTTTACATTGATGACAACTCCCTAGGATTTCTTCGGACATTTGATGTGTAAATGATGAGCCATTTATCAATTAAATTTCAAATTCAACAATTACCAATTCCAAGAAAATAGCAAGATAAACCCTTATTTACCAAGAACATTCTATCACCATAGAAAGAGACAAGCATCCAAGAGATAACACACCACTTTAACTTCAAAGACGAGTGTTTAGCATCCAAATAGCATCAAAGAGAGAGATATGCATTTTTCCCAAAGAGGGCGAAAATTTCAGCCAAAAAGTATGTAATTCTCAAGTGAGTTGATATGTCTAATGAAATGAATTAGGTCTCCTTTTATACAGGACCTTCAAAATTAGTTTGTCTGCTTATCTTTAGGGTAAAACACAATTAGGGAGGCTGACCTCCTTTAATTTCCCCTTTACAAGTTATAATTCAAAGTTTACATAAAAATTCCCCTAAAAGGGGTGATGTCATGCCCTAATTAGCCTCCAAGTGAGACATTGTTTCCTATAGAAGAAGTCATTTAACCTCCAAAGGCCATGGACCAAACGACCTAGTGCTCTGATGTATGGAAAAAGCCTCTCTCCATCAAAAGGTTTCAAGTCATCATCAAAACCACCAACACCATTGAACCCTAGCCTTCCTCAAGTGCCTCAAAGGAAACATATTTGACCCAGGTGTCCAAGAAGAAAGGGTGCATCATCCATCCTGTGGGATTCAAGCCCCAAGTGAAGGTCCAAGTGACCTTGTGCCTTCATGAAATAACTTCCACATATCAAGGCCATGTAAAAACAAGCAAATTCACCCTTCAAGGGCTCACAAGTCATAAACATCATGTCAAGTAGCCATACATAATAAAAGAACCACCTGAAAATGTGCATCAAGTTCCCCCTCTCAAAATAAACATATGATAAAAGACCTTATGCAACTTACCAAATTTAGTTATGGGAGAGTTGACATGGTGACCTATTGGGTGGATTATTTCCCAAGTTAAGGAGTGTTTTTTATCTAGATTTTATGATCAGAATGAATTGAATACAAATTATTATCAAAATATGTTCAACACAAAATAGAAGATATACAGTAAAACCGATTTCTATTCAATAAGGAAATAAGTTGAAACTGTAAAATGTAGCGGAAAATAAGCTTGCTAGAATGGTGACGGCTTATCTTTGAGAAGGGATGTGAAGATTGCGCTCATTCGCAAGAAAGTGACTACAATGAGGCTCTGAAGGCATTTTTACAATAAAGATGAATGCTAAAACCCTAGACATCCAAAAAGCTAACCCTAGGAGATGAAACACCAAAAGTCATGTGGGCTCTGTTGGGGTAAGTTAGTACATCAACTTCCTGGGGTTGTAACGTTTGCATAAGATCTTTGTTTTAGGCGCACGATAGCCCATTGGAAAGGTCTAACCAAGAAGAATGATTTTTGACTGGTCCAGGTTAGTTCCTTCGACAATCATCTGGGCCCCAAATCCCCAAAAAATGTCATTTAGGGATTCAAAACAGCCTCAGAAGTTTGGAACCCAAAAAACTGTCGAAAAGCTGCCAAGGTGGAAAACTGTTTTTCAAGACATCAGAATAGGTGGGTGGCCACCGATATCCACCTGTATCAATCCTCCCTCCTTAGGAAGCAATGCTCTCTATTTTGTTAATTTCCCCCATCAAATGAGAAAATTTATGCTGAATTTGGCCTCGGGTGAGCCACTTGCCTTGGTGCAGGAACTGCCCAACTTTGGCAACTTGATGAAGATGGATCCTTTACTGGCGAGTGCCCTTGACCTGTGTGTCCACAATATTATCATTGGATTCCTTTTGTATGCATTCGAGGTTGATCTATGTTGGTTTCAGTTGTTCTGCTACCTCTGAGGTGTCCAATAATTGTGGGAAATAAGGTCAAAGGAGATCCACGTTGAACATTGGTTGCAGGTCAAGTAAAGAAGGAATGTTGAGCTCAAAATAATTATCACCCACATCCTTGGTGATGGTTTCCACCCATAACAAAGTGGGTGAAGCTTCTTGTGGGGTCCTGTAAGGCATTCTTTCTGCAAGTGCAACCAAACTTTATCACCCACCTGAAACTTATGTGGCACCCGGTGTTGATCATGGTGCTTCTTGTACTTGTCATTGGACTTATATAGGATATCCTGAACTTGTTGATGGATGTGCTGGATCTGCTCAGTGAACTGGTTGGCTTTGTTAGCTTCAATTGGAGCAGGAGATGAGTCGACCGAGGTGAACGCAAGGGGCAGTGCAACATCTATGGGACCCAATGGTTGGAATCCCAACCCCACCTTAAAGGGGCTACGGCTGGTTGAGTTATGCAGGGCACGGTTGTAGCTATGCTAGACATAGGGAAGACTCTCATCCCATGTACGAGGGTGATTGGAATTATACATGTGAAGGATATGCAAGATCATTCGATTTATGACCTCGGTTTGGCCATCTGTTTAGGGGTGGAAGGCCGTGGATTTGGTGAGCTTGGTGTCTAGCAACGACCAGAGGCTTGACTAGAATGTCTTGAGAAATCGATTCTACCAATCTGAGACAATTGTTTGTGGGATTCCAAAATGTACCCAGACTCATTCAAATAAGAGCTTGGTAGTGGCTTTTGTTGTGATTCTCTTCTTGCAGGAGGCCATAATCGCCATCTTAGAAAAGATATCAACAACCACAAAAACACAGTCGTTTCCCTGGTTGGTGGATGGGAGGCCCGAAATTTACTCCATTGATATGGATTCCCATGGCCTATCAAGAGTAGACAAAGGGGTGTACAGGCCCTATTTCTTAGTGGTCGGTTTGGCAATACAGACAATGCAAGACCTGATATACTTGCTGACCTCCTATTGAATTTTTGGCCAATAGAAATGTTTCTATATCATTGCCACTATCTTTTCGACACCAAAGTGTCATGCCACCCAATTGTAGTGGGCTTCCTAGATCAGCTTCGCTCGCTCGCTAGATGGAATGCAGATATGGTCCAGACGACACAACAGCCAATCCTGAAAATGGAAATTATCGACAACTGTGGTTGTGCCCAACATTTGGTAGGTGATGGTGAAGTCTAAGTCTATCTCATAGAGTTAGGGCCATCCATAGGTCTCATGGCCGCAAGAGCTTGGCACCGTGGTGAGTGTCGCAATTGGCGGTCTGCTGAGGAAATCAACGATGTGGTTGGTACTTCCTGTTTTATACTTAATGTTGAGGTGGAATTGTTGCAAGTATGTGGACCACTTATGATGGGGGTCATTCTACAATTTTCCTTGTATTTATCTCATTACATCATTCTAATAATAGCTAGTCACCTTATTATTCTCCTCATCTTTTTATTCCTTGATGATGAGTAGTGAACTGCTTGAAATGTCGAAAATTTAAAAACACTCTTACGCGGTCTAAATACAAAAAATAACTATGGATGAGTACCAACATATTATTTAAACAAAAATCTACCTATTTTTGTGTCCCAGACATGCATCATGTTCATTGAGTGTAGTTCAAAGTGTGTAGATAAAAATTAAGTTTACCCATCACTATATGAACGTGAAATTGGATGCCAACATCAAAGGATTTGGAAAACACTAGGTGATGAGCTTCGTGGGAGGAATTGAGGAATGATTATAGCATATATTTTATTTAAATGGTATATCCATGATGGTGTGTGCATGATGAGGAAATCTATGAACTATCCCTAACATCTAGTTTAGGGAAGCATTGTTAATTCAATAGAGGAATTCATGGGGACTTCATACTTTGGTCTAGTTATTACTATATTTATTTTTTGCATATGCATTGGAGTTTCATCCCTCGAAAACATAAACAATGATTAGCTAGCAAAACCATTTGACTTTGACATCCATGGGGTCTTTATTATATTTAGTTTTCACCATTTCTATTATTTGTAGAATTGAAAATTTTGTCTGTAGCATCACCAAACTTGATCGGAGCTCCAGATAGTCTTATATGTATTTTGGTTTTATTTTGTGGATACCATTCTCAATAAGCTGAAATAACATTTGGGAAACATGATGCCACAAAATTGGAGCGGTTTTGATCCCCGTGGTTCCCAATAAGTTGAGTTCATCTACACAAATCCATCAAAATAAATTCACTGTTAGCATCCCCTTCTCAACTTTGTGATTATTATTTATGTAACAA
Source organism: Picea glauca (assembly GCA_000966675.3). Taxonomy (NCBI): domain Eukaryota; kingdom Viridiplantae; phylum Streptophyta; class Pinopsida; order Pinales; family Pinaceae; genus Picea; species Picea glauca. The sequence continues at coordinate 637,601 of JZKD02S1501622.1, read as the reverse complement.
CCTTAGTTCTAAGCTATTTTCAAATGTTTGAGATTGTGTTTCATATTTATCTTCTTTTTCATGGGTGGATCTTCTACCAATAAGGGGATACCTCATTCAATGTATAAAACCCATAAAGGTATTTGGTCTGGAATTCAATACCCATTGTGCCTATCCATGATTGCAACTTCCCATACAAATACATAGGTTGAATGTCTATCAATAATGTGGGTACCTTGTTGAATTCCCAAAGTCTCACATTTTGATTAACAACCAATATCCACATTAGTTGGCATCTAGAGTTCTGCTATAAAAGGTTTGTCAAAAAATTAATTATCTTGTACATGACACTATAAACCATGGGGCTTCAGGTAAATATTCCACACGATATTGGTCATCTTATTGAGCTTCAAACACTGGAATTCACTTAAGCTGTTTATTTCTTATAGAATAGATATATGAATGATTAATGGCAATGATTGTTATAGACTATTGTTAGGCACTGTAGAGAATTATCATACAACTAGCGATTGATTGTACTGCTTCCATGAACCCTAGAAAGCTTGACTAACCTTCAAAACTTCTAAGTGCACTAACCTAACTCATCATCAAGTATGGAATCACTGGCACAAATGTAGGTTGGAATTCTCTTTAATATCAATAGATGATAGCATTTCTAGTCAATTTGCAATAAAAAAGTTTTTTTGAGGCATACTCAAGGTTCTGATCGACTGTAATTTTAGCGGGATCATCCCAGATGGATTGGAAAAATTGGTTAATATTGATTTTTTGTAAGATTATCGTGGACCATAACAATTCTTTATGTTATGAGTTTTATAGTAGTTAAACATAATAGATTTAGATGCTAATTCTAAACATATTTTGTTCTAACAATGCTTTAAATTCCAATCAATTTAGTTATTCAATACCTTACACATTGGGTGATTTAGTTCATGTCACTTGGATATATTTGTTGGAAAATAAGCTCACTAGAACTCTTGTGGTCTCAAATGCAAGACAACCTAGATAAGACAAACTCCTCATTGCACAGTACTTGTAATAAAGATGGAATGTTGATAGTTTATTTATGTTCCCATGAATGCATGAATTACTTATGTATTTCTTCTTGTTGCAAGCCAAGACTCATTTGACTTCAAATTTTAGGGCATACGAAACAATAAAAAGTCAAATCCTGCACAAATACAAACAAAAAAGGTGGAGAAAACTAGTGGAGTGTGAAATGTTTGACAACTAGATTTGTATAGGTACAAGGTAGTTTGGACAACAAGTTTTGAGCTATTGATAGGTTTTGGGAAACAACTGCCCCTATATATATGCCTTGGGCATAAAAAGTTTGTTGGGGATGGGTTTGTGTTTTTAAGAGAGGTTTTATGACATATGCATAAATCATATTTAAAACATTAAAGTAACAAGTTCTTTGTTAAAATCCTTTCATATTTATAAAAATTTGAATATAAAACTTATCACTTGAATATTCCTATCCATACAAATGGAATGTGTTATCAACATGAAAAGTTAAACTTGAATTGTCCACTTGCTTATTACAAATAATTTTATAGTCCATGTTCCTATAAATTAAGGTAAGCAACATACATCCAACACTTTAGCAGTAAATATACAGGGTATGAATAACAATTGTTACTATGGAGTCTTTCCAAGTTTGGACATATTCAGTTCTTAGTTGTATTGTATGCACATATTGTTGGAACATCAATTCATGATGGTTCATCACACTTCTTTTGGAATCAATTGGTCTAGCGATAGACCTATATCTAGAAGCAGTTGGTCAGGTGATTGAACATATATCTACATTAGTTAGTTGAGTAGTCAACAAATCTGTCTATCGGACAATCGACCAACAGTCAAAGATAGTTAGCTAGTGGATTGACCAGATGAGAAATTGACTATGAGTAAGATGCATGGATGGTCAGGTACAACATCCTTGTCGAGAAGACTATACAATGCATATTTGAAAGAGTCAACTCTAACAAATGACAGTTATATGTGGACAAGATCTTGTCGATTTCATGAAAGTTGGTTAGATCTTGAAGCTATAAATAACATACCTCATTGGTCATTATCATCAAGTGATCAACTGATATCATTGTTGTGTACAAAATGTCCAATATTCATTATTGATTCTGATTTTTTGTGTGATCGACTCTGGGATGATGGTTTTCTAGTTGGAACTTATTGAAAAAGGACATTTCTTTCCAGATCTCGAAGATAGCTTCAAATATTGATCTTGTAATTTTGAACAAATCAAATTATGCAGTATCGGCACTAGACATGGAAACCCTATTGAATACTAAATGATTGTGGAAGTTTACAAATACTGTGATTCCAGATCCAATAGATGATCATTAAAATTATGTTGTTTATGGGAAGAAGGATGAGGCTATGAGAGTCATCATTACCTATATCTCGTGGGAGATTCATTTTCACCTTGGTGGAATTGACTTCCCTCATCAAGTATAGAATAATATGAAGTCATTGTTCAATAGAGTCGATGAAATCCACATCATGCAGTTGGAGAAAGAGTTGATATCTCTCGATCCTCATTATTTTGATAGAATAAAGGACTATCTGACATGTGTTAAGGAAATCCAGTTGAAATTGTAAAATTTGGAAAGAATTATCAGAAGAAAGATGGACAACTCATTGAGTTGGTCTTGATGAATTTGAGAACACCATTCAATGTGTTTGTTTCAACTTTATACACCAAATGGTAGGCATGCAAGGAATATGGTAACGACTACAACTTTGAATCTTTTTGTGGTCTTTTGATTACTGATCAACATAGACTGCTTGAACAATGTAATGTTTGTGGTAAACATCAAGCTCACTTGCTCAAGGGAAATAGAAAGTCGAATAATAGGGAAAGAGTACAGTTCGATACATCTACACAGATACCTAGATGTCACAACCAGAAACCTAAAGGGAAAATAGATGCACCCCATCAAAGTCAAAAGAAGAAGACATGTCAGCACTCTAGAAAAACTGGACATGTGGAGAAATTTTTCTACAAGAAGAGAGAGGATTTAGAGGAGAAGTTTAAATGCATTGAAGGAGATGTGTCTGTTATTTGTCGACTGATAATTTCACCTTACAAGTCGAAACTTTTCAATCCTTGTTGTCTCATTCTGCATAGAATGAAGGGGTATTTGAATCTAGGTGCAATCATCATATGGCTAAGGATGATTCCTTGTTCACATCCTTGAATAAAACCGAGGAGAGGAAGATTATGTTTTTTTTTGTTTGTTAATTTGTGTGGGACCTGTTGGCTACGCGATTAACCTGTGGCTTGAGAAACCGCGACTCAGGGGCAACTAAGCTGTCAAAATCACCAGGGGATCGCACTCGGCCTGAGCCACACCAACCCTTAACATGGTTGGATTTTTTGTCCCCGCAGGTTTCGAATCAGTGACTTTAACATCATGGAGTGACTTAACAACACACTCCATCACCGACTATCCTACACCTCGGGGACAGGAGAGGAAGATTATGTTGTTGCTGATTTTTCTCTCAATATTGTTGGTCGGAGTGATGTTTCTTGTTGACATGAGATAATTGTCGATGTTTATCATGTACGAAATCTCAGTTCCAATATATTTTTTATTTCTCAGTTTACATAGACAGATAATATTGTATAATTTTGGCCAGATCTGTTCTTTGTTCGATATTTGAAGAAAGATCAATCGATTTTTTCTAGAGGGTTTCTTGACCCGAAGGATATTTTGTATAAATTATATTACATTACTCGACCCAACAATGAACCAACTTCTCTTGTTTCTCACACTAATGAGTGAAGTCGAACTTGGCATGAAAGACTCAAAAACCTAAGTTTTGAAAGTCTGTAGTCGATGGAAACTTAGAATATGGTTGTTGTTATACCTAAAGTATTTCCCCTTGAACGATTATGTAAAGGTTGTGTGCTTGGAAAGAATCAACATGAACCTTTTGACTCTAGCAAAGCATGGTGTGAACATAACCAGTTGGATCTAGTTCATAGTGATGTTTGTTGCATTAATATAGCTTCCCTTGTAAGTGCAAGGTATATCTTAACTTTCATTTATGATCTCTTTCGCTTAAATTCGGTCTATTTTATGAAGAATAAGAATCTTGTCTTTTAAAACTTCAAAGAATTTAGAGCCTTTGCTGAAAAGCAATGTGGTCAACCCATCAAGTGCCTGAGATCAGAAGACATTGGTGAGTATGTAAATTGACTTTTTGAAGAATACCTAGTTTGATCTAGTATTGACTAGAAACAATTGGTTCCTTACACACCTTAGAAAAATGGTGTCACGGAATGAAAAAATCGAATGTTAGTCGAAACGGCTAGATTTCTTTTGCGGGCCAAAGATCTGCCTCCTTGATTTTAGGAGAAAGTTTTATATTGTGAAAATTATTTGCTCAATCACATCTCAACTCAAGTTTTTCCTTCCATGACTCTAGTTGAACAATGGTGTGGAAAGAAGCCTTCAGTCAGCCACCTTCATGTGTTTGGATTTGTTACCTAGGATCATATTTCCTATGATTGCAGAAATAAGTTGTATGTAAATATTCATGCTTGCATCATGATGGGATACTCTAAAGAGTCCAAGGCCTATTGATTGTTTGATATTGTCAAGCAATAAATAATTATCAGAAGAAATGTGTGGTTTGATGAGAAGTCTTATGGCATCAAGTTGTTGAATTCATATTCTGGATTACTACAGGATGATCAGTTTGATGTTGTTTTTGAATTTGGATCTCCTATTCCATTTTCAGTCCTTTGACTGGACACTTGAATTATGTTCTTGTTTGAACTAGAATGTCAAATTCTGATTCGATTAGTCTGTCGATATATGTTTTGACTGGTCCTCCATCTCCATCGACTAATTTTATTTTTATTTTTTATCGACCTTCTACAATGAACATTAGTTTAAGTTTACTCATTTCTTGTCTACCCGAAGGGGATGCCAAGAAAATTGAAGCTACTGGACCTAACGTTGGTGATATTTCCTCTCAATGCAAAACTCAAAGTCAAATGCAACGTACCAACGTTGTATTTCTAACTCATGTACTTGAAACTTATTATCTTGTTTCCTACTCAAATGCTCAAGGATGACTTGAATGGGAACATGATAGGTAAACATAAATTGATTCTTTGTCGAAGAATAACACTTGGGCCTTAGTTCCCCGACTACAAGTAAATAATATTGTGAAGTGTCGATAGGTATATAGGACCAAATTTACCTCTTAAGGTATTTTTGAGTGACATAAATCTCACTTGGCTACAAAGGGATTTTCTCAACAAGAAGGTATCGACTACATTGAGACCTTTTACCCTATTGCAAAGTTGAACTATGTTCAATTGATTATTTCCCTTTTTGCGCATTTTGGATGGAAAATCCATGAGATGGATGTGAAGAGTGATTTTCTTCATGGATACCTATCTGAGGAAATTTTCATGGAATAGTGATGCAGGAGCATCTACATCAACATTTAAAGAGGAGGACGAGCTAGAGAACAACACATCAACCAACACATTTATGAAGTTGTTTTGGACTATACAAAGGAGAGTGCACCTTTTTGAATTTAAAATTTTATGAAAAGAAATGTAATTAATGATTGGAGGTTGAGTCCATCCCCAAATATCCTGTCGAATCAATATCACTTTAATGTAAAGCCTATATTGTATAGAGGTTGTGCATCAACCCTTATCTTATTTGTAAATGCTATAAAATTCTTAGTCCTTAGTGGGTGTAGTCATAAATCCTAATTGTTATGAATCACCCCTTGTATATATATTTGTATCTTATGCCAAAAAAGGTTGTTGTTGTTATTATTGTTGTTGCTCATTTGTAAAGGCTACTGCTCATTTTTTAATAGTTTTTAGCAAGAGAAGGAGAGAGATATTGTTGTTGAGATCCAAAGAGAATTGTATGAGTTGTTAAAGGAGCAGTGGAGGACTGCCTGTATCTATGTATTTTATCATTTAAATGAGTAAAATAGAGGAGCTTTAATCCCAATGTTTGGTGTTGTTGTTATTGTGTTTATCTTAATGAATGGTAGGATTTATGTTCATTTAAATTCTCTGTTTTTACTTATTCTCATTCTTGTGAATGTATTTTTTGGTTAAATACATGAATCTGTAGAGTTAGAATAAGTTTCAATTGTTTCTCTTCTCAGAGCTCATGCAAGGAGTTCACATTGTCTGTAAGGAGTGTGTTGATAGAGTTAAGTTTAACTTAGAGAAGCTTAAGAGAGATAACATTGAATCTTCGATAGCAGTATTGAAAGAAAAGCACATAGCCACGCAATAAATGTGTAGGCCAAGTCGTTCCCAGACTCTTGGTTAAGTGGAGAACAGTCAAGTGTTGTAGAGTTCCAAGCTCGCAACACTTGGAGGAACAAGCTCAGAAGAGATAGCGATCTGAGTATTTGAGGAGAAAATACTTAGAAATTTTTCTAAGTCTGAACATCTAAAAGTTCAAAGAGAGCACATTGAGGACATAAAGAGGTCTCACATACCTTGGGAAGTTAAGCTCAGGAGGTCCAATGAGCATAATTCCTCCAAGGAGAAGATTTCAAGAAAATCTATGGTGGAGACCTAGCGGGATATCCCTAGGAAGTTGATGACTGTCAGAACTAAGATAGTTTCGTGAAGGATAGACTTCAGGATCCTTCGACACTTATTGTATTAAGAGGCTTAGAGACTGTAAAGGAGTCGAGATCTTGAAATTCCTGAAGGAATGAAGCGATCGTGACCATCCATTCCCTAATGGACAAATGTCAACAAATATGGAGGTCCAGGAGACCAGAGCTCCAGGAGAATTTGTGAGGAGAAAAGGGTCGTTCCGCTAAAGTCCCGAAGTCGAAGTGAAAGGGTGAATCTGGACCGTTGAATCTAGGGAGGACACGTGGCAGAGATACATGTGTTCGAAGGAGAGTCACTCCAAGAGAAATCTTGTGCAAGGGTGGAAGAGCTCTCGAAGTCCCGAATTGGGTGGGGTTCAAGTGTTCAGTCTTAGGTCATATCTCATGGTCAAGTGAAGGAGAGGTGCCTAGTGGAGGGAGCTAGGGCATGTCGTTTAAATGTTTTTTCTTCAGGTAAACAATGCTAGGAAAGCGCTCGTGGGTTTCAAGGAACATGCATGAAGAACTAAGGAGGTCTTGTGTAAGCTAAAATTGGGGTTCAACAAGATCCTAAGAGTCGATCCAACTTTGAAATTGATTGATCCTTGACCAAGAGGTCGATCAGACCCTGGTAGAGGAATGGGGTTTGCATCAAGTGGTATCAAAGCCATAATTTAAGCCCTGTGTGAAGAAATCTTAGTTGCATGCCGCCAAGAAGACACAGGGATAGACTTGTAGCAAATTCAATAATGGAGGAGGAAATGGGGAGACTCTGTGCAAGGCTAGATGCCATGGAAACTGCACATAGGAGAGCATTATATGGAGGTGACATTAGTGAGGATGAAAGTTATGAGATGGAGGCTGAAGGAGCTGCACGAGAATATGTTGCAGAAGAAGGCTTTCTGAAAGCTATTGTAAAATTGGGAGCAAGAGAAAAAATAGATCCCAATGTATGAAGGAAATTTAGATCTGGAAGAATTGTTGGATTGGATAAGATCAATGGACAAATACTTCGATAATATGAATGGAAAAATAATAATAAATAGGAATTTGGGACACTTGGGATCCTTTTTTGGAATTGTCGTGGCTTTGCATGGCGCAACGGTCCTATGATAAGTTCGATCCTGAGTGATATTGATATTATCTGTCTAGATGAAACTTGGAAGCATGAGGAATATAAGGTCCCTAACATGGAAGGATTGGTCTTGTGGTCGGCATGGAACAAAAAATCCCACTGTAGAGGGATAGGAGGCATAGCTTGTTATATTATAAAAAGCATTTCTCCTCACATTCAACTTCATAAGATTGACCATCTTAATCAATACATTTGGATATAAATTTCAGACACCAATGCTAAGAAGATGTATATAGCAATTTGTTATTTTGCACCTATTAATTCTACTTTTTATAAGAAAAATAACCTAGATAAAAATTGTCCCTATAAAAATTTAGAACAAGATATTTATAATTTGAAAAATGAAGGTAATATCCTCTTGCTAGGAGACTTTAATGCTAGGACTGCAACTAAACAAGCTACTATTTTAAGTGATGACTCCAACCATAATCCTTTATGGCTAGATGAGGATGTTGTTTTATCTAATAGATACAAAAGAAGCTCTGAAGACCTAATTGAGAATTTGTTTGGTACTGAGTTGGACAAGCTCTGCAGCTCTCAAGACCTAATAATTTGCAATGGAGTAATGAAGTGGCCAAACTCCAACCAAATGACTTGTATTCATGGTCTAGGTAGTAGTGTTGTAGATTATGTGATATCTGATATCCATGTTTCCAACCAAATAACAACTTTTGACCTTTTAAATGACCATGAGCATGACTCTGATCATAAACCTTTAACCCTAACTCTAAAATTATCCATGCATAGGAGAAACATTGGAGAGAATTCTGATAATCAAATGAATTTGTGCTTTGACAAAAGTAAAGTTGACATTTTCTTAAAGGATTTAAATAGTAAATTAAACCTCCTAACTTATAAGGACAACATTGAATAA
>JZKD02S1501622.1:607237-624214 GCA_000966675.3 Picea glauca | reverse complement strand
TTATAATAAAAAGGATAAAATTTTACCACTAGCATGATTTAGAACTAGACCTTAATTTTCGTGATGGGCGACATTTTATTACGGAAAAAGTTTTTAAAAATTCTTAACACATTGTTCATCCTAAGGCCGTCTAGGTTCATTCATTTATCAAAACAACGCGACGTTCCCTTCAGGATGCACTACGTGCTCCAAGGGTGCCACTTGCCTCATATGTTCCCTTGTGCGACATGCCCTTCAAGACGCACTACATGCTCCAAGGGTGCCACTCGCCTCTTTCCATTTTTCTTGCGCGACGTTCCCTTCAGGATGCACCATGTGCTCCAAGGGTGTCACTCTCCTCTTGAATGAATTGGTAGACATCAAAAACCCCTGGAGTCAATGCTTGGCCAGGTGAACTTGTGGGAGACAAAGGGCCTCTAAGGAATAAGTCCCCCACCTTATTGCGCACCCTTTAGAATCATTGTGAGAGACTGTCACAGTTTGACCTCATGACATCGTGGGTCCTCTCAAACTAGGTAAACATTAACCTACAGTTCGAGCCATGATGAGAGTGCTAGTAGGCTGTGGCAAGGCTGTTGTCCACACCTCTCCCTCAACATATCTGGTAGTCGTGCATGATCCCTTTACTCCACATGTGAGTCTGGTCAGCAAGCTATCGTCAACCTACAACATCAACAAATCGTGTTAGAATATATCCATATCATATCATCTATTCATATGCACTAATATCATAGTAATACAATCAAACCTCAATGGTACACTCCCTGACTCGATCTGGATTCTAAGGGGTTCCATCGATGCCTTTTCATCCTCGAGGTCCAAAATCCTGCACACTCAGTGAAACCGAGTCAAAATCACCTATCTATGTCAATGCAGTAAAACAACATGTCATCAAACCATAATGCCTCATAATCAAAATCAAAAGTTTTAATAGCATAATAATCCAGTTCACTTACAAGCAAGTGTCCTCAAAGAATAAGTTCACTCAATGCGCCAGAGCGGGATGTTAGATACACCCCCTTTTGGTCTAAACTTTGTCCCAAAGTTTCACAGTATATATGCCGAAATAAATTTTATCACAGTATCATATGTTTATCTATCAAGCAAAAATGGAAATTGCTGGTGCATATCGTATGCATCTTCCCAGGTTGCCGAGTGCGGACTATAATTGTCCCACTAGACCTTGACCTACTCTATCATTCAATGTCATAGCTATCGAACACGATGATCCAAGATGCGGATCGGCTCAGCTGTGAGCACCCCCTCATCTGATACCTACAAGGAACTCATGTCAATAACATGTGTAGGATCACTAATATAATTTCTAAAAACAGATACATGAAAAACATCGTGCATACACTTCAGAGAATCAGGAAAGGCTAGTCGATAGGCCACGGGCCCCTTTCTCTCCACAATATCGAAAGTTCCCATGAACCTAGGAGATATTTTATGCGGTTTAACCAATAAGAAGACTCGATCACCAACCTTGTAACTACAGTCGACATGGTGTGCATTGGCATAACTCTTATGTCGATCCTACGCTTCTTTAATACTTTGTCTTATTGTTTTCATTTGCTCTTCCATTTCTTGGATCACTTCTGGTCCCACCAGGACCCTATCCTCAAGCCAATCCCAACTCAAAGGGGTCTGACATAGTCCTCCATAAAGAAACTCGAAAGGTGCCATCTTAATGGTGCTCTGGTAACTGTTGTTGTAAGTGAACTCCACTATTGGAAAGAATTCTTCCCAACTCTTTTGTTGGTCCATCACGTACATGCACAACATGTCCTCCAAGGTCTGGTTCATTCATTTGGTCTGGCCGTCAATCTCCGAGTGATTCGTAGTACTAAAGTTAAGTTGGGTTCCCTAGGCCTCTTGGAAACTCGTCCAAAATCATCTAGTAAACACCGATCCTCGATCGGATATAATCCTCTTAGGCACGCCATGCAGCCTCACAATCTCACTGATGAAAACTCAAGCTATGTTAGGTGCCTGATACGTCGTACGCATAGGAATAAAGTGAGCACTCTTCATCAAAGTGTCTACTACTATGAATATCAAGTCATCTCTCCTTGTCGTCAGTGGAAATCCAACAATAAAATCCATCGAAATAACCTCTGATTTCGATTCTAGAATAGCGTGTGGTTGTAGTAATCCTATTGGGTGTCTATGTTTAGCCTTTACCTACTGACATTATAGATAAATAGCCACATAGTTGACTATGTTTTCCTTCATTCCCTTCCATAAGAATAAGGGTTTAAGGTCTACCCTCATCTTCATGACTCCCAAGTGAGCCATGTAAACTGCTCTATGATCCTATGTTAGGATCAACATCCTCAACTCATCGTTCAGTGGTATGTGGATCCGATTTTTAAACCTCAATAAACCACCGCTATCAAAAGAAAATCCTTCAAATTATGGTACCATCATTTTTTTTTGTCCGATAAAACCCTCAACCTCTTTGTACCATTCGTCATCACGCTGTAAAGTTAGAATATTTTTACGTAGATTTGTCTGAAGAGGCAGCACCAAAGACATGCATGGTCTCCGACTCAATGCATCTGCTACTTGATTCACTATTCCTTTTATGTAAGTAATCTCGAATTCGTACTCGCTAAGCAATTCTGACCAACGTCGTTGTCGCGCATTCAGGTCCCTTTGCATAAAAATGTGTTGTAGTCCACAGTGGTCAGTATTTAGTTCAAATTTTTTTCCAACAAGGTAGTGTCTCAAAACCTTCAAGGCATATACGATGGCTAACAACTCCAAATCGTGCGTCGTGTAGTTCTCCTCATGCCTTCTCAGTTTCCTCGAAATGTAAGTGATTACTCATCTGTCTTGCAGAAAGTATCCACCTGAGCCTTCCTTGGATGTGTCAGTGCATACCAAGAAGTCTGCATCCATGTCCGAGACCTTTAGTATTGATGTTGTTGTCAACAACTCCTTAAGCCTCTAAAATGCTTCCGTGCATTTCTTGGTCCAAACAAACTTTTTTTTTTCTTCTGCAATTCCGTGATCAGATTTGCTATATTCGAAAACCCTCGATGAACCATTGATAGTATCCTACTAAACCCATGAAGCTACGCACTTCCGGGACATTCATCGGCGTAGGCCATTCCATAATGGCCTTGACCTTTGCTGGATCCACAGCGATACCTTCACCAGAGATGACGTGCCCTAAGTAGTGGATCTTTGATTGATAAAATGAGCATTTGGATAACTTCCCATACAATTTGTGCTCTCACAGACACTGTAGTACCAAGTGCAAGTGCTCATCATCCTCCTCCGCCGTCCGAGATTAAATCAAAATATCATAAATAAATACTTGGATGAACTTGTCTAGGTACTCACGAAACACCCCATTCATCAAACTCATAAATACCCCTAGGGCATTTGTCAGTCCAAACGGTAAAACAGTAAACTCGTAATGTCCAAACTTCATCTTAAAGACGATCTTAGGGATGTCATCTTCCTTAATCCATAACTGGTGATACCCTGATCGTAAATCGATCTTTGAGAACACCATTGCGCCCTTCATTTGATCGAACAGATCATCAATCCTCGGCAATGGATATTGATTCTTGATCATGGCCTTGTTCAATTGACGGTAGTCAATGCAGACCCTCCATGACCCATCTATCTTTTGTATGAAAATAACAGGCGCACCCCACGGTGACACACCAGGATATGTTAGTCCCAGGTCCAACAATTCCTTCAGTTTCATTCTCAACTCCTGTAACTCTGGGGTAGACATCCGATAAGGAAGTCTAGCTATCGGTTCAGTTCCCAGTTTTAGGTCTATAGTAAACTCCAATTCCCTCTTCGGCGACATCCCAGGTAACTTCTATGGAAATACGTCTGCAAATTCTCTCACCACCAAAAGGTGTTCTAAACCTTCCGCTACTCCCTTCTCGTTTAACACAAGGATCACATAAAGCTTTCACCCTCTGCATATGCTCTTCCATAGCTCTAAGGAAGATATGAACCTTAGGGAAACTCCCTAGTTCCATATTACAATCACACATCTCTATCCCTCGTCGTCGACCAAGCTCAATCGCTTCATCTTATATTTGAGTATCACCTCATGGGATTCCAACCAGTCCATACCAATCATGACATCATAAAATCCTAGGATCATGACGTACTGGTTGGCCCTTGTTAAAAACTCTCCCAAGTTAAGGATACAGCCCGTAACCCTTCCTCCAACCTTTTTTTTGGCTCCTGAGTCCATCTCTACAAAGCTAAACTCATCCTGTTTGACTACCTTTACCTCAATCCTTTTTAGCACTGCACCAGAAATGAAACTGATGCAAGAGAATCTCTCCATGTAGCCAGCTAGCCAACTAGCCACGTCAGTGTGCATGTATTCAAAGGATGAAGGGAGGCGCAGCCTCATTCATATTTGTATTGAATGCAATTAAATGGTTTAGGCTGTTGATCCAGGAAGCCGTGCTTTTATGCAGGCATTAGATAGGATCGACCTTTAATGTAGATTGGTTGAGATCTTGGTCTGATTCTGGACTAGACAGCCCCATTCATTGTAATTGAATAGGGTAGGTGTACCTGGAGGGAAGCGCTCAATGAGCCCCTCAGGTAAAATAGATTTTCAGATCTCATTTTGTTGTGAGACAAGATAGATGGTAGAGTAGAGAGGAGTCGAGAGAGCTCAGGAACACCTTGTAAAATATACAAGCATTTGCCATTATTAATACAGAGTAGTTTTTCCTGCATTATTCTGTCATTATATGCATGTCTGTGGGTGTTCATTATATGCTGCATGTGTTTACTGTTATCATACCATTGCAGGGAGTTTGTTTGATTTCAGGTTGAAGGTCTTTGGGCTACACACCAGAAGGGTGTGACAGAACGCTGAGAGTTCTGAAGTCCGTGCATAGAGGTTGCACTTCTGAACTCGTGAGGAGTTAAACAGAGACGTGCTGAGGCATAGAATGAAGTCATCAACTCAGGGAAAGACCTTTGAGGTTGTTGAACACCTCAGGAGGTAAGGTTGTGTAGCTGAGACAAATTCGCAGACAAAAGTTTGTTGTAAGTTCATTGAGCATACGCACGGGTTGCATTGGGGAAGAACTCCGTTGAGAGGTTGAGGAAGACCAGAACCGTTGAGGATTCTAAGGAGATATGCCAAAAGGGCATCGAGCGAGTGCATAGGTTGCATGGAAGAAACCCAGCACTGTTGGGCGTTCTGAGGAAAGAGACTTTGTCAGGAGGGCATTGAGTAAGTGTGCAGGTAGGCACAAGAGGAAAGAACTCTTGGAGTTTTGAAGAAGAAAGCAGAGTTCACTGAGGGACCTGTATTGGGTTGCTGAATACCCAGAAAGACTCAGAAAGGAGGTTGCTTGAGCAGGAAGCCAGGAAGGTGTCGATATTCTCCATCTGAGGGAGAAGAAGGACCAAATCCCCAAAGGGGTCTGAGTGTTCGTGGAAGCTAAGGATAGATAGCGCTTTGTGCATGAAGACTCTGCAGGAGTGCAGGAGTCAAAGAATCCCGTGAGGATTCAAAGGGTAGAAGCTCAGGAAGGATAGCGTTTTCATATGCACAGGCGAGACTCAAGTTGAGGAGTTCGCAGGGCAGAAAGGAAGCAAGGGTCGAAACCTTTGGGAGCATAGAATTCTTCCAAGTCTGGGAAGAAAGCTTAGACGCTTAGGAGGGAGCAACAGGAACTGCTAGATCAGGTGGAGAAAGTAGATCTAGACCATTGAACAGTTACGTCCAGGAGGAGCTCAGAAGGAGCCTATAGAAAGAGGGGACCGACAGCCGTCGGATCTCATGAAGAAATCCCGTCAGCCGTTGGATCAGGAGGAGTAGCGCACAGTTTAGCCTCGGGAAGAGGAGCGTACAAGGAGAATAGATCTGAGTCGTTAGATCTGGGACAGATACCCGTCAGCCGTCGGATCTGTGGAAGCTGCACGAGGTTTAGCAGTCGGGATATTGGTCATCGAGAAATCGGAGTTCCTGAGGACAAGAGAATCGAGACATCAAAAGTCTCGAAATCTCCGAGGAATTGGGACCGTCCATTTGGAAGGACACATGGCAAAGGATCGGTGCCATCGGCACTTTGCCCATCGGGATATCAAAATTTCCGGTGACAAGTGATCTGGGCATTTTGAAATCACGATTCGTGAAACCCTGATGAGTGGGGGCTAGCTGTCAGCACAGCAGCGGAGGAGGACAGCATCGTAGTGGAGGACAGTTGTCAACAAGCCGGAGAATCGGGATTTGGATGATTGGGAATCCCATGGGTGTATGCATTGAGGCATCACAAACCTTGTAGCCCCGACGGGGTAAGGGTGTGGTCACGGGTAATGTTCATATTGGCCAGGAGTTATAGCCAGAAGGGCTAGCATGAGGTTAAGGCACGTCAGGAATCAGAGGATCGCAGATCCAGGGGACGCATGCACATCGACATCGCAAACTCTGAAACCCCGATGGAATGTTGTTTGACTGAGGTCATATGAAGGCGGTCATATGGACCATGATCTAGCTGGATGGGCTAGCGCATAGAGGAACACATTGGGTTTTTGAGGACTGAAATCCCGATATGAATATAAAGCTATGGTCTTGTGAAATCTGGTCATATGGGCCAGGAACCTAGCCAGCAGGGCTAGTGCAGAAAAGAAGATGATCGCGAATTGGGGATTCGAGAGTACTGTGACTCTCGACAGCAGGAAGCAGAAAATCCTGAACCCCAATACAGAGTCGGGGAAAGGTCACAGTTTATTCAGAGGCCATGAGGGAAGCCAAAAGGACCTGTGGATCGGGTTTGCACAGTGATTCCTGAGAGGAATCTAAAGAGCCGCTTCGGCTCAGAAAAGAGGGGATTTGTAATCGATCCTGTGAGCGGGTGAGCTTGAGGTGTAGGAGCACCCTCGCTTGCGTCAAGTGGTATCAAATCTGGTTCTTGTCTGTATATTTCAGGCAGGAAGAGGTTGAGGAGAAAAATCACTCTGATACACATCAAGTGGTATCAGAGCGAGTTCTTGTCTGTATATTTCGGGCAAGGGGAGAAAAGAGGAGCAGGAAGAAGACAGAGTGCGGGAGGACTCTGTAATGATTGTTTGCAGGTAGGCGACGATCAAGAAGACAGTCAGCAGGACTGTAAGGATGAAGCTGGAGACACTCTTGATGTGGAGTGACAGCAACAAATCTACCACGAAGGCAGATAGAGGTAGCAGGATGGCTACTAAAGGTCGTAGGAAGAAAAGCAAGGCAGAAAAGCTTGCAGAAATGGATAGAGAGCTCGCGGATATACGAGCAGAGATAGAGAAGCTAGAACTGCGGATGTGGCAAGATGAAGAATTGGTTCAGGTATGCAAACCAGAGACTGGGAAAGATCTCGATGATTGGGATGATGAAGAGGATAAGTTGGGATCAGCTGAGGATCTCAAGGACTACCAGGAGGGCAGAGAAGTAGAAATTCTAGTTTGCCAGGAGGGCAATGGGTTGAGACTATCTGAGGATCTCACAAACTGTCATGAGGACAACCAAGGAATTTCAATTTTCCAGTTGGGCAATGATCAAAGATCACTGCGGGATCTCATAGACTACCAGGAGGGTAGTGGAAGGTTTCCAAATGGCCAGATAGGAAAGGGAACAGAGATGAGATCAACCGAGGATCTCAAGGACTGTCAGGAGGACAGTGAGGGAATTTCACATTGCCAGCTGGGTAATGAAAGGAGATCAGATGAGGATCTCGAAGACTTCCAGGAGGGAAGTGGAAGCAGCGAAGACTGCCACGAGGGAAGAGGAAGCATTTTAAACTGTCAGGTGGGCAGAGATGAGAATACGAGACCATCTGGGGGTCTCATGGTCTTGATGAAGAGTTCAATTCAGCAAGGAGTGCTGATGAAGATGGGATCGGTTGATCTCATAGTCTGCCAGGGGAGCAGCGGAAGCATCCCATATTGTCAGGTGGGCAGGGATGAACAGATGAATTCAGATCAGCCAGAGGAGATGATAGAGAAGATGAGACTATCCGAGGGTCTCATAAATTCAAAGGTAAATTTGGATCAGCAGATGCAGCTGACAGAGGAAGAAGACCAGAATGATATTCTGATGATTGGGGGAATTGGGATATTCCTACCATTTGCCCAGGAGGAGGCAGAAAATTCTGTTGTAAATGGTGCAACAACAGAAGAATAGTCACAGCTGGAGATGAATGTCAAAAGGGAATTGGAGCAGACTTTGGAAGCTGCCCAAGAGGACAAAGAAGAGAGTGAGCATTCCGAGGAATGGCTCAACGCATTCAGCACTAAAGCTGAAGAGACTGCAACAGGGGAGTTTGCAGCAGAAGAAGAAGAAGACGAGCATTCTGAGGAATGGCTCATTACTTTCAGCCAGAAAGCTGAAAGAGTTGTAGCACTGAAGCTGACAGCAGAAGAAAGAAAAGAAGAAGAAGCAGAAGAGGAAGAAGAAGCAGATACCATATGCTTTGCTGATATGTGGGATCAATTTGAAGCCCTAGAGGAAAGGGTAAGAGTGCAGGGCAGGCACATCCAATAGGTGAAGTTGGAAATGGGTGGAGAAGTCATGGGAGATCATGATGATCTCCCCAATGGCCAAAATTTTTTGCAGCTGAGGAGACTGCAAGAACTGGATCATCCAAGGGAGAAGCTGGATGAAGTGATAGAAAATATCATAAAGATGATGTTAGAATCAACAGACACTGCCAGCAAGGAGAGGCTGAGCAGAAGGAAAGCAGCAGCAGCAGCAGCAACGCAGTGGAAGCAGCAACAGAATGGAGCAAATAGACAGCTCCACACATTTATTTGGGATCCAGGGGGATTTCCAATAAGCTGACAGAGGAAGATCATGAGCAGGAGCTCATGATTTTTACAGTTGTGGAGTATGATGCAGGAGCATCTCTCCATGCAGCCAGCTAGCCAGCCATCGACGTCAGCGCACATGCATTCAAAGGATGAAGGGAGGTGCAGCCTCATTCATATTTGTATTGAATGTAATTAAATGGTTTAGGTTGTTGATCCAGGAAGCCGTGCTTTTATGCAGGCATTAGATAGGATCGACCTTTAATGTAGATTGGTTGAGAGCTTGGTCCGATTCTGGACTAGACAGCCCCATTCATTGTAATTGAATAGGGTAGGTGTACCTGGAAGGAAGCGCTCAATGAGCCCCTCAGGTAAAAGAGATTTTCAGATCTCATTTTTTTGTGAGACAAGATAGATGGTAGAGTAGAGAGGAGTCGAGAGAGCTCAGGAACACCTTGTAAAATATACAAGCATTTGCCATTATTAATACAGAGCAATTTTTCCTGCATTATTCTGTCATTATATGCATGTCTGTGGGTGTTCATTATATGTTGTATGTGTGTGCTGTTATCATACCATTACAGGGAGTTTGTTTGATTTGAGGTTGAAGGTCTTTGGGCTACACACCAGGAGGGTGTGACAGAACATTGAGAGTTCTGAAGGGCGTGCATAGAGGTTGCACTTCTGAACTCGTGAGGAGTCAGACAGAGACGTGTTGAGGCACAGACTAAAGTCATCAACTCAGGGAAAGACCTTTGAGGTTGTTGAACACCTCAGGAGGTAAGGCTGTGTAGTTAAGACACAGTCGTAGACAAAACTTTGTTGTAAGTTTTGTAGGAGATCTACCAAGTGGGCATTGAGCATACGCACGGGTTGCGTTGGGGAAGAACTCCATTGAGAGGTTGAGGAAGACCAGAACTGCCGAGGATTCTGAGGATCTCTGCCAGAAGGGCATCGAGCGAGTGCATAGGTTGCACGGAAGAAACCCAGGACTGTTGGGCGTTCTGAGGAAAGAGACTCCGCCAGGAGGGCGTTGAGTAAGTGTGCAGGTAGGCACAAGAGGAAAGAACTTTTGGAGTTCTGAAGCAGAAAGCAGAGTTCACTGAGGGACCTGTATTGGGTTGTTGAATACCCAGAAAGAGTCAGCAAGGAGGTTGCTTGAGCAGGAAGCCAGGAAGGCATCGATATTCTCCATCTGAGGGAGAAGAAGGACCAAATCCCCTAAGGGGTCTGAGTGTTCATGGAAGCGCAGGAAAGATAGTACTTGGCGTGCAAAGACTCTAGGAGTGCAGGAATCAAAGAATCCCATGAGGATTCAAAGGGCAGAAGCTCAGGAAGGATAGCATTTTCATATGCACAGGTGAGATTCAAGTCGAGGAGTTCGTAGGGCAGAAAGGAAGCAAGGGTCAAAATTTTTGGGAGCGTAGAATTCTTCCAAGTCTGGGAAGACAGCTTAGACGCTCAGGAGGGAGCAACAGGAACAGCCGGATCAGGCGGAGAAACCAGATCTGGACCGTTGAACAGTTACATCCAGGAGGAGCTCAGAAGGAGCCTATAGAAAGAGGGGACCGATAGCCATCGGATCTCGTGAAGAAATCCCGTCAGCCATTGGATCAGGAGGAGTAGCACAGAGTTTAGCCTTGGGAGGAGGAGCGTACAAGGAGAACAGATTTGAGTTGTTAGATCTGGGACAGATACCCGTCAGCCGTCAGATCTATGGAAGCTGCATGAGGTTTAGCAGTCGGGATATTGGTCATCGGGAAATCAGAGTTCCTGAGGACAAGAGAATCGAGACATCAAAAGTCTTGAAATCCTGGAGGAATCGGGACCGTCCATTTGGAAGGACGCATGGCAAAGAATCGGTGCCATCGACACTTTGCCCATCAGGATATCGAAATTCCCGGTGACAAGTGATTTGGGCATTTTGAAATCGCGATTCGCGAAACCCTGATGAGTGGGGGCCAGCTGTCAGCACAACAGCGGAGGAGGACAACGTCGTAGTGGAGGACAGTTGTCAACAAGCTAAAGAATCGAGATTTGGACGATCGGGAATCCCGCAGGTGTATGCATTGAGGCATCACAAACCCCGTAGCCCCGACAAGGTAAGGGTGTGGTCACAGGTAATGTTCATATTGGCCAGGAGTTATATCCAGAAGGGCTAGCACAAGGTTAAGGCGCGTCGGGAATCAGAGGATCGCGGATCCAGGGGACACATGCACATCGACATCGCAAAATCCAAAACCCCAATGGAACGCTGTTTGACTGAGGTCATATGAAGGCGGTCGTATGGACCATGATCTAGCCAGATGGGCTAGCGCACAGAGCAACACATCAGGTTTTTGAGGACTAAAATCCCGATAGGAATATAAAGTTGTGGTCTTGTGAAATCTAGTCATATTGGCCAGGAACCTAGCCAGCAAGGCTAGTGCAGGAAAGGAGCTGATCACGAATCAAGGATTCGAGAGGACTGTGACTCTCAACAGCAGGAAGCGGAAAATCCTGAACCCTGATACAGAGTTGGGGAAAGGTCACGGTTTATGCAAAGGCCGTGAGGGAAGCTAGAAGGACTTATGGATCGGGTTTGCACAGTGACTCCCGAAAGGAATCTAAAGAGCCGCTTTAGCTCAGAAGAGAGGGGATTTGTAATCAATCTTGTGAGTGGGTGAGTCTGAGGTGTAGGAGCACCCTTGACTGCATCAGAAACTCTCGGTAGCACTGGGATCTATCAAAATACTAAGGGTCTGGTCAACGAAGGTACCTGTCGTCTTGAGCACAGTCGACTGATGCTGGCGGTTATGCACCACTGCATGAATCCAATGGCCCTTTCCCATATCTCCCATGGTAGTGGGTCCAACTGACCCTAACACTCTAGTCCTCTCCACCGGGCATTTGCGCTGGTAGTGTGGCTCCCCACACATCCAACACCCCTTCTTTGGCCTAGTAGTCCTGGTACCTGAAGTAGAAGATGACGATCCATCGACCTAGAATCCTAGTCTGTTCTATGGAACAGGCCTAAACTGTTGTTTTTGCGATCGACACTACTACTGATGTTGTGGTCCCCGATAAGGTGTTCCCTGTTGAGGCATCGGTCGTCGAGGTGTAGTGAAAGTGGATCCCCTCTGGAAGCCACGATATCCTGACGTATGTCTGGCTGGTGTCTGATGCTGTTGTGCTCTAAATGACACCTGCCTTGCTGGTCTCGTTGGAGTCCTGGTCTGACCCCTGCTGATAAGATTCTCCTTTGATGAGGGCCTTCTGGATGACATCATGCAAGGTTTGGGGCATCAAAATCCTAACCTTTGCACGTATGATGTCATTAAGTCCAAACACGAACCTGTTGACCTTAAGTTTCTCAGTGTTAAGGTGCGGAGCATACCGGAGCAGCTCCATAAAATGGGCCTTGTACTCAGGCACCGTACGACCACCCTGTCGTAAGGCGTTGAACTCATTGAGCTGACGCTCAATGAATTCCTCTGAAAGGTACCTCTCTCGAAACTGTTCCTTGAACAGTTCCCATGACACGTCTTCGATGACCACATTCAGTTGTGGTAGGAGCATCTTCCACCATAGAAGAGCGCTCCCCTTTAGTTGAAAGACTGTCATGCAGACCTTCATGTTGGAGGTATAATCACGAAGTGCAAAGCACATCGCCATATTCTCCAATCAGGCCTTGGTGGATGTGTCGTCCGGAGCACCAAAGAACTCGAGAAATTTGACCTTCTCGAGTTCACGGTGAATGCTACCAGTACCGACCAGGGCATGCGGTGGAACCTCAGCGGGTGCCAGCGCCCTGGCTTCATCTTTGTCCAAACGGCTGATCAGTGCCTCAGACATGCGCTGAAAATATCTCATCATTCCAACCACAACACCAACTGCTATCTACCCCTGTCTGACAACCTGCTCGTCTCCCTGGGGGTTAGATCCCTCAGGCATGGATGCTACGAGAGGCGTTGCATCTCCTGCCCTAGCACCCTTTCGTTTGCCTCCGCGGTGTCCTCTAACCATGATTACCTGCACAAATACAAGTCAACTCAATTAGCAACATTATAATTAATCATATCAACAAAAGCCGTATTGATTCCAAGTCATGGGTTGAACCTGCTCTGATACCACACGTGATATCCCCATATGGTATGACTCCTACGATGTACAATTGGTAAAAGAACCCTTAATTATTTTTTGTGTGTGCGGGTGTAGGAAGGTAATAATGACATTATACTCAACATTGCAACATGATGACGAACACAATGCATGCAACTCACGCAACAACAACATAACGACCTAACATAAAAGCACATCAAGCACCTGGAAGCAATGTATGACATTCAACCAACGAGGAATAAGAATGACTACTCGCTCGTCCTACCCTGCAATGGTTAGGACCTCCAGGACACATAAGCAATGCTCAAGCCTAGGTTCCCATCTATTTTGACCATTAAAGGTCTCAAGGCTGGCGACTGTTCTAAGGAACAAGGAGGTGTCTACATCCCGCCCGACACAAGCAAACCAAGCCTATTCAGCTAAGGACAATCATCCTAACAACCCCACGCACCCAAAATTAATTACACAAGTAACTAGAACCCTTACAATGAGAAACCAAACACATTAAATGTTTACAAAACCAAGTACAAACATTAATTATAATGAACAACAACACCCTCAATGGGAAGCGCAAGGTAAAAAAAACTCCGTCAACAACCCAACCATTAATCAAGGCTAAATGGTCAATATCTATGATTTAAATTAGTGTTAACTACATATCAATTAACCAGTCTAAATTCCATTAGTCAACAAGTTACCAACCGAACTTAACATGAATTACGACTCAATTTAGTGAGTTTGAGTTGCCAACTAGGTGATGTCTAAAAATCCAACTAACATCAATTACATATCTAATTTAGCAAAAAATTGCAATCTAGTCTTTACTCACCATACTAATTTTAATATTTATTACAACCAAAATGGACAATTCTATATTAATTTGAATCCCCATCCAACTAGCCATAAACTTGAATAACAACATTAACATTCTTAAAGTGGAATGCTACGATTAGCACTTATGAATAGTTAAACCTCAACGTTAGTCTAGCTATAATGACCGAACTAACCACACTATTTGTTTATTATCATTGAGGAGGAAACTGGCAGCTAATAAAATTTTTGTAGAAAATCAACAAGGTAATTACATATCTGTTACATAACAATTTATTATAGCAGTTAACAAGGCATTTAACATAATGAATAACATACCAATTAATTTAGCAATAAAAATATAGTTTACATGACTGTTGTCATAACAAGTAATATAGCAATAACAAGGCATTTAACGTGTTAGTTAACATGCAATTGATATATCATTAACAAGGCAATTCACTTGACTGTTAACATAACAATTAATAGCACAATAACAAAGTGATTTACCTAACTGTTAACCATTTAACTTCTTGTGGCATTTAATGAATAAGAATGAATCTACTGACCATTAACATTGTTGTAGCAATTGTTCCAGCTATTAATAAGGCAAGTAATATAGCATTTAGCATTGCAATTAACATGGCGGTAAACAGAAAGGAAACGGTCGACCATTAACCTTGCACTAACAATTGTTTCAGCGTTTAATATGACTAACACATAACAATGAATCTAGCAATAACAAGGCAATTAATGGACCCAAGACATCGTTGTAGCCATTATTGTTGTTTCCAAGTTAAAGGGGAAGTCAACAATTGAGGCAAACTCGAGGCCTTTCAACCGCAAAATGCAACCCACAATTGGTAGCAAAATCAGGGTGGATAACAAGAAAAACAATCATCTAAATCAGGCAAATTCGTGGTCAATTAAGACGCAAACACAGTCAATTTCTAATTATCGAAAATGTGGTCACTCTAGCAAGTAAAGTTGTGATTTAAATGGATAAAATCGTGGGTGATTTCTACAGCAACATAGTCAACTTCTGATTATAAAAAATGTGGTCATTCCGACAAGTAAAGTTGTGATTTAAATGGATAAAATCGTGGGTGATTTCTACAGCAACACAATCAACTTCTAATTATAAAAAACGTGGTCATTCCGGCAAGTGAAGATGCAATTTAAATGGATAAAATAGTGGGTGATTTCTATAGCAACTCAATCAATTTCGAAGGGCAAAAATGTTACACCCATTAATTGCAAATCGTGGGCATTAACATGAATCAAATGACAACAAATTTTTCAAGCAAAACTCAGTCTTCATCAAGGGAAAAATCGCCCCTAAGGTAAAACAAAATGTAGACAGAGAAATCATTTATTTTCAACAACTCAGTCAAATTTCGAAGGGCAAAAATGTGGCATTCATTAAATTCAAATTGCGGGTATTAATAGGAATCAAATGACAACAAATTTTTAAAGCAAAACACGGTCTTCATCAAGGGAAAAATTACCCCAAAGGTAAAATGAAATGTAAACAGAGAAGTCATTCGTTTTCCATTGCCAGAATACCCAATATAAAAGTTGCATACAAGAATAATTTTTCTTTTCCATTGCCAGAAGGCCAATTATAAAAAATTGTAGACATGAAACCATTTCTCTTTTCCATTTCCAGAATACAAATAAAAAAAAATGCAGACATGAAACCATTGCATTTTTTTTTTCATTGCAAGAATACCCAAAAATTTGCAGACAGGGAATCAATTCATGCTTTCATTGCTATAACCCCAATACAACGCAGACACCAGTAAGAGAATGAAAGGATCCAATGGGAAAGGTCATGAAATTATTGCAGGGGTTCTATCAGTCAAGGCATAGAGAAAACCATCCAGGACACCAGATAATCCACACGCAGAGGTATTTGCTAGATGGTAGAATCAATAATTAGCCAGGGACAAACATTAAGGGTAGCCAGCTAACAGATTCATCCTTCGCTCATCATCCTCACATAGAAAAGCAGGGCATTGAGATCCATAAGTCTTTTAACGCTAAGGCAACGACCTGTAGATTAGGCTCCTAGCCGACTGCTCAGGCGAGGACTGGTGAGCTATGGACAAAGGATAAACAACCATGAAGGTCACAATCAACACATCAAGGTGGTCAAGACGTGTGAGGAAATGAAGCCATGGGAGTCGATGTATCATCGAGCTAGGATAAGAAAATTTCATAAAACCATCTAGACAATCAGTTCACTTACCCGAGTAAAAATGCAGATTCAAGCATAATTTCTAAAACAATTTACCATACAAAATGAAGAAAGTGTATCGTTGCCTGTTCTGAGTGGGCATCCTACATGCTCCCTGAAAATTACACGTGTCGACTGACGAGACTTCACCAGTACCTCCTAGTCAATGCTAGGGGTACTCTTCTTCCCCCTTAGCCCCCTGAGCCGCAAAGGAACCACACACTCACTATCCATAGATTTCAACTAGCTCTCAGCTCACCTCGCAAGGCCGAGCTACCACTCATCACCGAGATGGGTATCCCAACTCCCACAAATTAAGTCAGACAGGTAGATATTTCAGCAGCGTAACGTTACGCAAAATAGAAGATATCCTACCTCCATCTCCTCCCTTCATTATATAGAGTTTTGTGGTTCCTTACTTTCCTAAAATCTTGTTTAATTAAGTTTTTAAAATTTAATTCCTAAAAATTCCTCCCCGTACAAGTGTCATCCATCCCCTTCATTCCTCCATAAATTAATTTCTTTAATTAATTAATTATCTTTATTTCCCTCACCCACCTAGAGTTACTCCTAGAATCATGCCTAGGTGTCCCCAAATTCTCTTATAGTTTTTCATGGCTTTCCCCATTATTAAATTGCTAGTTCAGTTTAAATTAGAATGCTCTTAAATGGTAGATAATTTACTAAGTTTGACTTTCCTCTTTTTCCCTTATGTTCCCTTTTTACCTTTTTATGTTTACCTCTTTTCCTAGTTTCCTAATATTTTAGATTTTCCCTCTTTCCCCTTTTTAATTAGAACTCAAAAAGGTAGGTGTGGAAATTAACCCTTTTTCCCTTTTCTCATTTAATTAGTTTATTTTAAATTATCAAAAATAATAAAACAATTAATTCCCTTTTTTTTAAATTTTATTCCAACAAGTTTTTTTTCTTTTTTTTTTGAATAAATTAAATTTCTTACTCCCTCCATGTTACAAGATTTAACGAAGATCATACTCTTTATTTATTTTGTTTTTAATTTTATTATATATATATATATATATATA
>JZKD02S1501622.1:546234-572628 GCA_000966675.3 Picea glauca | reverse complement strand
ACAGAAAATAGACTCTCTAACCTACCTACAAAAATTTAGAAATAAATTTTGGACCACAATCTATCACCTAAAAAGCAAAATCTCCACCAATTTATTTGAGGAGATAACACTGGCTCCTATTAGGGATGAACACCTCCCTATGAGGCTTCAAGAATCACATAACTAATGCCTTTCCTGAAAAAGAAAACTAAAAACTACTACTATTGTTTCCATTGGGCATGGTGTTATTTTGTAAAAATAAAGACTAAAACTAAAATTACAGTGAGCAGGCTTCACAGCCTTAGAAAAAATAGAGTTTCAGAAATTGCCCATTGATTGGGCCACCGAACATTTCTTCACCTCTCAGATTCTGCAGAATGAATGTGTTTTTGTGCTGTACTTGAGTTATCATGAAAGGGCCAGTCCACAAAGAATCGAACTTGTTGTGTTTGTCTTTATCCTGTCTGAGAGAATTCCATTTCAGAACCCAATCACCAACCTGGAAATTATCCACCTTTGCCTTTTTGTCAAAAGTATCTTTGATCTTCTTTTGATGAGCCTCTGATCTGTCCACTAACTATTCGCAGGCCTGCTGTAGTTCCACCAAATCAAGCATTCTTCTTACCATATCATTTGACTCAGTTTTCTCTTCCTGAAAGAATATAGCCACTAGTAAAATTAACTGAACAGAAAAAACGACATCAGTTTCATAGACCAATTTGAATGGAGAGGTTCCTATGGACTTTTTGATAGTTACTCTATCAGCCCACAGAGAAAATTTTAGTTTAGAATCCCAATTCTTTTTGTTCTCCTCTAACATTTTTCTGATGATTTTGATTAAGCTCTTATTGGATGATTCAGCCAAGCCATTACCTTGAGGGTAGTAGGGGGTCGAATGTACCAATTGGATGCCCATTGATTCACACATGTCTACCAATGCCTCTACTTTGAACGTTGTTTCATTATCTGTTACCAGCCTTTTGGGACAGTCAAATCTGCTCAAGATATTTTCTTAAAGAAACTTCATGACAACCTGGTGAGTGGAATTCCTGGTGGGAATTGCCTCTATCCATTTTGTAAAATAATCTTTGGCTACTAAGATACACTTATGTTGACAACTAGATGAAGGATTTATCTCACCTATAAAATCTAAACCCCACTGCTGAAAAGGGCCACTCACTACTATAGGTCTCAGGGGCAAGGATTTTAGCTGTTATTTTCCTGTGAATCTTTGTTATTTATCACAAGCTTTGATGAAGGCACACACATCTGAGAAAAGAAAAGGCCAATAGTATCCATCCCTTAGAATTTTATGAACTGTGGTCTTCCAGTAATGATTACCTCCACAAACACTTGAAGGAAACTGATGTATAACTTCTACTGACTCTTCTTTGTCTAAACATCTGAGTAGTAAACTAGCAGGGTCTTTCCAATATAACAGATTATTGTAAATGGAAAATTTGATGGCTCTGAGCTTAAGGGATTGGGATTGAGTCATGCTGAGTTCAGTTTTTGTAAAAAATGTATAATACCTGAGTACCATTCACAAGAAGACAAATGCTCTGCCACCTGTTGATTGTTATGTTTCCCTTCTGCTGCCACCTCCTTCTGCAAATTCATTGAATTTTCCCCTATGAAATTTATGTCCAGCAGCTCATGGTTTTCCTCTGTTAATAGCTTAGCAAGGCCTTGGCCTTTTACCAATTTGGTGGGCTTCACTTCAATGTTAAACTCGGTCAAATTTGCAATCCATTTGGCTCTCTTTCCATCAATATCAGGCTGAGTCAAAACATCTTTCACGGAGGGTGAAGGAACATATGCAATGAATTTTGAGTGGAGGATATAAATTCTGAAAGATTTTAAAGATTTTATGAGAGCATAGACTTGTTTTTCAATAGGATCGTACCTTAGTTCATCATCGCTGAGTGTTTTGCTGAAGAAAGAAGCTAGGTGATTCATATTGTCGTCATCTTTCTATAGCATAACTCCTGCCACTATGTCATAAGAAGCAAAAGAGAAAATGTAGAAAATCTTGCTGTAATCCAGACTGATCAGAGTCAGGGATTCCATGATAGCCTATTTTATATCCTAAAATGAATTCCTTGCATTATTTGTCCATTTTATCTCAGACCCCTTTTTCAACATACATGTTATGTGTTTGACTAGCTCGGCGAAATTTGGGACAAATCTTCTAACAAATTTAATATTCCGAGCAGCGATTGGATATCCTTTTTCGACCTTGGCAAGGATAGCCTTTGAATTGCTTCCACCCGAGACGGATCAATTTTCACACCTTCTTCTGAGACAATGTGGCCTAAGAGCTTTCCTTTCCTGAGAGCAAAATGGGACTTTTTGGGATTCAATGAAATTCTGAACTTCCTGCACTTCAGAAAAACTCTTTTTCAATGCTTTAGATGCTCCTCCTAAATGCTGGAATAAACTATGATGTCATCAAGATAGATGAGGACAAACTTGTCCTTTTCACCTACGAAATCTATGTCCATGGCCCTTTAAAACATGGCCCTAGCATTCATTAATCCGAATGGCATTTTGGCGTACATAAAGGTACCCCAAGGTGTAGTAAAAGCAGTCTTCTCTTGGTCATCAGGATGGACAGAAATATGGTTATAGCCAGAAAAACCATCTAGGAAAGACATAACAGTAGCCTCTGAAATTCTTTGCAGCAAATGTTCCATTTTAGGTAGGGGATAGTTATCTTTCTTAGAGAATTTACTTAGGTTTCTAAAGTCCACACATAACCAGACCTTACCATTTTTCTTTCTCACTATTACTAGATTTGTAATCCATTTAGAGTATCTCAAAGGGATTATGATCTTAGCATCCAGAAGCTTTTTGATTTCTCTTTCAATCACAGGCAAAAGAAGAGGATGGATAGGTCCAAGCTTTTGTTTGAAAGGGATGGTGTCCTTTTCAAGAGGGATCTTATGTTGAATGATATCAGGTTCATAAGTCTTCAGATCACTATATTTCCAAGAAAAAACATTAGAAAATTCTTTCAAAATGCTGCAATATTCGGACTTCTGATCAGCAGTCAATTTAGAGGACAAATTTATGAATTTAGGCTGGCTTTCGCTCCCTATGTTGTGCTCATGAACAACAGGATCTTTCTCCTTTTTATCTAGCTTGTAGGGGACATCGTTTTGATCAAATAGATTTTCAAGAGGTACCAAACCCCGAGGTATATAATTGTTAGGTAGCTAAACAATATCATGCTGACCCAACTTTTGTTTTAGCTTAGGCTTTTGGGATTCCTCTACATTTAGATTCTGCTGGTCAACGTGCATATTAGAAAACTCATCTACCACCTAAAGAAATCTATTAAGTTCATCATCATCTTCAAAAACTTTCCAGTATTTAATATTGTTAGGCAAATATGGCCTATATTTGACTTGGATTTCATAATTGAGCCTGGGGGGCATGGGAGGAATAAAAAAGCTGGCTGAAATAGCAAGGGAATCCGCAAGATGATTCATATCTCTGGGTATATAAGAAATCTCAAAAATGGAAAAAAAATCTCTAATTTTCCATACCTCATCCTTGTAGGCTTTCAATCTGACATGCTTTGCTTGGAAAGTACTATTTACTTGTTGTATGATGAGATCCGCATCTCCGAACACCTTTAACCCTTTTATCCCCATCTCCTTATCTGAATTTAATCCCAACAACAAGGCCTCATACTCTGCTATGTTGTTAGTAGTTTTGAAATTGAGCTTAAAAGACAAATGTATAGTCTCCTTCGAAGGAGAAATCAAAACTACCCCTGCACCTGTTGAATCTTTGGTACTGGCCCCGTCAAAATACATGGTCCAAACTAGAACACCCTTATCATCAGTTTGTTGTTCAGTGTGCTTCACAAGCTGCAAAGGATCTGATGGAGAATCATCTATTTGAAGAATGCACGAGCCAAAATCGGTGTCTGCAGCATAAATTGGATGATTTACAAAACATTTTGCATCGCTGATGATGTGGGCAATTTGATTTTCTCTATAAAGTCTTTTTAGCTCTCCTCCAAACATCGGGATCGTAGCATATGAAATATTCATCTGCAAAGTAACTCCTAACCTTTTTCTCCATGGACGTGACAAGAGGAGCCCGAACTTGGGTGGGATATCAACAACCACGACATCCATTACCATGCTTCTCATTGGCAATTGGGCAAGGTTTATAACAAGGTGTTTTATGAAGACAAGGCATTTGACTTTCCTAGATTCAAAAGAGAAGAGATCATGATATGGTTTGGTGACCTCAAGCCCAAGCTCATCCATCAATGCTTTGGGCATAAGATTATGTGATGCTCCTGAGTCAAGCAAGCAATTATGGAGGATCTTATCATGAACATTTAGGGATATATATAATGGTGAAAAAGAATCATCTCGGTCTTCTATCATAGTCCCTATAGTTACTGTTGGCTTGTCATCTTGTAGGTTTACAAAACCAGCAGATGACGAGGTCTTTGGTTCAAGGGACTTCAGGATGGAAGACTTGAAAATATCATTCTTCATGAGTTTGGTCAATGGCATAGGTATCTTTACTTTCTGAATTTCTAATTCGAAATTAAAAGAATATGTTGATTTATCAGAATCTTTTACCTCATTGGAAGGAGCTTTGAGAATGACTTGCTCCTTGGCTAGGGGCTATGATTGCTTCTGCTGCTATTTTGTAGGAGTGGAGGTCTATTTTACAGGAGCAGTAGGCTGCTTGGAAACAACTTCTTTCTTCTTCACAGGAGCAGTGAGCAATGGTTTCGGGGCAACATTTTTAGATCTTAAATTATAACCTTTCTGATCATCTGTCAGGTAGATAGATTCTTCAATACTTTCCTCATGAATTTCCTGGTCCATCAAGGTTTCTTCATAATATACTTGTGTCAAAAAGGAGGAATCATTTTCGTCACCAAAACAATTTATGTCATCGGCTTCTTCAACTTCATCATGAGGCATCTGTTGTTCTTCTTCTAGCATTGCATTTTGGAAAGGAGGTCTGATACTTTGATCATCAGCTACATTCTTATCTCTCTGAAGGATCTGGACTTGTTGATTGTTCCTTCTATAAGGGAAAGAATTCAGATTTCTAGGGACAAAAGCATTTGGCTCTTTTGTCCTTTCTGGTTGTTGATTCTAGATCTTCAATTTTGACATTTTAGATGTCAAGTTGTCCAACATCTTGGCCATCTTTTCCATTTTACTATTAGAAGAAGAAGGGGGCTCAACATAATGCTTCTTTCTCTCGACCTTTCCTTTGAGCTTCTAAGATTCCATAATATTTGATTCGACTTTGAGGGCAACATCTTGCATTAAAGAAAGTGTGGTTGATCTTCTTTCTCTGAGGATTAGACAAAAATATGGATCAAAAGAAGTAGAGAATGTGATCTTTGCCAATGCATAACTTGGTTTGATCTCTACAAGGATCTTGCCAAACATTTTATTAAATCTTTTGATGAAGTCTAAGACTGACTCCCCATCTTCTCTTCTTAAGTTTCCGAACTCAGAAATGTAATATAGTAGATCTCTTCTTTCTCCCCGGTGTTTTAAGAATACCTCATCTAGTTGTTCAATACCTATGACTGAATTTGTCAGTAGCTCTTTGAACCACTTACGGGCTTGGCCATCCAAACTCTGCACAAAAACTCTAGTCCACACATCTTCTTCTGAAATGTTAATATTTCCAACATAAGCATAAAAATCTTCTATATGTTCTTCAACAGTATAATCCCCAGCTCCGGTAAACTTTGGCATATATTTCTGATAATTTCCGGTTGGCATGGCAGATAAGGGATTGGGCAAGACAAGTTGAGCATACCTATTTGCTAAAATCTATTCCATCTTGGTTAAAGGGACAACCATGGCAGTCTTGGGGGTTGATACAGAAGAAGAATTTTCAGGAGATGAAGGTTGAGATGGGATGACTGAGTTTAAATAAAGTGGTTGTCTCACTTCACTTTGAGAAAAATTTTCAAAGATGTGTGAAAAATAAGAGGCCTTGTAAAAATGACCGAGAAACAAGGCTAATCTTTCTTCTCCCTTAGAGGACAGATCATGTAAAATATCTTCAAGAACAGGTAGATTAGTATGAGTGTAGAAAACACCCTCTGTAGGCTTGGTGGGTGAGGAATTCAAACAAGAAGAAGAAGAGGTTTCTTTTTGCTGAGGGGATCCTCTAATTACCTCTTTAAGGTTGGATGAAATATCATGATCAAAAACATAGACTGTAACATTAGAGGAAAGTGAAGGTTCCTCTACCTTCAATATTTCAGATAAAACTTTGATTTCTTGAGAGCTATGAGTTTCAGTAGCAGAGGATTCAACTAGAGGCCCTTTAGATATGAAAGAAGTGTCAGTTTGAATACCTGGATTTGAAGTCTTTGCATATCCGGAAGCCCGTTTTTGTAAATCTTTTACCTTACTGATAATCTTCTAAGGGTCAGGAACTAGTGCTGCCAGTGGGCTTTCATGGTTCGCCTTGGTGTGAGCTACGTTTGGAGCCACTTCATTTCAATGGAGTCGCCATATACATGGTTACAACCCGAATGATTTCCAGGCTTTGTCTATCATCAAAGATGGATCTATGTCATCTCCCAAGGAAGATGAGCTTTGATCTCCTCTCCTCGACAACAGCGCCAATTTTTTATCACTCCAGGAAACTCTCCTAGGCTGTAAGTCAGAGATGCCTAGTAACTTAATCTTTTTGGAAACTATTTTTTCAATAATAGGTGTGGGTTTTGGATCAAGATGAATATCTTTAATCTCTGGATTATATTTCAAGACAGTCAAACTATATTTATACGACACAAGGCCTTCAAGAGCTATTGTCAGATAGGTTTGTGTAACAAATGGATAAGAAAACTAATCAGTCAATCAGAACATACATAAACCATATATATGATGGATCAACAAACTAGCAAAATATGCTTATGATTCTTGCTAAGCAGTCAAAAGTAAGATGACAATTACCATAGGACCATTAAACAGAGACAAAGAACGCATTCAACTCATAAGCATGGACAAAGATGAAGGAAGGTCTAACAACAACAAATGAAAGAAGATTGCAGGCTTGATATATTTCAGAATATCTCTTTCATATAATAACAGTAAGATATAGAACTCAAAATCGAATCTTTAGTTCATCTTCTACCTTTATCTTTATAGCTTTACAATGTAGTTTTGAGATCCTAAAAGCATGGATCAGATATACTAATGATAGAAATTCAAAATTCAGTTTTCAAAAGATAGGGAATGATCCCCAAAATGAGGTCAATCCCACATTTCATGGTATTCATATCTTGTAGAGTCATTGTGTAGTGTAGAATAGTCTTCCAAGGCTCAGTGATGACTCTTCCAAGAGATACAATTCAAATTGGTTGAGATGTGCAAAAAATCCAATCTATTTCCACCAAAATAGGTGCCAAAATAAACTTGGCTACCCTTTCTAATCCTTATTCACCAAAAATGGATCTTGAAACTGAATATATAATTCATCATCCATCCATCATGAGTGTTTTCAAATGATTTGGATCAGAAAAAACTCGATCTGTGCAAAACTTCGATCATTCTGGCAGTGACAGGATTTCGATGGTTAACATAGAAGACTTATGGGTGATTTAACTACCGAAAGCTCTTGTTTCGGTGGTTAATGAACAGTCATCCTGTTCGCCTAAACCACTAAAAACTTGGCTTTGTCAAAACTTCAAAATTTGCAAAAATGATTACCTTGATGTTCTGCTGAGTGTTCAAGGTCTTTTGGACGATGCAACTCCTCTTCGTGCAGATCTTCAAACTTCAACTTGCTATGTGGAAGACTGTGGTATATCTACCATGGTTGTAGCTAATTTGGCTAGAGTTTCCAAACTTGTTTGCTTCTGTGTTTGTGATTGGGAATCTTTTAATTTCAGCCTCAGAATTCTAAGTTGCTTGTACAACTTCATGTTCTCCCTTATCAACACCTCATTCCTGTCTTTGATCTTATCATTCTTTTCTTTGAGGCTTTGGTTCATGTTGAAAAGTTCTTCATTTCTTTCATTCAATTCTATATTTTCCTTTTTAATAACTCTTTCCAAGACTTCAATTTCATAGACTTGTTGCAGGAGTTTATTGATTTTCCATGCCTTAGATGCTTTAGGCTTGCTTGAAGAAGCTTTTGCCAATGGTGGACTGTGTACCTCTTGGGGAGTTGGTGAGGGCAAGTTGGAACAATTGTCTGCAACTTGTCCAGCCTGTACATTACCTTGTGTCTCTGGTAACTCTTGTTTTGGATCTGAGTCACTATAAGGTAAATTTAAAGGGTTACTTCCTTCAGCAAGGTCCTTGGTTTTCTCACCCTCAAAATGTAACTTTCTTTTGGTTTTTTTTCTTTTAACAGAGGATGATTCTATCAGATCTCTTGGTGGTGAGATACCCTTCCGTTTTCTATGACTGCTTTTAGGAGTAATGGCCTTCTTAGTGGCAGCTTTTTTACCCTTCTCCTTCTGTTGCCACTCAGTATAGAATTCATTTTAGAAGAGGAAGTAGTTCTATTCTACCTGCCTTTTCTTCAATGACTCTTTGAAAATAAGAGTAATGAGTCCTTGATAAGAAAATCTACTTTCCACCTTAGTGGGCTTGGCCTTGACCTGCCTAGCCATTTTCGTGAGGGCTTTGTGCAAGTAAAACGGTAAATTGATGAGAGATATCCCTGTGAAGTGATTTAAAAGTTTGAAGTGGTAGAAAATGAATCTGTTGTATCTACCTTCACAGGTGATATAGACAAAGATTGCCTTCAAGAGAGATTTCCATTTAGGTTCCAGATAAGACATTGCTATGTCTTTTTTCCATGTAAGATCTTTGTGCAGAGGTTGTAGGTAGGATCTAAATTCAATGTTTGAAGGTAGAGTTGATTTGAACCAACAATCGCCTGTTTTGGGAAGACCAGTGAACTCAGCTATGGCTACCTCATCAACCACAAACTCCTCCTTTCCCATTGTTGTTGTTCTTCCATCATACGAGCTAGCAAAGGTTTCGGACACCTGTTGGTGAAAATCTGCCAATTTTTCACAATACGTATAGACTCCAGTTTGCTTGAAGAACTTGGCCACCTCAGGGTGAGCCTCAAGGTACCAAACTGCATCCAATTCATCCCTTAGAACTGGCCCTGCTTTTGGCATTTAGTAAATGCTAACTATACCTGTGATTTAGGAAAAACTTCGTGCTAGGGAGACACAGACTCTATGATTTAGTGTGACAGGGAGTATGACTCAGAGAAAAATAAACGAGACAGAGTGACTCAGAGTTATGATCACATAGCTCAATCACTAACCGAATTTAGGCAACAGACTGACTGAAAACATGCAAAAAAATTTGAGTTTCGATGAGATGTACATTTAAATTGAAACAATATGGCCTTTGACAATTGGCTTGACAATGATCTACTGAACTCGATCTATACTCAGCAATCACCACAAAAAATAGGATTATGGTCTCTAGATATGCATTTGCTTGATGAAATCACGGGCTCAAGACTGTCACAATGACTCTCGGATTCAAATTTATAATAAATGGAGATTAAATCAGAGATTAATCGGGGTCATAATGGATTTGTGTCCTCGTGACTAGATATAGTGAGGGGCTACATGACTAATCATTTATGTTAGTCGAGAAACATGCATGAGTTTATGTTTCTTTGTTGAGCCTTAATTTTGAAATGGCAAATCCAGTTGAAAGGACAACAGGGTATCAATCTTCTGATAGATACAACAAGAACATGCATACCTTACCACCTCCATGGACTTTCGGTGGTTATATCTTCATGATTGCACCAATTGACAACTGGCTCGTGCGAAAGCACAGGCTTTTCATTTTTCCCGTTGAAATCTTTTCGGTAGTTAACCGAGCTTTTGCTTTTCCCTCTTAACTACCGAGAACAAAGGCTTTCGGTGGTTAATGAGCATGTTCAGGCTTGCCTAAACCACCGAAACCTGAGATTTTGTCTTTTGCTTGACCAAACCAAGTCAAAAGTTCTTTCTG
This sequence comes from Picea glauca, assembly GCA_000966675.3. Taxonomy (NCBI): domain Eukaryota; kingdom Viridiplantae; phylum Streptophyta; class Pinopsida; order Pinales; family Pinaceae; genus Picea; species Picea glauca. Next base: position 562,633 of record JZKD02S1501622.1, on the reverse strand, counting down.
AGTTTATTTACAGAAAATAGACTCTCTAACCTACCTACAAAAATTAAGAAATAAATTTTGGACCACAATCTATCACCTATAAAGCAAAATCTCCACCAATTTATTTAAGGAGATAACACCCATCAATTTAAATAACTTTAAATTGAAAAATTATTCTCTTGTCTCCCATAAATTTAAATTGACAAATGTGGTCTTCCTCACGTATATGAAGCGCGCACCAAATATGGTAAACCTGGAATCCCATAAATTTAAATAACTTTAAATTGGAAAATGTTTATGTTTCCCATATATTTTAATTGGAAAACGTCAGGTATATGAAGTGCCTATATCCCATACATTTAAATTGGAAAACGTGGTATGTGTCTAATATTATGAGGCATAGCCTGCCTGCCTCCAATGTAATGAGGTGCATATCTAACATAAAATAAATTGGCAAACTTAGAAATAGGCACCTGATACGTGTAATCCCTAGTAATGAAGTTGAAGTTGAGTTAGTGTCTGTTAATCATTCAAACTTTGCAATCCATGGCAATGAGGTTGATGTAATGCATGTTAAAAGCTTGTAAAAAGCTTAACCATCTAAAAGCCTAAATCATATAGTGATATTATAATTTTTTAATATGATTAGGTAAATGTTAAAAAATAAACAAGTTAATGGATGCATTCATAAATGCAAGGAAGTTATGAATAGTAAATATCATTCATTCATTTGGGAGTACCACTAAGAATATGTGATCATCGTCAACTCCTAGCCATCACATTAGGGTTTTAGATTAAAAGGTCATTAATTGTGCCCATTTCCAATATTATTTGAAATTTATTTAGACACATTGATTTTTAGATATGCATTTTGTCACAACCCCATAGGACATTTGGAAGAATCTTTCCATCATTTGTACCCTGAAAGCCTCTTCTAGGCTACTGAAGAGTCACATTCATACTCTAGTGCAACTCTTGTTTACTTACAAAATTTGCTAACACAATTTAACACTTAGCCTTATTTAAGCATTCATCCATGAACATGAGAAATCAATAGAAAAACACGGAGCAAAAATGAAGACAACACATAAATAGTTTGGGCGGAACTACCGACTCAGTTTACAATAGGGAAGAGTCAAACGACTCGCCTCACCTCACCATGACACTCAAGAACAGATTCATCGCCATAATACTCTCTGTTGCAACCGTCTTGGCAACTCCCTGCGATGCACCTCAGATGTGCTCACAACCATACTTTTTTTCATTTCGTTTCTGTAGACTTTCACCAAGCTAACAAAAATTTCGGTTTTTCCCCACACATGCCTCCATAGACCTATGTTTTGAGACTTCCCCAAAACCTTCCAAGTATCCAACTCCTCGCTACTTGTCTTCCATTTTGGAAAATTTTCCTCAATTCATTGCCTCATACTTCATTCACATATCTCGCGAAAAATGCTTGTATTATATCTTTTGTTGTGCACCCTTTCTTTTATAGGAGCTCTAAGGGTCTCTTATGTGAAATCATGGATCTCTTGCATGTATTGTGCCCCTTCATGAATTTCACACTAAATTGACCATTGCACCCCTCTGTGGACCCATGGCACCCATCTAATCCCATGCTCATTCATCTCTTGGACCGATGTTCCCCATCCTTGGGTGCGAGTCCCTTACCTTATGATCTTCCTTGTTTCGATCGTCACGATTCTTCATGGGTGTGTCGATGGAGTCATTCAAATTCTCCAACACACCCATGCTACTAAGGGAAGACCGATCCACTACTTGGGTGAGCTCCCAAGTTGCCCTGCCCTTGCCAAACAGAACCCAATTCTTTGTCGTCCATCGCAAGGAAAGAAGGGTGTGTGCACATCACCATCGTACCCCAAGGCATTCCTTCTCACACCCAAACATCTTTGTCTGCCCAACCAGTCATTTCCTCCTTGTGCTCTCCATTCATTCCGTTGTCAAATCTTCTCAAGGAGTGTGCACGCTCAGTGGATGGTGTGGAATACCCTTACATCCTCCTCCACTCCAAGTCATTGTCATTCCTGAAAAAATCTCTCGACTTCCAAAGCGTCTCTACTCATCTCTAGATCTCTTCACCACCCAACGATTGTTTCTTCCTCAATCATTGTCATCAAGGAAAACCCCCCTTAGGAAGTTTCATGAGTTTATGAAGTGTCACTTCTCTTTGAATTATATTGCTCCCATACTTTGGTTTGTCTACCCATGCTTCTGTGCATTGGATCCCCTTGTGACTTTGGTTGATTAGGTAGTTAATCCAATCATCGCACCTATGTCTTGAGAAGTCACATATTCACATTCAAACTCTTGTTTCTATCTGCAAAGTCATCACATTCAAAAATATTTGTTTCATTTAGTATGTCAAGCCACCCACTGCGATCTCAACATTTCTCACCAAGGCACCTCCTCAAGGCACCCCATTGGCCTCACTTCCCCCCATCGATAAAATGAGCAAACCTATTGCGTCTAGTTTGAAGGTGAAGGGGGATGGTTGGTTGGGACATCTCCCTCATCTCCAATCCATTCAAAAGCCATCGACAAACTATCACCATATTTTTTTTTTATGTACTACATACCAACGAAAATGACCTATACGTTTTCTATGCACCTTGTAAAATTTACAGGGTGCACTGCGAGTAGTGCGAGTCGAATGACATGAATGCACTGTGCAGGAAAAAAAAAATTTGAAAAACAATGGAAATTTTACTCAATTTCACAATTTAATCCAATAAAAATACAATCTAAAAAGAAATAAGGAATTTAACCAGACATTTTCTCATCAAGGAGACATGGTTGGGATGTAGTAAAAAAAATGAAATTTTCCCACCATATGGAAAAATTGGAATCCCACGAACTGATCACCAAAAAAAAACAAAGAAATAAATGAAAGTGTTGATGAGAGTGCACTTCAGTTGGGAGAAGGTGGCACCAGTTCTTAAGAGATTCTCTGCATTGGAAATGGTAAAAATACTTTTTTACCATCGATTTTTTTATTTAACCATGTTCCGATGCGCTCGTGTTAAGCGCACTGGTGTTCACCATTGCAAAAAGACACACCATAATTTTTAAAAAAATCAATGACAGTTCACCATATGGAACACATCAGTGCATCAAGAGTACAAAGGTGCACCAATATGCTTTAAATAAAAATGCAGACTATGCATTTGTTTGTTGTGCACCGATGTGCCTGTTTCGTGTGTACCGGTGCTTGTGATCTTATTTTAGATGATGCACACTGGTTTTTTTTTTTTTAAATAAGTATGCAATGGTGCACCATTGTCTATTCGCACTAGTGCATTGATTTCCGGTGGCACAATGTTGAAAATAACACACTATGATTTTTTTTAAAAACCTTGCGACAGTACACCAGTTTGGAATGCACCAGTGCACCCAATGGACAATGATGCACTGGTATGCATTTTTAAAAGGAAGAATGTGAAGACGACGCACCTATTTGTTGCACACCAGTGTGCCCATTTCATGCGCACTAGTGCTTGTGAGCTTCTTTTATATGATGTGCACCGTTTTTTTTTTTTTTTTAAATAACTATGCAATGATGCACCATTGTCTATTAGCATCAGTGCATTGATTTATTGTGGCGCACTGGTGCAGTATAGTCTTATGAACACACCATTAAAATAAATCCACTAAAACATGTTCCCATGCACCTCCTCTAGTGACCTCCACTACAAACGGATTTTTGGGCTATTTATACAGGGGCTTTCGAAAAAACCTTCCTTATAGGGTCTTTTCCTTGTAGTGTGAGCTTCCTTCCATTTTTTGCATTAGACTGTCCAACCATCATTCCACATCATCAAATTTCATCGCCATAACGTTGTTTTCTCTACCTGTCCATAAAAACCATCTGCGAGGAAGACATCTGCGTGCTTCCTTCCTTCCTCCTTATGGTAGGAATCAAACATGGAGTATGTCCTGAAAAAATTTCGACACTATTCATGTGAGGAATCAATGTTTCCTTTTCCTTCGTCATGAACTCTTGTCCAACACAATTTCAAAATTTTCCATAGGAGAGACGATGAAACTTTTGTTTCCACACCAGTCACCAAGCTTCAATGATATGTCCTTGGCCACACCAATGAATCTCTCCATGCCTAAGTTGACTGTCTTGTAGGTTGTTTGTATCAGTTTAGGATGAAACCCAAGCCTTTGCACCATGTCTTCCCTCAATAAATTATGAGTCACCACATTTTCTAGCATGGCTAATACTGAATTCCCATTGAATTCATCCTACACCTACCAAAGTTTCATCTCATCTTGCTCTTGGCTCTCCATGGATTCATCCTCTGTGACAACATTCAATACTTGCAAGACTCCAACAGATGGGTTGTCTACCTTCTCCAAAGAATTCAACTTCTATTTCAAGGGACAATTCTTCACATAGTTCTCCTTGGCACAAATCCAACATGAAATCATTTTTTTCTCTTTCGTCACATATGTTTTCTTCTCATTGTCTTCCCCACCCTTGGACGACTTTGATTTTCCATTTTCTTTCCTCCTCCCCTTCCCTTGCAATCTCTTCTCACTTTGGATGTCCTCATTGTTCCTATAACATGTCTTTGGTTCACCATGAAAGTCCAATATTTTTTCCACTACGGTGATCATTGTCTTAAGTGTCTACATGTTCTCTCATCGTGACTCAATCTACTCCCACAGTTTAAAATGTTTCATGAAGTGGAAAATTTTGTCCTCTTCTGACATGTCTTTGATCTCGAACATGAGCCCTGTGAAATCCTTGTTGTAGGCTTTGGATCCTGCTAGTGTTCTTGAGAGCCAACAATTGATTCCTTGCAATCCATGCTTGGTTCCCCAGACTAAACTGTTCCTTCAAGGTTTGCTTTATCTCTGCCAAGTTTTCGATCTTCTCAATGGTTCTCCCAACTTCTAAGTCTTCCACTCAGTTACTCCACCAACTTAGTGGTTCTTGTCAGGAACATTTTTTTATGGTTCACCTTATATTTATTCAAACTTTTGTTCAACTACTCCAAGTACTACTAAATTTCCCAACAACTTAGCATTGTGAATTCCATCATATGGCTTCAGTTCCTTTATCTTGATTCTCATCGACATGAAATTAGATCTCTTCACACTAACCAAATCTTGTTCCATCAATGTGATGGTGTCATCTTGGTCCATCAACCTTTGTGTGATTGTGGAAAGTAATTTCTCCATTTCCTTGAGTCTCCTCTCAATGGCATTTGTCAATGTGTCGGTCATCAAAGCTATAGTTGACTGGAACTCCTAAATGGATTTGTTAAACCCAAAATTCATCTTATCCATCTCATTCTCCATTTGGTCGTCCTTCTCACCGTGATGGAACAATTTGTTTTTCATTTTCTTGATGGTAATCTCCAAGATAGTGATGCGATACTTCATATTTCCAGTCTTAGGCTCCCTCTCGGTGTCACTGTCATCACCCATGGATCGCCCTCCAAGTATGTTCAGTTTACTTGTATATTATCAGTTATATTCGAAGACTAACACCGTCATATCAAGGTAGGTCATTATATATTATCTCGGATCTCTTTGAAGTCTAACACCACCAAAGACGGGTCATAGTAGATTATCTAGCATGCTTCAAAGTATAACAATGACCACCACACTCTAATAGATTCACTATGACCAATCGCCAAAACAGACCTCTAATAAAAAAAACATTAAGACTTTCTGGCTTTCTTTGCCATCCGAGTCAATACGACAATTTTTGGTAAGGGTGCATTGTGTCTGCCTTGGTGACTAATATTATGGGTTTACTAGTTGTTATTGTTAGTGACAATTTAATTAAAGGGTTTCAACCTTGGTCTTAGACAATAGAGAAGCCTTATTTTTTTCATTAGTATGGACAATTTAAACACATTTTCCATTTGAGTCATTGTTATCTTGGGGATCTACTTGAGCATGAGATTATATCATTCATCATTGTTTAATAATCTAATTGAGCATGAAATTGTATAAATCATCATTATTTAGGAATCTAATTGAGCATGAGATTGCATAGGTCGTGTAGTATTAGTAATCAAAGGTCTTAACCACACAATCAATGTGAAATTCCAAATTTTTTGGTTCTACTTTTGTACATAAAATTAAGTTTGTGAAAATTTATGTATCTTATAGATATGTATAAATTATTTTAAATCTTTCAACGCATTGATTTTTAGATATGCATTTTGTCACAACCTCACAAGACATCTAGACAAATCTTTCGATTGTCCGTCTCCTGAGAGCGTGCGACACTGTGATGGTTCTTACTTGGTTTCTTGGCACACCAAGAATACTTCATCTAGACTATTCCTCTTCACCTAGAGCATAACCATACTTTTTTCTGGGATACCAGTGAGTCACATTTCGACTCTAGTGCAACTCTTTCTTACTTAGAAAATTTGTTAACACAATTTAACACTAAGTATTATTTAAGAATTCATCCATGAACATGAGCATTCAAGAGAACAACTGTGGAAAAAAAGGAATACAACAAATAAATAGTTTGGGCAGCACAAACCGTGCCTAACACCCGACTAAGTCTTTGTTATTGCAAAACAATTACAAATTAGCACTACCAGCTCGATTTACAATAGGGCATAGTCAAATGATACACCTCACCTCACCAAGACACTAGAGAAGAAAAATTGTCACCACAAGGCTATATGTCACAATCATCTTCACAACTCCCTATGGTGCACCTCATACGTGCCCAAAACCATAGACTTGTTGCCATTTCATTTCTGTAGAATTTTACTAAGCTAACAAAAATTTTGGTTCTTCCCCACACATGCCTCCACAAACTTGCGTTTTAAGACTTCCCCAAAACCTTCCAAGTATCCAACTCTTGACTACTTGTCTTCGATTTTGGAAACTTTACCTCAGTTCGTTGCCTCAGACTTGCATCCACATCTCTTGCCAAAAATTCTCTTATTCTCCCTTTGGTTGTGTGCCCTTTATTTTTTAGGAGCTCGAAGGGTCTCTTGTGTGAAACGATGCATCTCTTGGGTGTGTATTGCCCCTTCATGAGTTGCACACTCAAACGACCACTGCGCCCATCTAATCATGGGAACACATCAATTGTTCAACTCTTGGACTGACGCACCCCATCCTTGGGTGCATGCCCCTTGCCTTATTCTCTTCCTTGTGCTGATAATCATGGATCTAAATGGGTGTTTCGATGGAGTCATTCCACTTCTATGGAACTCCCATGCTACTAAGGGTAGATGGGTCCACTTCTTAGGTGAGCTCCCAAGTTTCCCCACCCTTTCCCAAACGCAACTCAATTCTTTGTCATCCATCTCAAGGAAAGAAGGGTGTGTTCCTGATCCAGATTATTTTGAGAACTAAATGAAGATAGATATATAACAATGAAATTTATAGAGATATTGCAAGATACACATAAATATTACAATAAAAACAAAGATACAGTAAGGCACAATTTTTTTATTAATGAGATAACGCACATAAACTGTAAAATTACAGAGTGAATGACTCGCTAGAATGGTGGCATCTTATCTCTGAGAAGAGATGTGATGTCTACGCTCATTCACAAGAAGATTATGATGTTTACAATAAGTATCTAGAGGCATTTTTAACATGAATAAAATCCAAAACCCTAACCCCGGAAGGTGAAATGCCAAAAGTCATGTGGGCCACAATGGGGTAAGTTGGTATGCTAACTTCCCAAGAGTGTAAATTTTGCATATAATATTCGATTGCGGCACACGATAGTTCATTTGAAAGTTCTATCCGTTGACTACATATTTTTCCATCACACTCTAGCTAAATTTTACAGTGTAACTGTGGAAGGTCCAAAAAATGTTGTTTAGGGCCTTAAAACGACCTCGAAAGTTTAGGACTCGAAAATATGTAGAAAAAATTTCAAGGTGGAAACCCCTATTTTGAGTCACTGGAATAGGTGGGTGGCCATCGAGTTCCTCCTGGATCATTCCTACCCCCTTAGGAAGCAATGGTATCCAGTGCGTGAATTCATCGATGAATCTTTTGTCGAATCTAGATCTTGAAGATTTTCTTGCCTTGATGAAGAAGTTGTCATGCTTAGCTTGTGGAAGGTTGTTATGAACCTGTTGTTGGAGGGGTTGGATCCATTTAACCAATTTGGTTGCATGATATGTCAAAGTGTGGGAGGAATTTGTCAGTGAAGATGCAACATAAAAATCATGAAGAGATGTGTTATAACTTCGCTTGACTGGATATTGTGGAGGCACATTTGTAGGTGAAATAAGAAGATATTGGTGCTCTTCTACAATATTGTTGATATTCTTCTCCTAGATATAAGATTCATGGCTTGAGGCTACAATGATTATGGTGTTCGTCTCTTATGAACATATTGTGAAGAGGATAAATATTTTGGTATGAGATATTACTTTGTTGCATTTTTTTCTCGGGACAGTAGTCAGAACTACCTCTGGTATCCTATAGAGATAACCCCCCAGAGTAACAATGAAGCTATGAGGTCAAGATTCATAAATAAGATGGCACTTCTACATTTATGGTTGGCCTAATAGAACATTACAGACTTTTATTGGGGAAACATCACACAATACCTCATCCTTGAAGGGCTTGATGTCGTATGATAGGCGACATTCTTGGTTGACATGAATATCTCAACGGTGGTGAATCCATCTGATGTTGTATGGTTTCCGGTGTGGTGTTCTTGGAAAATCCAACTGCTTGATGGCCTTTGCTGAGATGATATTCTTTTGGCTTACGGTATCAACAATAAAATGTAGTGGGGTCCCCTTCATCCACATATGTGAATGGAAGAGGCGCTCCCCCTCCTCAGGATCCTCTATTTCTTATGGTTGGATTGTTGTGGTCACAATAGTAGCAGTGGGTTCTGGATCAATTTTATGTCTCTATTTATTAGTGTCTGAATTAGAGTCTGAGTCGGGGCTCGGATCTGTTTCTTTGACCTCAGCCACCAATGAAGTTTTTGATCGACATTCATTGGTGTTTTGCTAAGGGATTTTGTTGAAGTCACACCACTTCCCAGTGTCCTTCTTCATCTTCTCATTTCTCTTTTTTTTCCTGTGGCTTACACAGGTTTTATTGAGGTTGGCTATTATGTGAGTTAGGAATACCTTTACCATGCTTTTGCTGTTGCATATTTGTAGACCCAAATTCCCTCTTGTTCTTCCACTTAAATCTCTGCTCAATTTTGGTAGCATATCTGTAAGTGATTCTCAATCATGAGATGTCTAGAAAATCCATTTCGGTTTGGATGTACCTATGTAGATCCCTGCGATATTTCAAAACTAGATGTTTCTTAAAGTATTTGATATCTATCTTGGTGCGCAAGGTATGGAAGGTATTTTTTAACTCCAACACTGTTTGGTCCCGCTTTTGATGCAACTTGGTCCATCCCATGTACTGGTCATCATAGTTTACCACAAAATAATATTTCTCCTTGACTACATACATAAAAAAATACCAATTAGGCGCGTTCCCAAATATTGCATAATCCTCTGTGGAATTTTTCTCCCAATAAGTTTTCCACCAATGTTTGACATGGGGGAGAGCCTTAAGGAGCACCAAGGTGATATTTTCTCCGTCAAAAAAATTGTGAATAGAGAAACAACCTTCTAGAAAATTTAACCATTTTTCTAAAGCATATGCATCAATATGATCTTCAAATACAGGAATATCAAAATTAACTTGTACCTTGAATGGGGTAGCATATCCAAAGTGACTTATTGACAAATACGCTCCTTTTATTTTTGACAATATTTGAAGGATTTGGGAAAAATTCTCCAACATCTCAAATCTATTTTGCATGAAAGCTTCTGTGAGTAATAGCTTGATGGGATATTCTTCTCCAATGTCTCTCTTTTCTTTTACCATGAGATGCCTCTTGGGCTGACTAGAGAAGCTATCCTCAAGGGAAACTAGCTCGAGACCCAACTCTTTGTACCTTAACCTCGTCAAGGACATGAACTAAGACATGACAATGAGCATCCTTATTTGATACCACTGATACAGATTATTTTGAGAACAAAATGAAGACATAGATATAAAAATGAAATATACAGAGATATTGCGAGATACACAAAAATATTGCAATAAACACAGAGATACAGTAATGCACATTTTTTTATTAATGAGGAAATGTATATAAATCGTAAAATTGTAGAGTGAATGACTAACTATAATGGTGGTAGCTTATCTCTGAGAAGAGATGTGATGGATATGCTCATTCAAAAGAAGATGGATGGTTATTTATTGAATGTATTAAATAAATGTTTTATCAAAGTTGTGATATTGCATGTTATCTTGTATTCTTCTTGAATTAACCTTGTCTTGAAACCCTCAATTTCATGGTTAGATTAGGACTTGCCCTCGATTTCCATCCTTGTTATATTGGCATCTAGGGTTTAGTTACCATCTTTCACCCTTAGAATAAAGCCTCGCACCTTTTATTATATCTCTATAATATTTTTCATCCCTTTACGGATTGATGTATTGAATATTCTAAGGTTGTTATGTGTCATCTTGCATTTCAACAAGCATTTGTTATCTAAACCCTATTTTAGTCTTTCATTTTTAGCCCCATTTAATTTAATGATTACTTGTTTTAAGGGTTGTTATATTTGTTCTAATGTAACTTAGTTAATATCATTTATTGGCTTGCTGAGGCATGGAAATGGCATGGAATGAAAATAGGATGCAATGGGATGCAATGGCAATGTCATGGAAATGGGATGCAATGGAATTGAATGACAAGGAATTGCAATGGCATGTCTTGGAAAGGCATGGCAATGGAATGGAAATGGAATGGAATTTCAAGGCATGGAAATGGCGTGGAAATGGCATGGCATGGAAGGGAATGACAATCAAGGCATGGAATGGAATGGAATGGAAAGGAAAGGCATGACATGGAAAGGAAAGGCATGTCATGGCATGTCATGGTAAGATGTGGAAATAGCATGAAAATGGAATGGCATGGCATGGCTTGGCAAGGCATGGCAATAGAATGCCGTGAAAAGGTATGGAAATGGTGTGGGAATGACATGGCATGGAATCGCATGATAAGGCAAGGCATGTCATGGCATGGCACAACAAGGAATGGCACGGCAAGGAAAGGAAAGGAATGCAATGGCACGACAAGAGATGGAAATGGCATGGCTTGGCAAGGCATGACAATGGCATGACATGGAAAGGAATGGAAATGAGGTGGCAATGGCATGGCTTGGAAAGGCATGGAAATGGCATGACATGACAAGGCATGGAAATTGTGCGACAATGGCATGGCATGGCATGGAATGTCATGGCATGGAATGGCATGTCGTGGTAAGGCAAGAAATTCAATGGCAAGGCATGGCATGGAAATTAAAAGCATGCAATGGCCATAAAATGCATGGAAATGGCATGGCATAGCTTGGAAAGGCACGAAAAATCATGGCAATGATGTGGCAATGGCATGGCATGGAAAGGAATGGAAATGGTATGGCATGGCTTGGAAAGGCATGGAAATGTCCTAGAAATGGCATGGAATGGCATGGCATGGCCAGACATGACATGGAAAGGCAAGGAATAAAATGGAAAGGAAAGACATGACATGGCAAGGTAAGGAATGGCATGGCATGGATTGGCATGGCAAGGCAAGGAATGGCATGGCATGGCATGACAAGACATGGCATGGCATGGCATGGAAAGACATGGAAATGTAAGGAATGAAATGGAAAGGCAAAGCATGGCATGGCTTGGTGTAACGACCCTAGTGGAATAAATGTTTAAAGATTATAAAGTAAAATTAATTAAAGAAAATAATTGTGGTTAACTAAGTAATACTCTAACTACAAATCACATTTAATGACCTGAGCAATAAATCTAAAAGATCAATGAAAAATGTTATAAAATGGTTGCGTATGCAGAGAGGGAGCTATGAATCCCAAGAAGATAAAACATTAAAGGAAGGAGAAGGGACAGGCACGGAGGGTGGTTGAAGAAGTAATTGCATGAGTCGGTGAAGGAGGAATAAGGGAAGGGGGAAGGTTTACGTGGGGGATTCATTCGACGGAGGATGGATTCGGAGGACTGCTGGATTTGTTGTGAGCAAAGAGTTTCTAGTTGTGACCTTTGATCAGTTGAGGCACCGAGTTGCTGGAGGTTTTGGGCACGGAGGGCCAGGATATCCATAGATATCTTGGAGCTAGGTAGTTTTCCTAGTTGGTAGGGAGGACAATAGTTTTGGGTAGTTATTTTCTTGTTTGTGGCAGGGTTGATCTGTGTATCAGGTAGAAAGAAGGCAGTAGCAAGGCAAAGAGGCAATAGAAATTAGCATCAGAACCAGCTACTTTGTTAAGTTATGTATTTATTTCATTCTGCTATAAATTTCAGTATTTATCGATAAATCTAAGTTACTGAAATTGCTGTTATAGAAATCAATATTATGTTATGAAGTTATTGTCTGAGTTTATGAAATAAATTGCTTAGGAAACTTAATGATGTTTAGAATTATTAGGTTGTTACATATGGTATCATAGCGTCTTAGTTCGAAATCTGGGCCTACGGGCCAAAACCTTGAGTGTTAACTCCACCCACGCTTAAACTACAAACAAAAACGTTCAGTCTGACCCAGTATGACTGATACAGTATCCGAAAATATACTCAGGTAGTACCCCTAAGTTATCCAGGCAAATGATCTCATAGATATATCACAAGTAACCACTGTAGGCAATACCCTTTAACTGTATCATAAATGGTCACTACAGTTTTAGTCTAAATATTCAATGGAACGCCTTTAAAATAATGGAAGAAAAACAGATAGTTTAAGGGATCACTTCCCACAAAATGGATACTCTTAAAGAGGCCCGAGTAAAGCTACTAAGCATGAAAAACAAAGAAGATAACTTAATTTTATTTTGAGAAATACTTGTCAATGAAGTTTCGGGTGGAATAGACAGCCACCTGAAACCGATGGAAATGTCGAGGGAAACTTTGGTCTAAGGCTTGAAGCTGGTAAGATTCAATAATTACATGGACTATACTATATAAAATGCAAGAGGATATTTGCAAGACCTTGAAAAGGCCTACTTCATCTTGAACTTACCTAAATGACGAACTGCCAATGCACAGTCAGAAAAAGGAAATTTAGAACACTAGTATCGCACGGGAACAGCGTAAACTAGTTGCTTGTACTAACCTCAGTGAAATTATAAATAATGAAGAATCCCAGGAACTATAGACCCATACAAATTTTAACCTTGCCTAGAAAGAAAATTTAACACTACGTAATGTTTTATGCAACTAATCGATTATCCCGAAGAAGAGTTGTCTATTACGTGTAAGAATAGATCTGAGCTGTCAGATCTCGGGCAAAATCCTGTCAGCCGTTAGATATCGAGAAGTTGCACAGGGTTTAAGCCCTAGTGTGCAGAGGAGGAGTCCCAGAAGAGTCATCAGGATATCAGAGTCATCAGGGTTTTGTTAAGTCAAAGAATCGAGACTTTATGGTTCTCAAAATCCCGAGAATGGATCTCAGTCGTTGATCTCGGCAGGGATACGCGTCAGCATTCTGGGGAGGTATCGAGATTTTACCCATCGGGAATTTCAGGGGTGTAGAACCGTTGCGTCATGGAATCATGATACGCGATTTCCCAATAGGATTAGAGCTGTCCAAATAGCGGGGACACGTGTCAGGAGGTCCCAGGAAGTCGGGATCGGGAAATTAGGGTTTTCGAAGACAAAGAAACCTCGTCGCTGGGAATATCAATCCACGATATCCCGACAGTGACGTAAGCATTGTGGGACCACCAGAGTTAGAGTGGAGGACAGGTGTCCGTCATCCGAGGAGAGTCGGAGACTCAGTGAGCAAGAGGTCGGGAAATTCGTAGAGAAAATCCCGATGCAATCAGAGCCGTCCATCTGTGGGATAGGTGGCAACCATCGAGAACCATCGGCATTTGGTCCCATCGAAAAATCAGGGATCGGAGTATCGGGGATTTCGTGGACATGAAATCTCTGCATTTCGAAATTGTGAAGTTTGAAACCCCGATGAGTGGGGCTAGCCGATCACACATCAGAGAGAGAGGATAGCGCCAGCGAGAGGCACCAACTGTCAGCCAACCGGAGTGTCGGAAAATCGGGAATTCTGAAGACATAGGCACATGGGTATCAAAAACCCCAAAACAGCAAGGGGCGATCAGGATCGTCCATCAGCGAGGACGCGTTTCCGAGGATCTAAAGGAGTCGGGGTTCGACATTTTGGGCTTTTTGCATACAAAGGAATTGTTGCATTAGAAGTCACAATTTCGCGATACCCGAAAGAATGACATGAGGAAGTGGTGACGTGGAGGAGAGATCTCACACGTGCATCGGAGATCGGCGTTTCAGGATTCTCGGTGATGAGAAAATCACGTCAGGAGAACTCGCAAACCCCGAAAGCCCGACGTAATTAACTTAACACTTAAACCTTCGTTAAGGATTAATTAATTGACGTTTTAATCAAGACTTAAACACATCGCGAAATCGGATATCGGGGTTTCGTGATTCAATGTACACCGATTCTTTGTTACGGGAAACCCCGAATCCTGATTTCCTTAACAGTTAACTCGCGAAAGTAAAAGTTATAACCCACTTTAAATAAAATTTTAAGGGGGCACTGGAAACTTTATATTTTCGTAAAATTCTAACCATTCGTTGGCCACAGGTAAACGCTAAAAGGCATCGCGATATTTGAAGTGAAGAAATTCTTGCACGAGGAGGACCGAAAATCCCGATGGGGAGCCATAAGGCAATAGTCACATAGGAACAGGTCGCATGGACCTCAGCCTAGACGAAAAGAGGCGAATGCACAAGGAAGAGGCGCATCGGGTATCAGGATATCGAGAATTCCATAGACACGGGGTTCATGCAATTCGATATTGCGATATCCAAAACCCCGATAAAGGACAAGGTTGTGGCCTTGTGGTATAATGGTCATATGGACCAAGATCTTAGCCCAAAGGGCTAACGCACAAGTACCACATCGGCATATCAATAATCGGGAGTCTGTGAGGACAGAGGTTCGTGACAGCGAAAGTCGCGAAACCCCGAATCCCGACAGGGAATAGGACTACGGTTACATAGGACAGGGTCGCATGGACCAAAGCATAGCTAAGGGAGGGCTAAAGCTAGAAGGTAGTGCATCGACATATTGGAGATCGAGAATCCGTGAGGGAAGGAGACTCTCGGCATCAGGCATAAGGAAACCCCAAAACCCGAAATTTAAGTGGGGAATTTCATAGTTAGGAGCAAAGGGTCGTGAACAATACGGAAGGCAATGTATATGTAGCTAACTACATGCATATGCACAGAAGAATAAATTTATAAAGATAAATGAAATAAATTAAAATCAAAATACCCAAAATCCATACAGCGCTGGAATTACAAGCAAATCATTTGTTTCAAAAGAAGAAATCACCATTCATTACTGCAACGTAAGGAAGGTTTATGCAATTTCTTGATACGAATAACCCCGCGTTCTTCATGACGGTACTGAAACTGTGCACAACATGCTGACTGAATCATACCTCTTACCATAGCTGAGGGCGAGCTCCGCAAAATGTACAGACAAGGGATTGGTTCCCAACATTTCAAGGAGACTGGACTCCAGGTCCTGGATCTTATCAGGGGCCATATCAATATACTCTATTTCTGCAAAACGAACTGGAGCATATACAACAATAACCAACGTTGGTAAAGTGCTCAGAACAACGGTGAGGATGTGATTCAGGGCAAGGGAGATTCTGGAAACCTCTGAGCAGAGCAGAGGCAGATCTGTGGTGGACAAAGACTGATTCGAGGAAAGTCTCGGCGGATGAGAAAGTGGGACAGAGGAGGGATGCGTAGAGAGTTGAAAGGCTGAAAGGTGTAGAATTTGGGGGTTGGATACGAGGGAGCTTATGAAATCCAGACGGGCACGTGGAACCCATGCGTACCCGAACCCTTGTGTATATGCTCAATTATTTATATATATATAATATAAAGTGTTAAAAATAATTTAAAGAAAATTGAACAATTTAGTATCGATAATTTATATATAAATAAAGGTCATGTTAGTTAAAATTAATGAAAGTTAAATGGGTTGAATTAGTGTAATATGATTTTAAATTAATCATTTTATTAAGTGTAAGGTTAATCTATCTTAAGGTTAATTAATGATGTTGAGGCTTAGACAAGCGGGAAGGAGGTGGCATATGCACTAGGAAGTGACGAGTAAAGCACAAGGATAACGTAGCTACAGGGAAAGGGACCCAATATTCCTTTTCACAAGGGTAAAGAAACCAAGCTTAGACGCTTAATCCTAACCCAAACCTAGCCAATTCCCCTGATGGAGTAATGTCTGTTTACAGACAAGTAAAGAAAACTTATGCCTAACCCTGTTTCTAAGTTTAAG